>VXBO01006279.1:358374-385936 GCA_013400135.1 Rhinoptilus africanus
CCCCCCCGCCACCCTGTGAGGTACCTGAAAGTTTGGTGATGTCAGAAATATTGTGCAGCCAGTGTGATCCTGAATTCTGTTCTTCATGTTTTCTCATTGTACTGTGCAAGACTGGGAGTCTGAGAAAATGCTCATCTTACAATAAAAGGTAACATGACAATGCGTAAATATCAAAAATGGAAAAGCAGAGGATGATACAACTAGAGTACTTAAGTTCATCACACATCTACATCCTGCTCTTAGCATTGAGCTATGCTCACTTTAATGCTGTTGTTCCTTTTTCCTTTTTTACCTGAAATTCACCGTATTTTCAGTCGTACCTTCACCTTAAGTGAGGACACCCTGTAGTATCACCAATTTCCACTGACTTTTACATATGCATAAAATCTCTTTTGAAAAGTGGAGTTGAGTGCTGTTGGTAATGTTACGGTTTTGTTGTCAAAAGAGACATAGGAGCCAAATTTGCATGCAAAGATGTTCTCTCTTCTCTTTCATGTATCTGTATAGCACCGGCTCCATTTACAGCATGATAGTAGTAACAATAGTAATAGAGTAGCTCTGACATTGTTCTCAAAATCAGTGGGATAACTGGAGGGGCATGTGGATCCTGTGCAGTGTGTGGCTCAGACTGGGTTTCGTCTGATGCTGCCTAATAGGAGGCATTAAAAACGAGACCTTTATTGCAGAAACATTCCCTCGCACTAATCGGTTTGTGCAGCACAGTGTGGATGAGAATAAGGAGCAGGGTGATTTCTCTGGTTTATGAAGGAGGCACGTGGTAGAGAGGATAATTTTTGGAGATGATGCAGACCTTCATGGAGCAACTACAGTGTGGAGCACTATCAGGTTAAAGTACAGCAGTGCAAAGTCACTAAAAAGCGTAATGGCATAACTTCCCAACAAGGTAACTTTTGGTGCTCAATGCTACTTGTTACAGATAACTCTCCTTGGCCAGAGTTAGTCATCTAGTGCCCATGTTTCTTAATCCTCTAGTGTCAGCATGTAAGCAAACCAATTTTTGTTCTCTAAATGCAATTTTAACAGTAGTTTCTTCACAAAATTCAAGACATTCCCAGTCTGGTGAAATTTATTTTGTTTCATTTGATATACACAGGAAGAAAGTGCTTCTTTGGTGCTGAGAAGGAATATGGGGAATATTTACATTTGAATAATATTTAACTAGCAATGCTTAATACATTAACAATAAATCTTGGTTAGATTCTAAATTAAGTGGATTTGCATCTGAGTAGGTGAGATGAACAGGAGAGATTTTGTTGAAACATAAACAAGACAGAAATTTATTCCAAAATAATTTAGCCCAAAGGACATAAACAGTAATGTTCAATAGTTGCCTCCTCCAGAAACACTTTTATGTGCCTTATTGCCTGCATCGTGCATATTGTTTCTTAGAAAGAAGCTGAAAAAGTGCTTTTTATTTTTTCCCTTTTCTTGTTTAAAGCCTCAATAGTTTGTTGTTGTGTTTCTGAGCAAATTTAGAGGGGTAGTTCTCTAGTGATCTCTTGGCCTTTCTAATAGATAAAATGAGTGACTAACCTGTGTTATTTCCAGAGTAATCACAGTATAGCTGGTTGAGTACAGGTGGTCAGGAAAGCATTTTATTTTATTTTCCTCCCTTTGTGCAACCCTTAGCACACATCATTGAACATATGTCTCTTTATATTGGACCAAGGAGACAGAAAAGATTGGACCAGAGTTTATGTTCTTAAGAAATATCAGATTACCACCATTCACAGAGGAATTCTGGATAGCTAAGTTATGTTGGGGATTTGTAATTTTGGCTTCCTACTGACTTGCTGTGAGGTGTCTTCAAGCTGAGCACAGATGCGGAATCAAAGTGTCCAGATACGAGGCACTTCCCTGTTTTTTTGACTCCAGAGTAATTTGTTTTGGATGAAGGAAAGACAGCCTCACTGCCTGTAAACTGTATCACCAGCCAGGGCTACCTCTGGTTTGGAATACACAGCTGTACTGTCTACATCTGAAAGCTCTTTTCCGGTATCTTCTCAGTAATGGGGAAAGAATAGCCATTTACTGCTTCACACCAGACACATCTGCTTAGGAAGTTCCTCACTGTTTTTTCTGTTCTCTTCAGCGTGCCCTGGAGATGCGAGACTTCCCCTGGGCAGCAGGAGGCACACGTCTAGAGAATGCTGGAGCTGCAGGAGGCAAGTGCCCAGTGCAAAACCAGAGAGGAGCAAAGAGAAAAAAGGCAAGCAGACAGCCAGCACTGAGAGAAGCGGGTGGCAGAAAGTGCTTCGACGCTGCCTCTGGCAGCACACTCCCCAGAGGAACTTGACGAGAGCCCATCTGCGTGCGTGTGAGACTGTGAGCTCAGGATTTCTGTCAATGCATTCCAGTAATCCCAAAGTGAGGAACTCCCCGTCAGGCAACACACAGAGGTAAGGAGAAGAGCCTGCAGGCAGCTGCTCTGGATTGGTGCATGATGCTGTCCCTGCTCTGCTGCAGGGTTAGCCAAGGACTGGTGCATGGGACTTTCTGGTCCTTTATGCTCCCATCGGACCCGCCGAGTACCTAAGCACTGGCTGCACAGTGCTGACAAGTCTCTGTGTTTGCTAGGCTTAGGATGAGCTGAAAGCTGCAAACCTGCAAGGTGTGGATTCTCCATTCCTTGTGCCCTCCTCCCTCCCATCAGGTGTCTGAATAGGCTGTAGGAGAGTAAACATGGTGTTTCTCTATATTTTGGGGGTTTTCTTTTCTTCCCCCTCATCTAATTATCTGTTTCCCGGAGGGGTTGTTGGGCAGCAGAGGTCTCTCTGTCTGTACTTTCACACAAGACGCTTCCTCGGTATTACTGGCCTAAACAGCCTGGAGAAGTGATCAGCTGTGCACTGAAATCCTCTACATTGTTCACCTGTCAGGGCAGCAGGTCAGCATCTCTCCTCCGCTAATTTGGAAGGGGAAAAATATGGAAGCGAAGCAGTCTCCAAGGACTTACAGTGGTCTGATTGACAGCGTTCTCGAGTTTGATTATTTGCTCCTAGAGGTCATCTGGAGCTTAAGAGTAATTCGGGGGAATACCTCTGAGTCAGATGTCTGTCCAAAGGAGGAAATAGCTTGTGTGAGTCCCACAGTGAGGATGCTAGCAGGCGCTGCCTGTTAAAAGTGGTAGTGATGATGGGAAAACACGGTACAGAAGATCCGATAGCAAAGGAGTAACTGGAAGGTGAGGAGGAAGGGGTGGCTAATATGTCTGCAAAACGCAGAGAAGCAAATATTTTTAGGATGAAGTTTGCTGAATGGAAGAGGGAAGGAATGACTTTGAATCTCCTTTGGCAAATTAAAGAAGCTTCATCTGCCCCATTTTGCAGGAGTGTGCAGGGAGATGGTATCCTTCTCTTTCCTTATTCAGAGGCAGGTTGTAGCTGGTTTAATTGTTTTCACGGTCAGAGGTTTGTGTTTTCCTGGCAGTTCGCCCCAACATATGATGAATGCTGCAGTAATGCTGGGTTTTCCTTGTGCTCCCTGTAGAACTGGATAGGGAGGTGCAAGGGAGGGGGTGTGGCGGGGGTCTGCTCTGATCAGAGCTGCAGCCTGTAGTTGGGGTCCAGGAGAGTGGTGAGGTGAACTTTATTGTGCCTTGTTTGTTTACTCTGAGCTGGTCTTGGTGTGAGGCGCTTCTCTGTGCACATAGAAACCGCTGTCTTTATTGACAGAAGCCCCAGAGGTAGGTCCTCATGTGACAGCAGCTCCTGGGATCTGGTAGGTCTGTAGCTTGCCCTGGTGCCTTCTTGAGCAATGAGATCCCATCTTGGATAATAACCCTTTCAGGGCATGTTCAAAAAGGCACCTGTGCGATTCTAAGCTTGCAGGCACCTTCTATTTGTCAGCAATTGTCTTAGCTTGCAAAGGTGGCAGTGGTTATTTCTGCTTCTCTGTAATCTGTTCCTACAGAGTTGAATGAATCAATGCTGTGATTTATCACTTNTTTGCTCTGTCCCCAGTAGCCCCAAATCAAAGCAGGAGGTGATGGTCCGCCCCCCTACAGTGATGTCCCCATCTGGCAACCCCCAGCTGGATTCCAAATTTTCCAACCAGGGCAAACAAGGGGGCTCTACCAGCCAATCCCAGCCCTCTCCCTGTGACCCCAAAAGTGGAGGTCACCCCCCCAAAGTGCTCCCTGGCCCAGGTGGGAGCATGGGGCTGAAGAATGGGGCTGGAAATGGTGCCAAGGGGAAGGGGAAGAGAGAGAGGAGCATTTCAGCAGACTCCTTTGAACAGAGGGAAGCTGGGACTCCTAATGATGACCCTGAAATCAAAGGTATGTTTGCTAGCCTTCATGCGCAAGTGCAGACAATTAGTCTGAGTCCTCTGTGAGATGGAAAATTGCTATGCAAGTTAGCGAAACATTTATTTGTCTGAGGTTCTGTAAGTTCCAGCCAACAAAGTGTAAAGGTCTTGAGAGCAGGCAAAGAGGAAAGGTTGTCATGGCTGGCATCGGTAAATGTCCTGTTCACGCTCAGTTAAAGTGCAGACCTGACTCTGGTGGGAAAGTTCCTTTGTAACTCTGAAACTCCCCTGGAGGATTTGAAAGTACAAATGCAACCTGTTGGTTTCCTTCTGGCCTTTGGCCTTTCAGGAACTGCTCTGTTGTAACTGGGGATTTGAACAATATGCAAGCCTGTTTTGTCAACACAGATACATAACCCCTAGCACCCTGACTGGTAACACAAGCCAGAGAGTTGGATTTCTGTGTTCTGTTCCTGGCTACAACATTGCCTTTGTGAAAACAGAGTAGATATGCAGTTGTCCATCTTTCCTTTGTTGTCACCTGGCTAAGGTGGCTGAAGGAAAAAACAGTCAAGTTTTGCACAGAGAGATCTCCTTGGGTGCAGACATATTTATATTTGTTCATTTTACTGTGTAGTTTTCCTGTTATGCTGTGTGGCCATTAGAGAATTCAAAGTGATCAGCTCTGGGAAATGCCACTTGCCTTGGAAGGGGACAAGATGAGCTTTCTCCCAGTGGTGCCTGAAGGGCAGCATGGCATTAGAGGGGAAGATGCATGGTGTAACAGAAGAATTGCCTTTAGTAGTGCTTGAGGGAGAAGCACAGAATTTCAGAGGAGGAAAAGCTCTGATCAGTTTCCCGAAATGGTTTCCAAAGAGCTCCCAAGGTAGTGATCCCTCTCTTTTCCTCTTTTTCCCCTTCCAGACTGCAATTCTGCTGATCATGTGAAGTCCCAGGAGTCTCAGCACACACCACACTCCATGACTCCTTCAAATGCTTCAGCCCCAAGGTCTTCCACACCTTCCCATGGCCTGACTGCCACTTTGGAGCCGGCAAGTGGGCAGAAGACTCCATCCAAAGTGGTTTACGTCTTTTCTACTGAGATGGCCAACAAGTAAGTAGGGTAGATGCTTGAATGTCTTCAGGGACTGGGGCCTATATTTGTGCTCCCTTTTTAAGAGATTCTCAATGCATTTTCTCCATAAAGTGCATTCTTGTAGCAAAAAGTCATTACTTGTTTTGGGGATGATGGAGTGGAGGTCGTCACTGCCTCTTGTCCTCTGAGAAGTAGTTAGTTATTCCTCTGAGGTGTGGGTGTTTTGTGGTTTGGAGTTTTTTTTCTGGCAAATGCTGGTAGGTATTATTTTGCAATCCGTCCAGTGAGTATCAGCCAGGATGGCTTAAACTGAGACATGAACCCTGAATGCTGATGAGTTTGTAGATGTGTAAGCATTTTTCCTTTGCGACTCATCTAGAGTGAAATATGTGTGGTTAAGTCTTTCTCCTTTCTGCCAGCTGAAGGATAGAAGGGAGGGCAGTTAAGGAAAATTGATTCTTAGCTTCAACTGTGTTTGTGCGTCTGTCTGTCTGTCTGTCTTTGCAGGGCTGCAGAAGCTGTGCTGAAGGGACAGGTGGAAACCATTGTGTCCTTTCATATCCAGAACATCTCAAACAGCAAGGCGGAACGAAACACTGTACCCTTGGTAGGCAATACCTGCATGTGGGTGGGAAGGGAAACAGTAAATGTACTTGTGTGTGTGTGATTCAAAGAGATGGATGATTATTTACACACTGAAATAAGGTTTAGGGTGAAAAAGAGAGAGAGAGAGTTGTTGTCCTATCCTTCTGCAAATAGAGCTTGAGTCTTGCAGTATTTGGGTAGTATATTTTTGACCCCATGCTCATGCAGAGCTAGCACAGAACCAAAGGGTACCTCCTGTAATACTTGAGCAAAACGGGTTTCTGCATGGCCAAGATGCTGCTCTGTAGTCACTGCATGATGGCCACCTTTCCGTGCAAAGTGTGGGCTGGTGATGTTGAGAGAGGACATTTTGTTTGCACTGCTGCTTATGTGATACGGATGTAAGAAGAGCAAGTGACAAATGTGGCATTCTTTTGCAGAACCCCCAGATCACTGCACTTCGGACTGAACCCAAGCCCCTGCCGCAGCCGCAGCCCCCCACCACCCAGGACCAGAACCCTCCCCAGAATGCCAAAATGCAGCCGACTCCACCTGTGTCAGTGCCGGTATCCAAATCCACTGGCCCCCCGTGTCCCATAGATCAGGACAGTCCCAGCGTGGAAAGCAAAGTGATGTCTGTGGGCAGCCCCGCCAACTCTACCCCGTTGCAGACAGAAGGATTTGGGCAGAGTTCGACCCCCAATAATCGAGCAGTTAGCCCAGTTTCCCAAGGTAGCAATAGCTCCGCTGCAGACCCCAAAGGTCCTCCCCAGCAGGTGTCTGGTGGGGACCCATCCAGTTTGGGTGAGAATCCAGATGGACTGTCACAGGAGCAGCTGGAGCATCGAGAGCGCTCATTGCAGACCCTGAGAGACATACAGCGCATGCTCTTCCCTGACGAGAAGGAGTTTGCAGGAGGGCAAAGTGGGGGGCCACCCCCAAATGCTGGGGTGCTGGATGGTCCCCCAAAGAAACCTGAAGGGCCGATTCAGGCCATGATGGCTCAATCCCAAAGTTTAGGCAAAGGGTCAGGGTCTCGGACAGATGGAGGGGCTCCGTTTGGCCCTCAAGGACACAGGGACATGCCTTTTTCCCCAGATGAAATGGGGCCACCACCAATGAACTCCCAGTCAGGACCCATAGGCCCAGATCACCTGGACCACATGACTCCTGAGCAGGTGGCTTGGCTCAAGCTGCAGCAGGAGTTTTATGAGGAGAAGAGAAGAAAGCAAGAGCAAGTGGTTGTGCAGCAGTGTTCCTTGCAGGACATGATGGTCCATCAGCACGGGCCTCGTGGGGTGGTCCGAGGCCCTCCCCCTCCCTACCAGATGACCCCTGGGGAGGGCTGGGGACCTGGCGGTCCGGAGCCCTTCCCTGAAGGCATGAATATGTCACACTCTCTGCCCCCCAGGGGCATGGCCCCTCATCCCAACGTGCCCGGGAGCCAGATGCGCCTGCCTGGGTTTGCAGGAATGATGAACCCTGACATGGAGGGCCCCAGTGTCCCGAATCCAGCCTCCCGGCCTGGGCTTTCGGGAGTTAGTTGGCCAGATGACGTGCCAAAAATCCCAGATGGCCGAAACTTTCCTCCTGGCCAGGGTGTCTTCAGCGGCCCTGGCCGAGGGGAGCGTTTCCCCAATCCACAGGGCCTGCCCGAAGAACTCTATCAGCAGCAGCTGGCTGAGAAACAGATGGGCCTCCCTCCCGGCCTGAACATGGAAGGCATCAGGCCTGGAATGGAGATAAACAGAATGATGCCGTCACAGAGACACATGGAGCCTGGGAACAACCCCATCTTCCCTCGCATGCCGGTGGAAGGGCCAATGAGCCCCTCCAGGGGGGACTTTCCAAAAGGAATACCCCCACAAATGGCCTCTGGCAGGGAGATGGAGTTTGGGATGGGCCCTGGCAGCATGAAGGGGGACATGGGCATGAATGTCAGCATGGGCTCCAACCCGCCCCTGGTCCCTCAGAAGCTGAGGGAGGCAGGAGTCGGGCCAGAAGAGATGATGAAGCTGCGCCCCGGCGTCTCAGAGATGCTCTCCTCTCAGCAGAAAATGGTGCCGCTGCCGTTCGGGGAGCACCCGCAGCAGGAGTATGGCATGGGTCCCAGGCCTTTCCTTCCCATGTCTCAGGGCCCAGGAGTCGGTCTCCGAAATCTCAGAGAACAGATCGGGCCTGACCAAAGGACTAACAACCGGCTCAGCCACATGCCGCCACTACCTCTCAATCCCACCAGTAACCCTAATAGCCTCAACACTGCTCCCCCTGCGCAGCGCAGCCTCGGCCGCAAGCCCTTGGATATCTCCGCAGCCGGTCAGGTGCATTCGCCAGGGATCAACCCCCTGAAGTCCCCCACGATGCGCCAGGTCCAGTCTCCCATGATGGGGTCTCCCTCGGGGAACCTCAAGTCCCCTCAGACGCCCTCCCAGCTGGCAGGAATGCTTGCGGGCCCCACTGCCGCAGCTGCCGCTGCCTCCATTAAGTCCCCCCCTGTCTTGGGGTCTGCTGCTGCTTCTCCTGTCCACCTCAAGTCTCCGTCTCTCCCTGCACCTTCTCCCGGATGGACTTCATCTCCAAAGCCTCCATTGCAGAGCCCTGGGATTCCCCCGAACCACAAGGCGTCTCTCACCATGTCTTCTCCAGCCATGCTGGGGAACGTGGAGTCGGGTGAGTGCCGCCTCTGCTAGCGCAAACGCTTTTCCTTCTCCTTCTCCTGTTGTATTTAGGGGTTTGCACCGTGCTTCCCGTGTGTTGAGGCGAGGGCTGGTCACTCAGAGGACATGAAAGTGAAAGGGTGGGCTCAAGAGGTTGAAGAGATGTGGAGTGTTGGTGGGAGAAATCTCTCCTCGGCGGGGTTTTTGGCTGTTCTGACACAGCTCCTGGTGACTGCAGCTTTGTGGAGAAGATTCTGCTGATGTTATGAGAATGTTTTGAGATAAAAGGCTCCTACAAAGAGCATAGTTAGCCAGTTGTGTGTCTAGGTATTGTGGTGGCACACCACTGCCTTCTCCTTCCCGCTCCCAAACTCCCCGTAGAGCACATTCACACCTCTGTCCTTGTTTTCCCCCTTCAAGCCCAGGAAGGTCTCCTGGCCGGGAGCGGAGCCGCTTGCCCACGTTGCCCTCTAGTGCTGCTGCGGGTAATGGCGCGGCGGTGGCTGGGACCTGCCTGCTGGGGCACCCGGGGGCTGGCGGTGGCAGTTTTGTCAGGATCTCTGTCTGGATGTCTGTGCTCAGGAAGGATGTTAGTGTCCATCGTGACTGGTGTGAGCCCAAGTCCATGTCCATGTGAGCCCAAGTCCCTTTAGTCCATGCCTAACATTGTGCTTAACAAATATTTTTGTGTGCAGCTCTTCCGAAGCATAAACATTTTGGCATTGCAGGATTTTTGTATCCTCTATTCGCCTTTCCTTTTTCAGGGAGGGGGTGTGGAGCTGTGGAATGTATAGTGAATTTTCAGTACAACTTCAGTTTAGCACCTTCCCTTCATGTGTGGTCTGGGTGGCATGAAATTCATCAGTGAAGAACAAAGGACTGGAAGTGCAAGTTAAGTTATTTCTAGTTTTGGGAGAAAAAAGGATGATGTTAAGCTAATAGGTGCAGAGAACGCTTCTTTAACTGGAATGAGCTCTAAATATGTGTATATAAAACCTGAAATGGAACATAAACAGGGAGTTTTACTTGTAGTTGCTGATGCAGTTTGTCAGAAATTTGCTCGTGTGTCTCAGCATAATATCAGCTACAGCTCTTGTGCTGCCTGTGTCTTTTGTGCTTGTTTATGCCTCCGAAAGAAAAAGGGAAAGGAGTTACAGTTGACATTTGGTGGGTGCAGGAACAATTAGTTGACTACAGATTTCATTTTTTTCTGGCTAGACCTGGTACTTAAGTCTGTCTTCAGTCTATGGAAGTTGAAGGGTAGGATTTTCAGACTTACCTGTTAATTCTTCATGTGGATTTGTAGAGGCTCAAGATAGTTCCAGTAGGAGTGCAGAATCCAGGATAACAGATCTTAACCTGGGCTTATTTTTCTGGTTACCTTTCACGGGCATTGACTGCATTAGTCAGATGGTCTCTTGCAATAAAAGGGATTCTAGTTTTTGAGATTTCTGCAAGAAAAAGGTGTCGTTTAAGAAAAAACTGGTAAGAAGGAAAAAAAATTACAGTCCTTTCTTTTTCTTTTCTTTGTTTCCTAAGGTGGTCCACCTCCTTCCACAGTCAGCCAGTCTGCTCCTGTGACTCTCCCTGGAAATCTTCCCTCTAGCAGTCCTTATACAATGCCTCCAGAGCCGACCCTCTCCCAGAATCCCCTCTCCATTATGATGTCCAGGATGTCCAAATTTGCCATGCCCAGCTCTACACCGCTCTATCACGATGCCATCAAAACTGTGGCCAGCTCGGATGATGACTCCCCTCCAGCACGCTCCCCAAACTTGCCACCTATGAACAGTGTACCAGGTAAGAAATTCAAAGAAACATAAGCCCAAGCTATCAGGCGATACAGTGAGGATGATTTTTATGGAAGCTTCATTAAGTGAAGACGGTGAGAGGGAAAAACCTGGAAGAATGTATAGCCATGGGTTGTTTTTGAGGAAGGCAGTTGCAATTCTCTGAAATGGGGAGATGGAATTCTCCTTGCAACCAATTTTTGTCCATCCAGAAAGTGTCTGTTCTTCAGAAGATACCTAATCTGGAAAACCCTTATGTATAGGTGAGATTTCCACTCGGGCAGATTGGAGTTACTTGTGTGAGTGAAGGCTGCTCATGGGAATAAGGGTCAGACCTACAACATGTTATTCTGATGAAACCATTCTTCCCCTGTCTTCAGGCAGTGTCATAGAAGCTTCACGGGTTTTGGTTTGGGTGTTTTGGTCTTTTTTTGTTTGTTTGGGTTTTTTTTGACATTGATCTTTTCCTGGGTTTCCTAGGTTTTGTGGACTGCCTTTGTTACAAAAGAGTGTTAGAGTGCTTTCTTAAAACATACATCTTTTCATATAGGCAATGTGTAATGGCAGGTCACCTCAGCCAGGACTGAGGGAAACTGTCCTGGTCCCTACCTGAGAGAGTGGAAGGAAAAATAAAACAAAACATTGTCCTTTTGGGCTGTCTTGTGGGTGACCATATGAGAAATCCAATCCCTACTGATAGCTTAATGTTTGTGAGTATGCATTTAATACAAAAGTAGGCTGTAGCCCCTGCACCCAATTGAATTAACGTAGTTGAAAGAGGGGATGAGTGAATGTTTCATGAGAGCAGCAACTGGTAATGATGAGTTTACCTGTAGCTTTGCTGTAATGATCAGAGTGGCTGAATATACCTGGGAAAGCTGGCTAATTGAATAAGTTCATGATAATAGCTCATTAACCTCATTGATTGCTGCCTCCTAGTCTTACAAGGGTTATGCGATTCATCACTTCTTGAGTTTTGAAGGGAGATTCAGTCACCTCCTAGTGGACAAGTGTCCATATGCTGATAATCTGCCACAGACATGTTTGTTACTGCCTGCGTCATCTAAAGTGCCATAGAAGTAGTAAAGGTATGGGTTGGATTGCTACCTTACTTACAGAGCAGGCTTTAGTCACGTTTTGATAGGGCAGTGCCAAGTTTAGGGAGGCTACTGTGCAGGTGGCATTGGTTTTTTCTGGTTAAAATAACATTTTCCAAAGCCAGTACTGATGCTTTTTACTAGCACTAATTTGTGTGTGTGTGTGGATTTGGTAACCTTGCAGAAAGCTCTCTGAAAGCTTTGATTGCTGTTGGCTGCTGTCTAAGTGTTATTCCTTATTTTTTCCCTAGGAATGGGCATTAATTCTCAGAATCCTCGAATTTCAGGTCCAAACCCAGTGGGTCCAATGCCAACCCTTAGCCCAATGGGAATGACTCAGCCTCTTTCCCATAACAACCAGATGCCCTCTCCAAATGCTATGGGACCCAATATACCTCCTCATGGGGTCCCTGTGGGACCCGGCCTGATGTCACACAATCCGATGATGGGGCACGGTTCCCAGGAGTCTCCAATGGTACCTCAAGGACGCCTGGGCTTCCCACAGGGGTTCCCTCCTGTACAGTCCCCTCCACAGCAGGTGCCATTTCCACACAACGGGCCCAGCGGTGGACAAGGCAACTTCCCAGCAGGAATGGGCTTCCACGGAGAAGGACCTCTGGGGCGTCCTACCAACCTGCCCCAAAGCTCGACAGATCCAGCACTTTGCAAGACTGGAGGCCCTGGCGGTCCAGACTCCTTCACTGTTCTTGGAAACAATATGCCTTCGGTTTTCACCGATCCAGAGCTGCAGGAGGTGATCCGTCCTGGAGCCACGGGAATACCCGAGTTTGATCTGTCCAGGATTATCCCGTCGGAGAAGCCTAGCCAGACACTACAGTATTTCCCTCGTGGGGAGGTGCCAGGCCGCAAGCAGCCGCAGGGTCCTGGGCCTGGGTTCTCCCACATGCAGGGGATGATAGGAGAGCAGACCCCGAGGATGGGACTAACGTTGCCTGGCATGGGGGGCCCCGGGCCAGTGGGAACTCCGGATATCCCTCTTGGGACAGCTCCATCCATGCCAGGTCATAACCCGATGAGACCGCCTGCCTTCCTGCAGCAAGGCATGATGGGGCCGCATCACCGCATGATGTCACCAGCACAAACGGCAATGCCTGGGCAGCCTGCGCTAATGAGTAACCCTGTGGCTGCCGTGGGCATGATCCCAGGCAAGGACCGAGCCCCTGCGGGGCTGTACAGCCACCCGGGCCCTGTAGGGTCACCTGGTATGATGATGTCAATGCAGGGCATGATGGGACCCCAACAAAACATCATGATTCCCCCCCAGATGAGGCCCCGAGGTATGGCTGCTGACGTTGGCATGGGAGGATTTAGCCAAGGCCCTGGAAACCCAGGGAACATGATGTTTTAAGCTGCTACCATAAGACTGGATGTTCTGATCCTTGTCAAGATGAGATTCCAAGTCCTGAGGGCTTTTTTGGGAGCTTCAGGAGTACAGTTTGGCCATGCAATAGGTGAAAAGAGACCAGAGGACGCTTTGGGAAATCTCGAATGTATGGAATTACCTGAAAAAAAAAATTATTCATTTTAACAGGTTGTTTTTTTTTAAGATTTATTTTTTAAAAATTATTTTTGTGGACTTCGGTATCCCGTGACGGCACCTGCTTTGAGAATCTGTAGCTGTATTTTGAGAATTGCCATTTGTCACAAGTTGCACCATTCTCTGTATGTTTACGTCCTTCGGACTGGCTTCTCCCAGGACTCTCGGTTATCTTTGGGGTTTTTTGTGTACTGTACTATATTGTAAAAGGGATTTTAGCAGAGACTTTAGTCTTTGGGGTGAGAGGAGAATGGGATTCTAGGCTGTTTACTTTAGGTGGAGAATCCATCTTCAGAACTTCGGACTATTTTCCTTCAACTCCAATGTATAGAAAAAACCAAACTACGACCTCAGAGCAGAGTATTAATGAAAAGCACAAAAAGGAACTTAAGTTCAGTGAGGGGAATCTTTTAAAAGAAATAAATAATAAGTTAAGGACATATTTTTCAAATTATGGCGTGCTGTCCAGCACCTTCTGTCTCTCCCTCCCACTCTTTATTAAATAGGCTTCTCTCTCTCTCCGTCCCCCTTCTGTCTCCTCCTATGGCAGCTGCAATACATTGTGTTATTTTGAGGAGTAAATCTAGGAGAGCCTCTCCTCACGTGGGGACTCTTCCCACTTTTAGGAAGGGGCTGGACTTGGACACTGTTACATCCTACAGTAGTCTCTCTCACTGTTTCCTATTCTCCTTTTCTTAGAAACCCCAAGTGATTTTATTAATGTGGGAGTGGAACAGACACTAAAAGTTATCCAGGATTTTTTTTGTGGTTATTTTTTTTTCCTCCCCAGCGTAAAACGTTCTGTGTAACCTCCATTAAATTTGGTACAAAACCACTTGCCAGGGCTGTGGTGTCAGAAAAATAAAATATATTGTTTCTTACAAAAATGAACTGTCTTCTTTATCCAGTGCAGTTGTTGCTGTGTACATCAGCTGGCTGGCCAGATGACTGTTTGCTCTTCCTTATGGTCACAGCCAGTGCAGAGGCCTGGTGTGGTAAACTTTGGCAGCTCCTAAAAGTCTGGTCTGCGTGCTCCTTGCAATCCTGCTCGCTTAATCCTGGAATGAGTTTGGTTTCCTCGGAGTGAGGTCTTATTTCAGAATGCCACAGGGACGATAGTTACAGTCTTTCTTCCTCAATTTGTTGAGGGTCAAGGCATAGATGAAGCTTGTTGTCTCCGTCACTTCCTCCAGGTGAGTGTTTGCAGCACTACAAGGTGTGTGGTTTTGAGCTTTCCCTAACCAGCAGCATCTGCCTGCTGAGCACCAGTGTCCAACGCTGTGCAGGGCGCTGTGGTTGGGTGTCCACCTGGGGGCTTTGGATTGAATAGGGTCTCTGACTGTCGGCACTCAGAGGCTGAGGTAGCAGAGAAAAGGTGAACTTAAATAACAAAGGTGAGAGAGAAATTGTCAGTCAGCAGATTTTTATCAAGACAACCCTGCTGGGTAAATTGTTGCTTTGCCACAGTTCTTATCGATCGCTTCCTAATCCCCTGTCTTAAACTTTCCCTTTGAGGGAATTTCAACAAGAAGGCTTTATGGTTTTGTCTATGAGGAGTGAAAGTCTGGATGTGGAAACATGGATCGGGAGTTGAGCCCCGCTCCTGGAGAAGACCAGGAGGAGCCAGATGTGGATCTGTAGGGCAGGGAGCAGGCTCTGTGGCTGGCTGCGCTCTGGTCCCCCAGCACTGTATATGGAGCATGTAATCTCTGTTCTTCCTTCCACTTACTGTTACTTGAAATTATTTCAATGAGTAGTTTCCTCAAAGGGCTGGCTATTAATGTAACACTTCATGTGGAGAAGGAGTATCTTTATTATGCCTGTGCATGAGAGTTTTTCAGAGTTAACTGATCCTTAACAGGTGGAAAAAGAATGTCTGTCCGTGGCCAGCTTCCCCAAGTTTCGTTGCTTGTGTTACAAAATGAGTGAAGCCACACGCCGTTGGAGTCACGCAAGCCTCGGAGCCTTCTGTTGCCTGCTTCCAAATTCACCTTTGTGCTGTCATGCAAATTTACAATGATTTTGGGTGAGAATTACTCTTTTGACAAAGTGTGGGATGTATGTTGTGGTGCTTCCCTCTTAACAAGACAAGCAGCGTGCCTGAAGCACAGGCTTGTCAAGACTTCAGAAAAAGCTGACAATGACACAGTAAGTGTTATTTCTGTAGAGCGGAGTTACCTCTTCTTTAAATGGTTGCACAGCTTCCTTTTGAGAACCTTGCATGGGAATTGTCACAGCGCAGCCTTTTTAAATCTTGCTACTTCCGTCACGGCTCCTCACTGTTTTTACCATGTTGAACAAAGCAAACTTCTTGATCGACGTAGAAATAACCTGGAGGGTTTGTTTGTTTGAACAGCCTTTCTCGGTGCCTCCTATGCCTGTTGAGGTATTTTGAATAGCAAAGGATTTGAGATGACTGCAGCTTACTCTAGAAAAATTAGCATAGGGGATTCGCTGTTTCAAAGCCACTTGATAGTGAAAGGATACATTTTACAAATGCTGGATAATTAAAGTTCCTTCTGTGTTTGTCTGATTTAAGATGCTGGTATTTGGCACTTTACCGAGATTTTTTTCTTACAGAAAATGCAGTGATGTGTATTCTCCTGAGTCTGCATAGGTGCACTTAACCTCAGTGGCGTTGCCTGGTTTGCACAAGCTGATGGACAAGAGATGCTAATGCCTTGGCTGGCTCCGGTCAGGAAAACTACTCGGTCAGGAAAACTACTCCGTAGATGTATCTTCTTTAAAGTTGTTTTGCTCTGATTCTACTTCTCCTCTTCTTGCTTTGCAAATGAAAAAGCTTTCTAGCTGCCAGCCTTGCAAATTCACCTTGGGTTCTGTAAGTTAGGCTCTGTTCTCTCCTTATTTATAATCAATAGTAACCATGACTCAGCTCTGGTAGTCGTGGTGCAGTTGAAGACAGAAAGTGGGGTTGCCATTTTTAGTTTTCTTCCCCTCCCCCTCTTTTTTTTTTTTCTTCTTTAAAGTTTCAAATCATCCTCCACCTTTGTTTGAAAGAATGAAATAGACTTTATTCATACATGCTTGGCTGCTCTTCCTCTCTAGTAACATGGGAGGAAACAGTCTGCTGTTCAAATTATCTCATCCCAGATGGCTGCGCAGCCGGAGTGTGGAGAGACTTAAAAGGTAAACCCAGCAGATGGTGAACTTCTCAAACGCAAAGTAATGCGCCTGCTAAATCAGAAGTTTAAAATATTTGAAATCTGTTTGTTTTAAAGTAGTAGACTATTGCAGACGGGTCATCTGTGAAGTACACTGGCAGTTTTAAGCTTGGTCCGAATAAACTCAAGCTTTATAGCTGTATCATGGGCTAGCTAATCTACCAAAGAACATGACAAGCCAAGTAGCCAGCCTTCAGAGTTTAGTCCTGTCCTCCGAGTGGTATCTAACAGGTAACGTTTCAGAGGACAGACCAGTATGTTACAAATTGATCTACATCAGTCTTGGCTGGGATTCAAATGCTGGTGGTGCTTCTGGTACAATACGCGTTTCCTGACTTGGAGTAGATGTGGGTGCCTGACTCCTCCTGAGGGTAAGTGTGAATCCTAAACACTCTTCTTTGACTTGAAACTCAGCATTTGTGGTGCTGAAGTGTTGGGGCTATTACAAATACGGCATACACAGGACTTAATTTTGCAGTGCTTGGTATGCTGACCTTCTGCTGTGCTGGTTTTCATTCTGCTGGCAGAAGAGGCTGCCTTTCACTGCTGGTGGTCTTCTGCACTTACAATGGTGAATGCTTTCCTCATGCAGCCTTAGCAGGCTGTTGGCTGAAACCTGTTCCCTGTTTTGATATTTATCAAGGAGAAATGATCCATGCGTGATATAGGCCTGTGCTTAGTAAAACGCACTTCACTGTATTGAGTGCTAGTAATTCTTAACCTAAAAAAGGTAAGTTGTCTTGCACATGTGCTGTGTGCCATCTTTCTGGTGAGGTGACCTCTAATTTCAAGATTTTTCCATTTTTAGCTAGTCCACATAGTTTCCAATTATTTCTGTTAAAGGTTTTTGTTGTGGTAACACCTAACACGTAGCTTTATCATGCTCTTTCTACTTAAGGTTAAAGCATATTATTAGGAGTGTTCTTTGGGCCTTAGGTAGACCCAGACTGCTAGCTTTATTATATTGGTTTTATTGACAAATACACCAAGCTCACTATGTTCTTGATCTCCTTTTGACTTTCAACCAGCAAACCTTTCAAGATGTGGGTCCTCATGATTCATCACGCACTCAGGTTTTAAGCTTACAATTGGTTTTGAGTCAGAGCATGAGGCGGGGAAGAAAAGTGATGCTGTTTTGTCTGTGATACTGGAAACTTTTAAAGAAGATGTTTTACATGAGGAGAAAACAAACCCCTAAATTTAAGTTGACATACCAATATAAGAAGGACATGGACCTATTGGAGTGAGTCCAGGAGAGGGCCATGAAGATGATGAGAGGGCTGGAGCACCTCTCCTGTGAGGACAGGCTGAGAGAGCTGGGGTTGTTCAGCCTGGAGAAGGGAAGGCTCTGGGGAGACCTTACAGCAGCAGAAGAGATGGGGGAGGGACTCTTATCAGGGGTTGTAGCAATAGGACGAGGGGTAACAGTTTTAAACTGAAAGAGGGGAGATTTAGATTAGATATTAGGAAGAAATTCTTTACTGTGAGGGTGGTGAGACACTGGAACAGGTTGCCCAGAGAAGCTGTGGATGCCCCATCCCTGGCAGTGTTCAAGGCCAGGCTGGATGGGCTTTGAGCAACCTGATCTAGTGGGAGGTGTCCCTGCCCATGGCAGAGGCTTGGAACTAGGTGATCTTTAAGGTCCCTTCCAACCCAAACCATTCTATGATATTTCCTGCCAATTACCTACTATACTAACATTGCCTTAAATGAAACACACTATACGAGGATAGGTTTGCAATGCAAAATGAAAAAAAAGTCTGTTAGGTTTTAGTTGACCAACCTGCATTAACTGCATTTGACTAAAATTGGAAGGGAGGCGGACTAACCTGGGTTAGCAGCTTCAGCTTAAATTTGAGGGAACTTGAGGTTGGACACGTCAGCTGCTTAAGTCAGCAGTTCTCGTATTAACGGCCCAGGATAAGAAAGTCTGGGATTTCTTTTTTTTTTTGTCGCCTGGGATTTGTGTCTTTCGCAGTTCTTGCAAAGAGTTGGTTGAGATTCTTGATTTCTGGGAATTTTTATTCCATGTCCTCAGAAACGCCTCTGCTCTTCCACGGTGTTTGCAGTTCAGCACTTCCCACTTACCTGTGTCTTTCAGTCCTAAAACTCTTCCGCTGTCCCACCAATCCTCTTCTGAAATCATTATTTACGGTAGTTGCGCTCAGAAATAACTCCCCCTTCGTACTGTGGGCCACGGATACCATGGAGCTGCTCTGTGGGATGAGACCGGTGCGTGGCCCCCACCACTTCCACACCGAGGGGAAGGGTGAGGCTGGAGCAGGGTGCAGAGGGTGCTGCAGAAACCCCGTAAGAGACAGTGACAAAATAATCTGTTCCCAGTAGAAGCTTCTTCCTTGCCACTGCCAGGAAGCTGGCCTGTTTTTCTGAGGTCTTCTGCTGTTACTGAAGCGTATGTTACCCTGCCTAGAATGACTGGATTATTTTAGTGTTGTGAGTGCAACAGTTTTAGGTGTACTAGGACAGCTCATGCTGCCAAGTTCTGTGGGTCTTGACTGTGTTGTTTTTTTAACCTGGCTGCTGGTAGGTTTTTCTGGGAGGTGCTCCTAGCTCTTGTTTAGGAGAAGGTGCATGAATTCCTGCTTTGTCTCCTGGTGTGGCTCAAAGCTGCTGCTGCTGTTCCCTGATATCCCTTTCCCAAGCAGTCCGCGCCTCACAAATAACTTGCAAATTGTATGCCTCATGTTTCCATCACCCTTCTCCAAATACTTTATACCGTGCATAAGAGAGAGCTTGGTAAGAGCAGAACGCACTGTTATAAGCAAGGCTGGACCGTTGATTTCTATATAATGGCATTATGTTTTTAAGCTGTATAAAAACTTGATGGAAAATAACAATGTTTTGTTTGCTTTTTTGACAGCTTCTAATAGCAGTTCAGTGAGACCTCCAGCAATGTATTTAGTATTCAAATTATTCTCTTCGCTGTGTGTAGTGTCAACATGTAATTGTGGTGGGGGCAGGCTAATGAAAGAGTAGAGGTAGATCCATCCCACGCCTCTCGGGGAGAAGGTACTGCAGTGCCTCCAGTCACGTATCTGTCAATGACTTACATTAACATCGCTGCAGTCTCCCTTCGCTAAGTGAGAAGGAGTAATGCAGAACCAAAACTGCAGGGCCATTTTAGTAGGTGGGCCCCCTATTTTAGCCTTTACGCATCCCAAAGAAAGTAGGTCAGGATCCAAGTTTTATTTACCTATTTGAAAAAAATGGGGATTTTGGCAACATAGTGATCCTTAGTACTGTCTTACAGGAAAAAGTGTCATCATCTCAGCCAGAAGTGCTTCTGTTGGCTATGCTGGCATATTCCTGTTGCAGCAAGCACAAAATAGATGCAACGCTGCTTAAAGCTGAAGTCAATAGCAACTCCCCAGACTTCCCTGTTTAAAGCGCATTAAGCAGAGTTCACCAAGAGTGCATATTCTTGTACTTGGCCCACTGCAGTTGTTTTGCACGTTCACAGCAGAGTTTCTATAATTACAGGAGTGCAGGGGAGAGGTTTGAAGGCTTTCTGTCCCTTTGGAGAGGTTTTGTGTGCACAAAAATGCCCTCAAGAAGACGGGGTAGATAAATGCTGTGCCATTTGGGAGGCTCACCTGTCTGCAGAGCAACCCTCCAACATGACAAAAGAAAGGCTTCTGCAGTTTGCCATAGGTAAAAGCAAACGTTACATCAAAGTTCTCAAGTCTGGTAGTACTGAGCAAGCTGGGCTTCATCCCACAGTCCCAGCATATAAGGAACAGGTATGTTTTCTCTCATATTCCTGAAGCAGCAGGGCAATTTAAACAGGTCTGTTCTCTCCCTTGCTGTGTTCAGCCTCTCTGTGCTTTTGTGTGGCTACCTCAGAAATGAACCGGAGCCGTTCTGTTACACAGCCTCTTTCATCTTGCTGGTAACAGTGAAAGTGACACTGTGCCACCCTGTGTCTGGTAGGAAAAAGTCACCTCATATAAAATACCTTCAGAATAGGGAAGACTGGCAGGAATATAAAGAAAAATAATCAAAGATTGTGACAATAAACCAATTTTAATTAAAGGCAACTTATTTATGAGTCAGTCTGCTGATTCTCCTCCATTTGTGAGCACAGGTTATTGTACTCCTCTGGAGTGACCGAGTACTGTGAAAGAACTTCTAGAAATTCTTCAAGTGGGCAGAGACCTGCTCTACATCCTTTCACCAGTTGTTCCTGTAAAGGCAAAGAGACAAACTCACAGATCTTGTGTATTGACAAAGTCCTTTTTTTACTGATAACTGATGCATTCTGCAGCAGGAAAATATGCTACTTGAGGCAAAGTCACAGAGAGGGAGAGGTTCAAAGTCTTTGCCTAAACTCACAGTAGATCACTAGCCAGCTCAACAGGAAAGATATCTTGGCTACCGTGGATATGCTCTAGGTGTTTTACTCTGTTATCTACCTTGACGGCATGCTCAGAACCAGTCTTGTTTCACAGCTTTACATGCATGCATGGCAAAACCAAAAGCCCAAGATTTAGATGATGGATTTCCCCTGGGATCTTACCTCTCCACAGTAAGACAGGCGAACAAACCACTCTTTGGACTGCCGGTGCTGATACAATTCCAGGATCATATCTGCAGCATAAGGTGGCCACTTGCGATCAAAGGTGCCCAGTGCCACCAGGAGAGCAGTGAGGGTAATGTCATGAGAAGCATAGAGAACGAGCTTTCTGATGAAAAAAAAGGAAGGGTGTGTGTGGGGGAACCAAACATAAAACGTTAGCTGTGTTCCTCCACGGATAGCTACATACTCGTGCTACAATAGAGCATCCAAGGCTCAGGAGTAGTGTCTTGATTACACAACCAGCGTGCTGCACGTACATTCTACCTCAGCAAAAGCAAATATGGCACTCATGCTTTTCCTAGCAGATGAGCACTCCTATCTCTTCACTCACACATTAAACATCTTTCTCAACCAGATTTTTAGACTGACAGCAAGTCGGAATTTATAAAGACTGGAGGGAGAGATCTGTACCTGTCCTTTTCAGCTGGAGATGGGGGATCTACTGCTTCTGTAATATTCTTCTGTAAGGTGTAGATAAGACGACCAACATTCATCTGAAGAACTTCTCTATAAAAGAAGCAGAAATAAATCTACTAGGTTTTAAACTTTCAAATTAAATAATTTAAAATTAGCAACTGGGAACCTCCTTTTTTTTTTTTTTTTACAAATTGGTAACATGTATTGACTGTAGCTAAGAACTATTAAATGCAATTCCTGTGGTTACTTCTTATTTCAGCAGTTGCATAGTCACCAACAGAGATTCTGATGCCATTGCAGATTGGAAGGGGAGAGGTGTTCACAACCAGTCTTATGAGAGGGAGACACACCTAAGAGGAAACCTAGAAAATCCTCTAATTTCTCTGTGCTATTTGGTTTCTGTAGTTGTGATTTTCGGATGCATAGTTATCGTGGAAAGATGACTGTAGTTGACCGCTAAACAGCAACCGAAATGGCTGGGGTCTTTGGCTGGGAAGGGGAAGGCAGGGTTCAGAAAGGCAGTGGCTGTATTTCAAAATTAGGTTTTATCCCTGTATTAACAAGGAGGAGGCCTTTGGACAACTTCTAGTGTGCAGAAACTCCCTCTACCTAAAGAGTACCTCAGCGGAAAAGGAGGCTGAGTGTGACTGTGGCTCTCCCAGGTGTTGTGGGAGTGGGGGAAATCAGTCTTTCAGTACCCGAGATCTCTAATACAAGTTAAAGAAAAGGCTAAGGGCAACTGCCCTAACGGAAAAGGCAGTCCTACACTACCACCTGAGAAGAGCTAGTGAATATGGCAGCTGCGAATGAGTCCGAAAGGAAAATGTCAGCAAGGCTATCAACTCAGCCACCTTTCCGAGCAGCTGTGGAGGAGGTAATTAACTGCATGTAGCAGCAGATTCTTTTGCAAGTGGTTACATGTGTGCAGGGCCTGGCATCGCCTTTTCCACTGGTATCAACACTTCTCAGCCTAGCTGTGCAGGTGCCATCCCTGTGATAAACTTCCCCGGTTGGAATTCTGATTGTAGTTGCGCATCTGCAAGGGCGGCCTCGCCTGTGCAGTCTCAGTGCTGAGGCTGGAAGGGTCTCCTCTTCTGCTTTGGCCTTTGACACGGGTTCACTGAAACAACCGTGGCAATTGAGGCATTCCCTGCCTACCTCAGTGGCTTACTGCTGTTCCTTGGAGACTGCTCTCTCCACGACTGTCAGCAAAACAGGACGTAAGCCCTCAGCGTGGACTCCCTTTTTCCTGGCTCGTGTTCCTGACTCAAGGCACAGGATTTTACATTGAGACAGCTGAGGTACAAACCTCCTGAGGGGGCAGTAGCCTCTGGTGGGGGAATGCAGTAGATGAGAAAGGACTTTCCTCTGCCACAGTAAGCTGGTGTAGCTCATCCACCGTGGGTAAGCCTAAGACAACCCCTAAGGCTGGAGGCATGGGTACAGGCAATCACCTTGAATTGTCTTTCAGAAGGAAAAGCAGCGAGTCAACAGCTCGACGCTCAACTGTCTGCTGGAAGCTCTTCAGCACAGGGCAGCTTGGCAAATTGTGCACCTGGAAGGAAAAGATGCAGCGTAACAACAGAGTTTGCCCCTTTCTGAACCCAGCCTGAAAACGCGTGGGTGACTGCCCACAGAAAACAGCTGTTCATGTCACAATACACAGTATTGGACTACAGTGTCCATGTGAAGAGTTCGAGGATGGTTTTAAACATACAGGCTTGCTCCCTGTACCAAGAGGATGGATGTTTGTTCCTGTGTAATGCCTTGAACTATTTGACCAACAGCCAGACTAATTACCATTAGCTCCAGCAGAAAACAGGTACCAGGTGGGGTACAAATGTGACCGGTTCCCTTCTGCTAGCAGAAGAAATCTGTCTCGGGGGTAGAAGCTGGAACCAGGATGAAGATGACTGTTAGGTGGTGACTGCCAGAAAGGGGAAAGCACTTTGTAATGGGGTAAGCAAGGCCCAACTGCTACTTTAGCTCTACTTCATTACACTTGAAAGAGATACTGGATTTCAAGATAAGAACATAAATACTGCAGATGAGTCTTCATCCATGCTAGAGCAAGGCTGACTCCACATCTTGCTTTTCAAAAAGGCCATGCTATGGCCTCTATAAACTTTCTGGATTCCCTAGAAAGGTACTGGGGTACCCACTGGTATCAGTGGGTGTTGCCACTCTGTGGTTTCCTCCATATGCATGGTAAAGGGATGTTTCGTTCTGTGACAGCACAACGGAACTGCTCAGCTCACCTGCTCAGCAAAAATGTTATCAAGGAGGAGAAAAAAATCCACAGACTTCTCACCATCAATACCCATCTTCTCCTTAATCATTTTCAAGTCATCAGAGATACCTGGCTGTTGCAGAGCATTCTTCAACTTATGCCTGTCAGGGAATTAAGAAAACAAAAAGTCTGATGTGTGAAAAGATTTTGTTTTATCTCTTGCATTTTGTGACCCCAGTGCAGTGGAGTTGTCTCACATCAGTGAGGGGTACAAGAGAAGCACCACAGGATACTGAGGGATTCCTGATGTTGGGGGTCTTAAGTTGCAGGGGCTGTGTCTAGATGTCAAGGATCAGAGCTGGCCATGTGCTCTCACAGAGGCGGGGAAAAAAATTAAGATGAGATGTGAACACCTCAGAAGCGGTTCCCATAAGCAAGGGCTGTGTATCAGTTAACAGATCTGGTCATACTGGAACTGTGTAAGTCTGTGTCCTCAGGGAGTAGCCTTTAACTGCCTCATGAAAGAAGAAAGGGTAGAAGCTTTGAACTGATTGTTGCATGGTGTGGGAAAAGGGAAACGCCTAGATACTCATTTGTAGCTTAAATTTGCCTCTCACTTTGTTAGAAGCCATTTGCCTCCTTACACGGTTTTAAATATTATTTTAAAAAGCTTAGCTGAGAATATCCATGCTGGCCATGGACTTCAAGCAAATATGTTGCATAGGTTTTGTTTTCTCTGACCCTCATCTGTTGGGGAAGAGGTGGGAAAAGTTAAGGTTTGCTTTTTATTTTTTTAGGAACAGCTCTAGTTTCTGTTTGAAACCAAATGTGCTAGAAGTTGTGGCCTGGGTAGCCTAGAAGGTGAGGCAGTGCTTCTTACTGCAGTTCAAGAAATCCCCCTTGAGGTGGTCACAAAACACGCTCAGTTGGTAGGATGGGGGGAGGGAGCCGACGAGCTTGCCCTTCACTCCCTTTTTGCACAGTTGATGTTACTAGAGGCGGCTGAATGTACTGCTTCTGGGGGCTGTAGCCTTACTGCTGTCAAGAACAACCCTTTGCCTGCAGAGTCAAGCATTATATGATCACCTTTTGCAAGTGAATTCTGACAACTTTTGAATTTTGGATAATCCAACCGAACTGTAATACATTTTGCCCCTCTTGTTCAGTTTCCACCCCATGTCCAACCTGGCACAGGCATTTAGAGTGCTTGACTCTGCAAACGTGAGTGTTCTTTCTATGTAGGATGTTCCTTGCTTTGCTTCATTACTCTGTTACATGTGTCAAGGCTGAGTGTATTTCAGTTTCTTCGAGGTGTAAGTGTGACAGGAATGTTGTAATAAACCCCAAACCAGAAGCTGACTATAAAGAGGAGGCTCAATGCGTACACACTTGAGAGGCTTGTAAAGGGGTGTAGATGACATTAATGCTGCCCTGCAGCGATGCCACAGAATAGCTGTACATTAGCTAGTAATGAGTGTTTGCTAGACAGAGACTAAATTGGTCTTTCAAGAAAAAGTCTTATTTTTTTTTTTTCCTGGTGCCACTGCTTGGTGTATGACTCTGCTCATCGAGTATTTTACACAACTAGCTAACCATTCCCAAAGAACAGTAAGTGGCAGAGGAAGAAATTGGGAAATGGGAAGAAAACGTGCAGTTTTAAATTACTACTGCTGAAATGAAACAGCAGTGGAATCATTTGGGGAGGTAGGGCTGGCAGTTACCTGCTTAAGAATTTCAGGCGCTGGCAGTTGTTGTGATTGGGGTAGAGGATGTCAGAGCTTGCTTCATCAGTGACAATGACAACAGATCCTGTAGAAAGAGAAGGAAGCTTCTGTGATCACTAGTGCATCTGGGTGTCTTAAGAGTGCTTTAATCACCCCCAGTGTCTTTGTCCTCCAGTCCACTGTTGTCAACTAGCAATTCCCCCTGAGCCATCACCTGCATCACAAGCCACTGTGCTTGTTTGTGTGCACACAGCATTTAATTCCACAGGGATGTCTGCTGTGCACCTTGTAAAGCCTTCAGTTGTGTGAGCATTTCTTCTAGTGTTTGTATGTGACAAACACTAGTTTGTGTGTCATGAGGTGTAAGGAGTTCTGGCAAGTCACTTCTGCTGCTTGTTCCTGGAACGGAATAGAGAGGGAGCAGAAGCGAGATCTTCAAAACCCCGAGCGTATTTCTGGGACATGCAAGTAGTTGTGAAGTGTAGGATAGAGCTGAAAGTTACTCCAGATACAAAACTTGTAAAGGATCTTTGTGGTCCTATGGCCAAGATACTTGGGTTTCTCTGAGAAACTTTTTCAGATGTGCGTCTCATCAATATTGGATCTGAAACTTTTTGTCTCCTTGATTTTTGAAGTAGGTTAATGCCGACCTCCTCAGTAGGCCTGAAATTGCAGCATTCATGGCAACAGATCCAAGCTGAGCATCAGCAGAAAGCTACACAGAGAGAGGGAGCAAGTGACAAGTTGATAAAGAACATATAGAACCAGGAGAGTATGGGAAAGAGGGTCAGGAGCAAAGAACTGGGGAAAAAGTAACAACCAGGAGCCAGAGTGAGATCGGATGTGCAAGATATCTGCATCCAGGGAAGACTGGGAAAGGAAAGGCACTGGTCAGAAGCCTCCCCAACCTTCTTTCTGCTGTTGGTACAGCCCAGCTAGCAGGCACCGTGTGGACTCCAGATTCCGGAAAATATTAGTGGAACGGATGCTGAAAGAGAGAAAGGAGTTTGTCAGGTAGCACCTTCTCCTTCACGTGGACACAGCCGGGGAGGCCTTGCTGGAACTGAGGGTTTTGCTTTCACTGTGGCTTTGGAAACTTGTGGTGGGATTCATCTGGCCTATCGTAAAAAACAGACACCTATATCGGAACTGCCCTTTAACTTCCCTTCAGAGACAGTAGAGATAATGAATTAGCAATTCTCTGGTGTGATTTTTTTATCTCACCCTAAATCAGACACTCCCAGCATTACTAACGTGAGCAGCGGGGGTGCACTCTGTTGCACTGAACTTTAGCTCTGTAATCTACAGTGAGTTAAACTGTGCTCCAGAAATACCTGTTTCTCTTCGCTCACCGTAAGACGCAGAACAACACTGTCAATGGCTAAAAGTAAGGTGAGATGAATCTGTCCCTGGCGTCCCTCTCAGGACTGCTGGGAAATTGGATGCCTTGTGTCACGGGTGAGTTCTAGCGCTGGGCACGCCTGGCTAAGCAAAGCTGAAGGCCCAGGGGCCAGCTCTATGCTGGAGACGTGTATGCTGCTCAGAAGTCTTCCCTGCCAGAGGGCTACTTGTTAGGAGGGAGGAAGCAAGGGAAGGTCCAGAAGGGAAGTGAGACTCACAAGACCTCAGCAGGCTTAAGCGTTGGTGAGAGAAAGTTGGCTTCTTCCACGTAGCTTCTCCTCAGCCTTTCCCCCAGGGCAAACATCTGCTGCATCCCCACTGTTGTCAGCTGTCCTGCAATTGCACCGCCCTGAGTGTAAAGAAAAGGAAAGGGTCTCCGGTGGAATATGGAAGCAAACAAGTCTACAGAGGGAACGTGAAAGCCACCGTGGAAGAGAGCCTCACCTTGAACGTGGTCTTTTTGTATTGCTCCTCGTAGGGTGAGGGAGGCTGGGGCCCCCCATTTAGGTCAGTCACTACGTAGTCAAACTTAGTCTGAGCAGGTACATCCAAGAGACCGGAATGCCATTCCACCTGTTTAGAGACAGAGACGCGTACCGCCGCGCTTCAGTGGAAAACGAGGGCTCTGCAGAGCGCCACTGTTACCCGAGGCGTGTCGCTGCCTTGCCACTGACGCACGAAGGGAACCCAGCCCGCCGTGGGGCACGAAGAGCGGCCGCAGCGGCTCGGAGGGGAATCTGTCCTGCTGAAGAGCTTCTCCGGCAAACTCCCGGGACCAGCGCCCGGGGGCGGCGGGGCTGGGCGCCGGGCGTCAGGGAGCCGAGCAGCCGCCGCCCGCCTACCCCGCTCCCGGAGCCACGGCGGGGTCTGCTCCCTCCGCCAGCGCCATGCTGCCCTTCCGCTCCGATTCCCAACGTTTTTCCCCAGATTTACTCTGGGAAAAGGGGAACACACACACC
>VXBO01006279.1:385972-399752 GCA_013400135.1 Rhinoptilus africanus
CCCATACACGCATTTACGGGCCGCCCCCCGCTCCGTAGCCCCGTCCCGTCCTCACCGGCGCCGCTCCCGGCAGGGGCCGCAGCGGGGTGCGCGCCCCGTGCCGGAACACCACCTGCACCAGCTTCAGCTCCAGCTCCAGGCCCCGCCGCTCCCCGTCGCCCTCCGGGGCGGCGCCGGCCGCCGCTGCCCTCCGCCGGCCCTGCGCCCACAGGGCCAGGCCGCCCAGGAGCCCCAGCCGCCTCCCCCAGCCCATGGCGGCAAGGCGCTCGCTGCCGGCACCCGGCGGCGCGGGGACCGACGGGAAGGGGAGTCCCCAACCGGCGCCGATTAATGGCGGCGCCCCGGAGGCGGACTACAACTCCCAGGGGGCACCGCGGCGCTGGCTGCGCTGGCCGGGGACACCTCCCTGCGCATGCGCCCGGGCCGGGGGCGGCCCCGCGGCGGTTACTCCGCGGGTGTGACCGTACGTCCGCGTCCAGGCACCTCTTCCTCCTCGTCCGACTTTTCCCTCTTTTTTTATTTCTTTTTTCTTGGGGAGACGGCCGGGCGGGTGCCCGTTTGCGGCTTCCCGGGAGGGAGAAGTCCGCGTGGAATCACAGAATGGTTTGGATTGGAAGGGATTTTTGAAGATCATCTCGTTCCAACCCCCTGCCCTGGGCAGGGACACCTCCCACTAGACCAGGCTGCTCAAAGCCCCATCCAGCCTGGCCTTTAACACTGCCAGGGATGGGGCATCCACAGCTTCTCTGGGCAACCTGTTCCAGTATCTCACCACCCTCACAGTAAAGAATTTCTTCCTAATATCTAATCTAAATCTCCCCTCTTTCAGTTTAAAACTGTTACCCCTCGTCCTATTGCTACAACCCCTGATAAGAGTCCCTCTCCCATCTCTTCTGCTGCTGTAAGGTCTCCCCAGAGCCTTCCCTTCTCCAGGCTGAACAACCCCAGCTCTCTCAGCCTGTCCTCACAGGAGAGGTGCTCCAGCCCTCTCATCATCTTCATGGCCCTGCTCTGGACTCACTCCAACAGGTCCATGTCCTTCGTACACTGGGGGCCCCAGAGCTGGAGGCAGTCCTCCAGGTGGGGTCTCACCAGGGTGGAGCAGAGGGGCAGAATCACCTCCCCCGACCTGCTGCCACGCTGCTTTTGGTGCAGCCCAGGATACAGCTGGCTTTCTGCGCTGTGAAGAAACCAGTTTTATTTTCTTCCATCTTTTCCCTCTGAAAGCACATTTGTCCAGTGGAGTGGTGTGTTGAGCCTGTGCTGGTGCTTGTCAGTGCATCAAATTTAGTGGAAAAGGAAGAGCCTGCAAGGAGGGAGAGGATCCCGGTGTTCCCCACCTGGCTGCTTGCACTCACCTGTTAACAGTTGTTGATTAGGAAGGAAACTTTGGGGAGAGGAGAATGCTGCATTCAGCTCAACTCTTATAGGGGACAGTCACCCCTACACAGTGCTTTGGCCTTTTAAGCCACCTGTGTGGATGTGGCATAAGCAGCAGGAGAAATTTCCTTCCCATTCATGTCTTAGTGGCACCGTTTTGCTGACAGAGAGAACAGCTTCTTACCCCTGTAGCTTGTTCCTGTCCCCACCTGTACTCGGTCACCCCGTTAACCTCACCAGCGAAGGTTTGCACTTTGGTTGTCCTTTAAATGAGGGCTTTTTCCACTGTGAGCTTGCTAAACAAGCTCTTTTCAGTTTGGATGCTCAGGTGCAGACACTTAGTCTTGCCCGGCCTCTCATTCCCACCGTGGCTTTGTGAACCAACACCACGCTGGCATTGCCAGGGCTGGAGATGAGCTGTAGCAGTGAGGTGGGTGAAGGCATAGCCCCACCACGTAGGTCACCTGATGTCACCTGGGGGGGCCCAGGGTTGTTTGTAACAGAGGAGCTGCCTCTTGGCACCCCCTGGCAGCGCTCGGCGAAGTTGTCACAGGGTGAATGTGAACCTGGTGCCTGGAGGTGCAGGTTCCACTCCTCGTTTCTTCAGACTGTTGCTTCTCCTTTCCTGGCAATGACGTGGGGGACCAGTGGACTTGTACAAATTAACTCTTAAATGCTATTTAGCTTCTTTTTAGCATAGTGGCTAATAACTTTGATATATGTGAAGGCTAGAGAGCTGTGCTTCCATAAAGCCTTTCTTGGAAGTTATAAAGCAATCGACAGGTTCCTGACTTCTTGGTCCTATGAACCTCTTGGTTCAAGACTTGGTGGTGACAACACCCTTGCAAAAGTAGTATTTTTACCAGGGAATAAGCATTTTGCTTGTTCCTTAGACGCTATCCACTTGACTTACCTTTATCAGGGATTCCTGTATTCCCCCTTGCCTGCCGTCCTGCCTCCTTACATATGTTACAGGCCACAGTATTCCTTTTCTTGTAGGCTTGGGTCTCTACTTTACCCAGGACCTCTTTTCCTGGGAAAAGACCCCTTTTCTTCCCACTTGTACTGATGATTCTTGGTACCCTCCTTTCCCTGGTTACCCTTGTCCTCTCTGTCTCGCCCCCATTTCTCTTTAGTCTTTCAGGGTGCCACCATTTTAAAACTCTCCAAGCCGATCAGGGAATGTTTTACAGAAATTTGGGGTGTTGATGGAAGCTATGAAACAGTTACTGTCTATTGTACTGTTCTTGAATTTGCCCACAGACAATTGCAGACCTGACTACACTACTACTAGGGTGAATGTCAGAAAGCCGTACCTGACACTTAACACCAGGGCTAACACCACGGTTGCTGGGCTGGCGTCAGCAGCCCTCTACACCAGCAGAGACCCTTTGCTTGGCCCCATTGAATTCAAAAGCTCAGCACTGACAGTGGGTGCTGGTAGCCTGTAGGCTGCCTGTCCTGTCTGGGGCCAGCTGGGACAGGGGGGTTGAGAAGACATTGTCCCTTGTCCACAGCGTACCCTCCTGTCCCATCTACCTCTCCCTGGCCCACAGCTAGCGTAGAATCCCAGAATGGGTAGAGTTGGAAGGGACCTTAAAGATCATCTACTTCCAACCCCCCTGCCCTGGGCAGGGACACCTCCCACTAGACCAGGCTGCTCAAAGCCCCATCCAGCCTGGCCTTGAGCACTTGAACATCTTGAACACTGTCCCGCTTTCCATTTTTTCTGCTGCAGGCAATTAAAAAAATCCTGGAAAGAGAGACAAGATGGTTTCCCCTGAGGTCGGAAGAAAGAGGAGCCCTGCGTGGATACTCATGGCATGGATGCCAAGCTCATCTCAGACTGGGAAAGAAGCTTGCTGCAGGCTGAATGAACGTGCCTGTAAATGTCCGCTTGGCAGACGCAGGATCGCCTGCTCCCAGGGGGACTCCCTGGGAACTCATCTATGACCCCTGTCACCAGAGCATCTCAGCGCTGGCCAGACTTTAAAGGCAAGTGTCCTCACACCATTCTGGAGTACAAATACCACGTTACAGATAGAAATCTATGGCAAAGACAACCGAATAATGTGCCTTGTGTTGAGAGGAAGACGTGGGCGTGGAAACTAAGTCACTTGAGTGTCAATTCTGAGGATGCCTTTACCTGTCTCTTGGGAGCGGTACCCAGCATTGATTCAAGCAGAGCTCAGAGGACCTCTGGTTGGAGGGGTGGTGGCAGAAGGCACCAGAGGAGTCACAGGGAGCAGGACGAGTGAAGGAGGAATAGGAGAGAGAAGACGGTGACCTGCACGAATGCCAGAGGGAGGAGCTGCTGCAGGTGGTGAGAGGTTGGCACAGTCACCAGGATGTGCGGGGGGGTGGGAATTTGGTGGTCTCCTGGTGTCTCTCAAAGCAGTGCTGCTCTGAAAGGGTTACCTCAGTTTTCTGAGCTTAGAGTGTGTGAAGCACAGAGGCACGACGAGAGCAGAAAGAGAAGGAAAAAATATTTCAGGAGCCAAGAAAATAACAAATGAAGGAATCTTGTGTTGTGGGAGGGTGAGCGTGGCAAGGATGCTGGGGGGAGAGGGAATAGGAAAACCTTGTTAAGGGGCGGGAGGGAAGGAGGAAGAGAGAGAGAGGTGAAGTGATATAAATGAGCAGAGGTGGAACAAGGAAAGAAGCTCACCGTGAATTCATTTGAATTTCCATTCAAATGCTACCCTGGAAAAAAACCCCGGTTCATGTGAAGCTGTGAAGACTGGGACTGCAGGGTCCCTCCTGGGGGGACTTGGCTGCTGCCAAGCAGCATTTCTGTTGAGATATATTTCAGAATATACCATGCCACAGCAGGTGCCTGCAATTAGAGGAGAGCTCTCCAAAATAGCAGGCGGCTGTCAATTTTTTAGCAAATGGTGTTGCCCTTTTTTTTTTTCCCTTTGTCCAACTGTGTAGAAATTTATTCTAAGATGCATCATCTTTACAGAAACATTTTCAAAGGACCTGTTATTTTTACCCTTCTGTTGCTTTTTGTGACCAGACGAGGAGCAGAAGGCTATTCCCATGGCCACTGCGGGTGAGCTTTGTTTCACTGGGGGAAGTTAATGAACTCTAATGAACAAGCAAGTTTCAGGAAACCTTCCTTTCTGAAAGCAGGGGGCAAATTTCCCCCTGGCTAGAATTTAACTAAATTACAACGATTACTACCTTTGTAAGTATTGCTACTGCTATCATTTGCCTTTTTATAGTGTTTCACAAATGTATCACACCTCAGACACTCCGGTATGGTAAGTTTGCATTCTCATCCCTATTTCCTATGTTGGTAAGGTATGTGACGAACTACCATGATTAGATTTTTGTTCCACAACATGGATTGAAATTAAATAGCTTTTAAAAAATACCCACCAATGAAACAATTTAGCTTCACGAGTTCCAGTGTTTTATTATTTCTCGGATTAGGCAAATGCCTTCTCCCTGAACAAAGGGCTATGGCTGTTGTGGTGTAAATCAGAAATTTACCACAGAATTTCTGCACAGTAGAGACACAAATGGAATCTGGACACCCCTTAGGTAGGTGAGGGGGGTTTTCCCCCCTGAATGGTAGGAGTCAGAAAATAAACTCGTATCGTTTTGGCTTCTTTCGTTCCCTCCCAAGTGCTTTTTGCTCAGCAAGGGGAGCGTTGCTGGAAATGTTCTCCCACAGCTGTATGCAGCGGGAGCTGTGCTGGGAACCTGGCAGTGCTGCTGGAGCAGGGTGGCATAACCAGGCTGGTGTGACTGCCCACGGTGAGCCACAAGCCGCTCACGCCAACCATGGCGTTTCCTGCTCCCAGTCTTGTAGGCCGTGTGTACCTGTTGTGGGGCAGCTCCGTGAACTGCATGGAGCACATGGAATATGTCTTAATGGCCACAATCTTGGTTTACCAGAACCACTTCTGGGTGGGTCATCTGCTGCTCTGCTCTAGCACAGTGTTTGCCTACCCTTCTAAATACCCCTCCGGCCCCGAAGTGTTCCCATGATTGGTTCTCTAATTGTATACAGTTAAAGTGCCACTTTTCGCTCTGGTCTCTTTAAGTGACTATGGCTACTGAAACCTCCGGTGCTGTAACTGGCAAGTCTCCACTCTTGCAACATGGGCAAGAATACATGCAGTATTCACGTTAAAAATCACAGGCTGCTTTACCCTGCGAACGAAGGAGTTTTCATCATTCCCAGCTGCAGTGTTAACGATGATGTCTCTGTGTCCTGCAAAGATCGGTGGCTACAGTGGCTATTATAAACTAGTCCGTCTGGGCACGTAAGCTGTATTGCACCCACAAAGAGCAGAAATTTATTTATAAATTGTCCAAGTGTGCTTTATTGCTTCCTGTGGAGCTGTATCACTCTTGTCTACTCCACTCTGTCTGTCCTTGTGGACCTTGTAGCCAGCTGCTTTGTGACCAAGGCGCCTGGGGAAATGGAAGGAATGTTTCCACTCCTAACTTCGATGATCCTTTGGGGTGGAATCGGCAAAAATAAACTCCTAAATACCACCATAGACCAAGCCCTCTCTGCGAGTCACCATTCATGGTACAGTGTACAGATCTATGCATCTCCTCTCCTTTCCTGCATGCTTTCACATCAGCGGTTTCCTTTCCAGTGGTGAAATGGTGTATGTCGATACTTGCAGGTCATCATTTTATTCCTGAATCCTGGCAGGTTATGCAGGACAGTCAGTGTCGTGGCATTTAGGTTTGGTATCCTGGAGACATTTTCAGATATTTTCTTCTGTGGATTTTAGAAATGGTATCAGACAGTCAGTTGCTTCACATTCCTTTTGCCTGGGAGCACGTGATTTTCCCTCTCTTTTCCTTTTAAATTACAGGCTTGGGCATTTGGTCGGTGTCGGTGTGGCAGCGGGAGAGCTGGAAGCCGGCTGTGTGCTGGGCAATGTACCGATTGTGTGAAGGTTCATCCCCTGCCCTGTAACCTAGCGCAGAAGATGCGCTCCCTGCCTTCTGTTTTGCTTTTGTTCGAACTTTGTCATCCTAAACTGGATGATGCCTACAGCCATCTGCTGCATTTGGTAGTCTGCGGCATCATGCCGACTCAATTATGCGCCTCTCTGGGATAACAGCAGGCCGGTTTTCTCTTCAACTTTGAAAAGAGTGTTTTTTCCCTGCAAATGAAGGCTGATATAAGTAGAAGCCTCCAGAAGCAAGCGGGATAAGCTGTTCCCAGCCACCTCAGGTTGACTCTCCGTGTCTGCATGGTGGGGCTTGTCCGGGTGTGGAGGGAGAGCTGACAGTCTTTCATCGTGGCCGAGATGCTGCATCCTGGGGCTCGGCGCTCTGATGTGGTGGCAGATGTGCTCCCCCGTGGCAGCATTTAACCCTTTGACATTTTTAATCTTTGCCATCTCCTTTGGTTTTTTGTGAATATCTATTGCACCAAGTGGTTTGGGATGATATGGAATTAAAGGAGATGGTGCAAGTGTAAATTACAGTCGCTTTTTCCTAAGTGCCCAGGAGAGAAGGGCTATCTAAAGACTATGGTGACCCTTATAGGGTTCCATAACAAAACAAAAAAGTTGTTTTGTTGTGTTTTCATACTCACACAGAAGTGACCAAACAATAGGATTTAAGTGTGTGATACGATCCGTGACATCAGCCTTCTTCCTATGGTGGGCTGGGGAGACATAGCTGGAATTTGGGGTAAAACACAATCTTTTTATTTTACTGCAGGCTTAGGATAAATTTTGAGACTCCAGGAATGCTTCCAGTTTTCTTCTTTGCCTTCCCTTCAGGTGGTAGACCTGAGGGGCTTCAACACATAGTTATCCAGGCTTGCTGCTTGAGTCCTTCTAGGCTGTCCATAGTGTCCTTGTCCTTTTTTTCCTGCAGTATATACTCCTCTTTGTTACATGAGGATAGGGGTCAGACCAAGTGGTAAGGAGCTAGAAGAGAGGACATAAACCTCGTCTCAAGGTCCTGTGCTATTTACATTCAAGACATTTCTGGCCCCACCAGCTGTTCCATGTGTGTTATTTTCAGAAGGGCAATAATCCGCGGGAGGTCAGGAGGGTGGAATTGTGTGAATACATCGGGTGAAGGAGATCAAGACGCTTGGAAGTCCCCAGGCTTTGTCATGAGAGAGAGTCAGGATCCCAGATGATTATGGCTTGCAGACTGGGAGAACTCAAGGAGAGTTCTGAATGTGCTGCTTGTACAGATAGGAAAAGCTGCTTCGCCGGGCGTTTGTTAGCTGTTTTCAAGAGTCATCTGTGTTTACACTGCTGGCAGGACCACCTGTTTTTTTGGAACAATAATATATATATGTGTGTGTGTGTATTGCTGCATTTCTGCATTTATTTTTAGCCCTTTCTAAAAGTCCCCGACAGGTTTGAAAGATGCTGTGGATTGCGAGTGGTGCCTGGCGGCATTGCTCACATTGACGGTTGTCAGAATTTCCATGATAAATCTCCGCTTTGAAAGGCTTATAACTCATCCTTCTATTCCTGGTCCTGCAGCTCTCATATCCTGCGAAAAAACCTCCTTTTTTAAAAACTGCATTTTCCCCACAGGTTTGTGAAAACCAGTTTTGTTGGCCTAAACCTTTCTGAAAGGAGACATTGAGCCTTGTCCCTTTATTTTTCAGTGTCTAATTGAAAATGTGTGGCAGGTCTCTTTAGTATGTTTCATGTGGTCAAATGGAAAAATTATTTTGCGTATCAGACTGACACAGACACTGGATGGTGTAAATCAGTAGGGAGCCAACAGCAATTAGCTTCCTGCCACCAGCTGCGATGCAGCACAAACCCAGCTGAATCGTGGCAGAGGCTGGGCAGTCTCCAGCTCTGGTGTCTTACCAGTTGCAGAATCATAAGGTGGATGCTCCTCCTATCAAGAAGTTGCAGAGATGAGACGTACCATGTCTTTTTTTTTACATTCATAAACAAAGGACGTGCGTACTGCTATTACGTGCAATCAGCACAAGAAATCCAGTACAAATCAGCAGCTGATAATTTTAATGAAGAAATATATAGTTAGCCCTTATTAACTTCATGGTTCATATGCCCAGGTGTCTTCCATCCAAGCAGTGCGAAACAGCTCACAGTTGTTAATTTGTACCATGCCAAATGAAGCCGTACACACATCCTTGTGATCTCTGGTGCACACCCAGGAGAGACAGTGTTGTGAGGAGATTTAATGATGTGCCCTGGTGATGCCGTGAATCCATGGCAAAACAGGGAACAGCACACGGGAACCCGAGTCGTGCAACAGTGCTGGAAGGACCGAGCTGCCTCTCTTCTGAGAGCTTTCACAGTTTTTGAAAGCTGTTGAAATGTTAGCTGCAAATAGTATGTTTGTATGCAGATGGTAGGTGCTAATTCAAAATGTGAAGGTAATGAACTTGAAACTGGGCCCCGACACACAATGAGGATTGTGGAGGGAGCGCTGGGAACTTGAGCCGAATCAAAGTCAGTGTAATTTCACATGCAGCATTCAGTAGGCCGTTCAAACTCACATTATCTTTCGGCAGATGGGAATAACACTTATTCTCTGCCTCGCCAGGAATGCTGTGAGGTAGCAAAGTACATGCAGAAGGCTTTGTAAGTGCAAGAGCTCAGCTGTTTTTCAGACTGTATTAGTAGCTGTTTGAATGACAGATAGGACCATTCCTTCAGGTCTTGCCTGACCGCTCTGGACCCTCATGGTTACAAAACCACTGCTATTACGAAATGGAAATATTCCTGTGTTGCTTTTGTGCATGTTGCGTGGGTACATATGCCATATCTATGTTTTACTATAGCTGTTTACTCCAGGTACAGAGTTTAAACCTTTTTATCCTGCTTTGTCTTCCTCTGCAACTGATTTTCCTTTGGACACAAAGTGGGTTTTTTGTTCTGGTTCCCCTGTCCATCTCTTGTCTGTCTCAGGGCGTTGCATTCCTGTAGGATCTCAGCACCTCCTTAGCAGGAGGCGAGGGCCACTATATTCATTTTCCAGGCAGGAATTTCAGGCAAAGAAAGGCTCAGGTGACTTGCCTGTTTTCAGACACAAAACTTGCTGGAGTAGGAACCTGAGGGCACTCTCCAGAGCTTCGGGCCGGTGCCTGAGCTGCTTGTCCAGAGTCAGTGTTATCTTTTGTTGCCGTTCTGATCCCATCTGGCTGTCAGCTGTACCAGCCGGTGCTCTGTGGGTATTTACGCTCCTGCCAGTTCTCATGTCTCAATTGGGAGTCATTTAATGCGGGTGACTGAGATTCCTTGAGAGGAAGAATTTGAAGTATCCCAGACAATGGTATGGCTAACATTGGTTTTGTCGTAAGACCGTTTTTTAGTATTTATTTTAAGGATTGTTAACACATATGAGTTTTTCTAGGGCTTTAGTATCTGTGGTTTCAGCCATGAAAAAGCATCAGAAGCAAAACAGTCTTGGTGTTGGAGTTTAATATCCTTCCGTTGTAAGATAATAGAATAAATGGGAAGAGAAATAGAGATTGTAAGAAAGGGACAGCGCAATGTTTTTCATGATGCATTTGGCATTTCTGAAGAAGGATTCCTGGTAAAATGTGACTGCAAGTCAACAAATGAATCAGAGAAGGGAATGGGGCACATCTCCCTTAGTAAAAAGCATTATTACATATTCTCTTACTCTCAATTACCCTAATTTGAAGTGGGAAGCTACTGAATATTGCTAAATGGATTGAAAAAAACGGCAGCACTGTGGACAAAAAGTAATCATTATGAACTGCAGTGTATTGACCACAATGAATTTTTCACAGATTTGTAGGTTTTAATGCTGGGGTGACTGGTCTGACTGTCTGCTTAGTGTAAGGGAGAGTGCCTTAACCAATGATTTGTGACGGGGTCAGTAACTTCTATTAGTACCGGTGCGTACTTTTTTAAACCCCATTGCAATAATTAGAAATTACCTCATCCCCTAGACTGTGCTTTCCAATTGTTAATTAAAATGATAGTTCTCATTATAGGAGTGCTTCAGCTAGAAGAGCAATCGGTTGTCAGAAGTGTTGTCCCCCTTGCAAGCACTCGCGTATCAGGATTAAAATGCTTCTTAACTTTGCCTTGGTCAGTGAAACGGAGCAAGCTGTATACTCCCATTGCGGGCCAGTCTATGGTGCAGTGATGCTGGGGGTGATGCTGGAGCTGGCTTTGTGTGCACGTGGGGTGCGGCCAGGCCCAGCCGTATTTGTGTTTCGGGGTCGGAGACAGTATGGATGTGTAATGCTGTGATGTGACGCATGTCTGTAGGTGCGCCACAGCCTTGCTGCTTGCTTAGAAATACACACAGAGGTGGTGTCAGCCCTGATTTGACTCGTGGGGAGGAGCCGCGGGCTATTTGCATCATAGGAAGCGGGCTGTTCACCTTACCCCCAGGTCTGCACTGGGAGAGGAAAGTGGCTGAGGTATCTGTCTCAGTGCTTGTGCTTCTGAGGATCTCCCCAGTCTCTCCGGTACCTCGCTGTGCTGGCAGCTGTGATGTGCCGGTGTGGTCAGAGATAATCAGGAATCAGGGAAGGTTGTCCTGAGGTCTCTTTCATTTGATTAATGTCTTTAGTGTTGATTTAGAGCCGGGCACTTTAATGAACTTTTCAGAAAGTCCTCAAATTTAGCATTTCTCTGCAAATGCTTGAGATCATCAAAGGAATCTGGAGAAACTAGAAATACGGAGAGGAAAGTGTAATTGTATCCTAAGAAAATACACAACAACAAAGGGGGGAGAAATTAATCCAAAACCTAATTTCAGAAGAAAAAAATGTGAGAAAAGAGTTCTTGTGATCTGTAAGGGGAAAATGAATTGAAAAAAAGCCCATTTTTCATGGAATAACAGTAACAAATCACAAGTGCTTTTGGGTTGATGTGCATATTATGCAGTGAAGGTGATGGCAATTTCTATGACACAGATTTACCAAAGTGCTTTCTGTAAGCTGGGATGAAGTGTAAGAAAAGCAAGGTGGGAACTGAACATGGCTTCACTGGACTATGTGATTTAGCAATGGCTAATTTTAGGCACTTGCTTTTGAAACATCTTGCCCGTAGCCTGGCACCCATCAAACTGGTTCTGTCAGGAGCACTTTAAACCTCAAACTTTGTTCCCAGGCTGAGGAGCTGGCACAGCACTTACTTAAAAAACAAATCCAAACAAATAACAGCAAGTTTCTGACCTCAGGCTTGCCTCTCCCTGCTAATCTGATTCCTTTTAAGGGTAGGAGCTGGTTGCTAACGTGATTTCTAGTGAAATCCTGTGTGTAGCTGAATATGAGCGTGTCAGTTTTGCTGGGGCTGCCATTAAAAATGTCATGTCCTCGCAGCCCATATCCAGTTTCTAGAGAAATCACTCAATATGTCTTTTTCTTTCTTTATATTGTCATATAGCTGACCATCGCCGACATGCCTTTTTAAGGTCAGGTTCATGTCCAACATGAACAAAAATAATTAACTCTCTCGTGGGTCCCTAATAGTTAATTTTGATCTCAAGCTTGGCAGCATCTGTCCTGGCCCTTCCTGTCTAAATTAACCTTATGATAAAGAGGAGCTCTGGCACATGAATAGTGAGTCACAAAACCCAGCTCAGAGTAATCCCTGAACACTTTCTCGCTGTGGTCCAGCCCTGAGAGATGGAGATGTCCTCTCAAAAAATAATAGTGGTCTGCAGGAGGCTTGGTCTTGCTCCTGCAAAGGCTGCAGTTGGGCTGTTGCCTCGCAGGAGCTTGTCACGGGCCAGTCGAACGGAGTTTGTAATATAGAAATGAAAAAATGAAAAAAAGTCCCTAATCCACTAATAAGATGTAGGCACCTCGAGGGAGGAAAGTGGCTTAATGAAGCAGTCCTATGCCTCAGTCCTGAGAGACAGACAGAATTTTAAAGGAATAGGTAAATATTGCAGCTTTTCTGAGTTTTGCTTCCTGGCTTGCTCTGGGGGAATACCTTTTACTAGCAAATGCGATACGATTGCTTTTATTCATCCAGAGACTGGTGTTTTTGTGCTAGTAGTTAGGCTACAAAGCCCTGCATGGCAAACTGCGCTAGAGGACCGGGGAGCACATTTTATGCTGGCACCGTGGTGCCTTCACGGTGCTTTTGCCACTGTTGTGTTTGGGAAGTGTCGGGGCTTGTGAGGGGGTGACAAAACCCTCTGTGCAGGAGCACAGGACGGTGAAAAGCGTTCAGGTGGAGAAGCTGCTGAAGGACTCGAGCCTTCCTATGGGAGCTTTGTGAGCAGCCAGCAAAGTGGGGTCTTCTGAACCCCTTATCCACACACATCCTGCTCTGGGGGTTCCTGCATGGGAGTTGAAGATTCCCAGATTCCCAGCCATGTCTCGGATAATGCCTGGGGGCTAGTGGAGAGGAGCTAAAAACGCATTTGAAGCAACCACCGTTTCCACCAGTAGAATGCCGGTACATCACAGTCCTCTTAGATGTTTTATATTATTGTTCTAATGCATAACTATCTTTAAAACATATTTTGGTGTATATTTATTGCATGCACTCTCCAGTGCAGGTGCGTTGTTTGGTTTGTGATTGGCAGGATTGGTTGCACAATACTGTTTGTGCTTCCCGATGGCTGGAGGAACACACAGCTGCCTCTGGGGGGGATATCGGCCCATATGAATTTAAAATTTAGTTTCCATGACTGACATTCGCTTTCTGAGAACTCTGTTGCCCGTCAAACTCAATTGCTCAAATGTCTGTGGGAAACCAGTGGTGGTATGTGAATGTGGTCTGAGCAAATTCATTTTAAAAAATGTAAGCCCATGTTCACTGGAGGAAAAATGAAGCATTTCTGCGTTATTTGGCTAGGGTGAGTGTTGTAAGCTCATTTGATCCTCTTTCTGTCACCAAATTTTCATGACAAGGAGATACATATATATATATGGTATTATAATTCCTGTGGTGCTCAGAAAGATATTTAATCATCTAGACCATGTAAGCAACTAACACTTAAGGCAAAAGCAAAGCTATTAATTTTGCCCTTCAGTCTCAGTTTTTCCCCCTAAAAAGTGTATCTTAAGAAGCTGCCACTCTCCATCCTCAGTCCATCCGCACCTCTGCTGCAGCTGGTAACTGCCCAAATGTAGTGCTTTATTCACAAATGGGTGCAGAAAGTGGCATCGTTCCTGTACAGGATCCATCCTGTAATCCCTTCAGGGAGGAGGTGCCAAAATTCCTTGGGGCAGTCAAAGGTCTTATTGAGGAAAGAGAGAAGAGGCTGAGTTCTCACCTGACTGCCAAAGGTAAACGCTGACCAGTCCCTATCCTGGTGTTTCTTACTGCAAACCAGTCTTAATCACCGCTGGAAGCTCCTCATAGCCCCACCACCTCTTTCAGCTCTGAGAGCTGGATGTGGTGTGAACTCAATACGGAGCTCCACACCCCACGCTGCCCAGGTATTGGTTTCCCTCCTCTTTTTTTTTTTT
>VXBO01006279.1:399794-436805 GCA_013400135.1 Rhinoptilus africanus
TTTTCTTTTTTTCTCTCTTTAACAAACTCCAGGTTGATATTATAGCCCTTAACAGGGCTGCCTGCTTTTTTTATTTGATGTGGTTATTCATTTATTTATTTAAATGCCATTTGTAAAGACACAGCTGCACTTTTCTGTCATCGTTTTTGCCACTGGGAAATTTCTGATATTTGTGCACTTGGTGATAGTTCACCAGGTCGGAAGAAAAGCATCAGACTTTCCTGGGAGCTTTACTGAGCAGAGAAAACCAGTAGTGGGATATGATTGAAACAGTGACACTCTAACCCTTCAGCTCCCTCTCGGCTTCAAGCTGGTTCTTAAAGTCATTCTTCCTTGCTTGGATGAGTAGAAAATTGGGTGCCAGCTACTCTTGGGCCCAGAATGAGAGAGAATGTGTGCTCTCTGTACCTCAATTCTCCTGCTGAGCCCAGGCTTATAAAGACCCTGTGCATCCTTTTGGGCAGACGACATTGTTGCCGAGACCCTCCCAAGGGAGCAGCGGTGGCAGAGGGTGCTCTCCTGGGGACAACGGTTCCCCTCGTGCCTGCCTTAGGCTTCCTAGAGAGCTGCTGCTCCGTGGCTCCTGCTGATGCTGATGGTCAGCAGTGCTCGCCATTGCTGCAGGCTGGGCGCTCTGCTACGCTACGCTGACTTTCTCAATTGTGAATTTCTGCATTCTTCATACTTTGGCCATTTGCAGTCCAGTCAAACATGTTTTCATTCCTATGAACATGCAGTGCTTTTATTCTTTGGGGTTTGGATCTTAATTCCTCGACCTCGGTAATATTTTGTGGAAAAAATGATTGAGGGGAGATTGTATAGCCTGGCATCTTTTTACCTGTTCCCTTTTAAGTCTTAAATGTTATCAGCTTTGAGTTTGTGTGAGTGTTGCCTTGTTCGCATATTCTGAGAGTGGAAAAACTTGCTTGACCCACGTGCTCTGGATCAGTCGTTACTTTTAAGTATCTCTCTCAGTTTCTCCTTCATTTATCTCTTTGGCCCTCTCAGCTGTCCCACTGTGCTGTTTGGAGAGAGGAGTGGGATTACAGGCATGACCTTGTCTGGATTCATTACTTTGTTAGTTTTGGCATTCTATGCATTTTTAAATATAGCGTTTCCTTTTATAGGATTAAGTATTTCTGTTTTAAGATCCTGGTGAAAGACACATTTCCCTGTTCTCCTATCTTAGGCTGGGCAGCTGATCAGCACGAGGCTGTAGACCAGAACTGGCTCCCCGCTCCTTCAGACACAAGTTAAAGGAGGCGATGCTGAAATGGTTTGAGGTGTACTGACCAGGGAGACAACTGGGGATGGTATTTCTGTTAGATGTCGGTTCCAGCTCTTGCTGGAGAATTCCATTTTGAAAGGCTGAGCAGACCCCAGCAGGTACCACTCTGGAGAAAAGAGAGATAAGAGGAGAATGAAAAGTTCTCACATATTTTCTTTCCCCACCCCTCGGAGCATTGTCTTTGTAATGCTGCCAGTTAAAGATTGAGTGCCTATCTGGGGGCTGAATTTAATATGTAATGTTGAGTTGGGTCACAACTATAAGATTGTCCATCCATCCTTCTGGTACAAAGCAATAAATAGTAAATCTATCTGAAATGACAGGCCAGCCTCTCCGCTCACTGGCTGAAGTAAATGTGCCCCTATCGTGGTGTGACAGCCTGGCCAGCCTTGACAGTGGATTCCAAAAATCACAAGTTTACGGTCTGTCAGCCAGTGCAAACATCCATCCATCATGTATTCCCCACTTGTTATACCTAGCAGACAGGACCAGGGAGGCGTTAAGAAATGAGTGGCAGAGAGAGGTTATCTGCTTTGATGCACGCATTCTCTAGGCTGGGAGACAGAGAGCTGGGATGGTTGTACTCCTGTGATCTCAAAGACCAAACAGTACCTGTGGACACGTGTGGATGGCAGAGGTCTGAAATGGCATGGAGGAGATCCTTATCCTCATTTTTGGGCTACACCTTGCTCTCCAGCAGAGGCAACTTTCCTGAGTGTCTGTAGCACAGAGGTTTTAAAGTGTGGATTATTGCTTATTATTAACCAAGAATAGTTTATTAAACAAGGTCTGGGTTAGTGCTCGAGTGGCCCTATGGAGCAGCAATATCACTCGATAGCCAAGTTTTCCAAGGGGATTGATCTGCTGTGAATATGCTTTAACAAGATCCTGATTTCCTCATTGCATGTCTCCTAAGGGACAGGCTTACTGAGGGCTGTGCACGTGCCAGTTAAAAAGCCCAGGTATGCGGGACTAATCCTGCCTCCTTGCTGTATTGTGTGGCTGTGGGTGCTCAGGTGGCACCTTTCTTTCTGGGCTGAAAACCCCTAAAACGAGGCCCCTGCAGTTTCTAACACAGTTTAATGTCCTTGTCCTGGTGTCCTCATCAAATTCCAGTTTCATTCTTTATGCGCCCTCTCAGGCTCCTTGCTCAGACCCAGTATTTTATTGGTCTCCAGCTTCCCGTCCTGCAGAGCCCCATGGGATGGCAGATTGTGTGAAGAAAGGAAGGAAGGGTACTTCCTTTGTGTGGACAGGGAGATCCAAGGTCAGAAGGAGGGAGCCTGTGAAAGTCAGAAAGTGGGAGCAAGGGATGAAGTTCAGAGGAGAGGCATCAGCTGGGGGAAGAAAGGGTATTCTTTGGGCTGGACAACTACATCTGAAGAGAGCTGGGTGCCCACAGGAACTCTTTGGAGAGACGGTTGGCAGTAGATTCTTGATGTCCCTCAAGACCTTGCCTCTTAAAAAGCCTTTCAGGTCCCTGTAACTGCATTGACAAGCAAGGAGGTGCTCAGGGGACAGATTTTTCTACCCTTTTCCTGCCGAGTTGGCCTCACATCACAGGTGGCCTCTCTGGGTGCAGAGGTGTGCCTGGGGATGCAAGGAGGGAGTGTTTCTGTCAAAAGAGGAGGAAACTCTTCTCTCTGTCCAGCTCTTCCCAGTCTTCCTTGGTGTAATGCAGAGGCAAGCAGGGGAGCTGGAGGGGGTTTCTGTTAGCCAGTCAATCAATCATTTCCCAATGTTTATTATTTATCCCCCTGGCCGAGCCCTCCCCTCATCCCTGCCACTCTGGGCAATGGGAATTTTTGTGATCTCTGAGCAGCAGAGGCTGGCGGGCAGCCTGATCGATGCTAGCAGCTCATTCTCAGTCACGTGAGAAGAGACATGTCAACAAGGAGAGGTGGAGTTAGAACTTTATTAGGAGAAACCTAGGCACAATTGACTAAAATTTCATGTTAAGCACACAGGTCTTTTCAGGATTAAAAAATACACATATATAAAAAACCTTACAAACAAAAAAACGGTTTCCCTCTCTCTCTCTGTGTGAGTACGTAGGTGTGTATATGTACAGGGAACTGTACCAAAGCTAACTACATATCAGGAGCAAGGATTCACGATCCTTTTCAGCGTCCCCTAAGAGAGGGAATGGCTCAGTCCCCTCATACGCTGGTCCCAGGCCGTTTGCTCATGCAGTCACACGTTGGGAAGCTGTGGCTCGTGTCTGAAAGGGCAGCGCAGGGTAAAAAACAAGGAGCAGCTTGGTTCTGTTTAGCAATCCTCTCTAAAAGAGGGGTGTCAGCTCTGCAGTGAGAAAATGTATCTGGAGTGGGAGCTGCCTACAGACTTCACCCACCGGACTCACTGTGCAGTGGCCGCTGTGAGAGGCTACAGTGGTGGAAAGAGCTGGTCCATGGGTGCTTTCTTATGCCATATGTGCTAGGGATGGAGTGGAGATGAAGATGACCTGATGGCAGATCAGGGACTTGCTGTGATGACAAATATCTTGGCTTGCACTGGCTGGCAGGCTTGAAAGAGCAGCCAAGAGCTGAATGATGTGCAGGACCCGGAGAAAACTCTTGCTCCTTGTGAAAGATGCTGAAGTGTTTTGGTAGGTTAGTGAGAGAAGACACAGGCCGTACCTCTTCTGCAGATAAACAGAGGATGTTTTTGCTCTCAAGTTGGCAATTGGCAGCACCCTTTCAGCAGCATTCGTGTGGCTTGAAAGATGAGTTTAAAAAGGGGAAAAATCACTTTGATTCCACAGAGTAATTCCTCCTTTTTTACTAGTAGGATATTTGTTCTCACAGGACAGTCTCCATTTTTGTTAATGGATGTCTTGCTTAGAATTGATGACATAAGTATCTTGGGAAAATTCCCTAGTCTTCATCAACTGGTCCTCTAAGTCATATCCCTGGGCCCTGGGGCCAGTCTGCTGCGCTGACTTAGGAATGAGGAAGGGATTCCAACATTAGACACAAGGCAGCTGTGCGTGGGGGACCACAGATGTCCTTATCTATGGGGAAGAGTTATATACACGGTGTCAAAAAATTCAAGTAGGATTTATTGTACAGGTAAACTGGTATAAAATACCTGGGCTCAGGTAGAGAAAGGGAGGGTTAGAAAGAGCAAGAACAAAGCAGATGAGTCTTTCTTTCTAAAAGCCTACCAGTGTGTTTCTGCTCCCTGCAGGGGAGAGAAACTTCACCTCAGTACAATCGCCGAGCTGCTGTCGCAGATGTTGAATAGACACCAGAGAAGACACAAGGGGGTTGAGGTCCAGCCAGTCTGTTGAATACAGCGTCGCAGTGGCTACCTGCTGGGCAGCCTCAGGAGTCCGCTGGCCTGTGCTCTACTAGGCTGAGGATGGGAAATCTCCAATCCCTTGGGACCCATGGTGAAAATATGACCCAGAGCTTTGTATCTCAAGATTGGTACCTGTCTACAGTGCATGTCTCCCAGTGGCTGCCCCTGCCTTAAGCTGTGAGAGGTGTTGTCTGCAATGTAACAGTGATGTTGGCTGAAAAAGGAGAAAGAGGGTGTTTAAACAGAGAGAGGTTAGTGGCGAGAGCCTGAAGTCCACTTTGCAGAAGTTTTACTAGGTGCTAAGACTGCTGCTTCCCCTCATCTCTCCTGGAGATGAGTCACACAGACAAATCATCCGACCTTGCCTTGCTGCTGGCACGGCTGGTCTTGCTGAACCGGCGTTTTTCATTGAAGTAGTTTTCGGGGAAGGCGGGTGCCGCGCATTCGTTGATCGCCTCTGGACTCTCCACATAGCTGGACTTAATGAAGGATCCTTCACCAGCAGCATCCTCCTGGCCATTCACCCTCTCGGTGGCGAAGTTCGCGGTGTTCTGCTGGGAGGCCGTCTTGTTGCTGAAGGGGCTGATGAACTTCCCATTGGGACTTGACAAGCACTGGTTAAAATCTGGTGGAGGAGTGTACATCTGGGCTCTTTCTACCTGCGGGGCAGACTCCAGTCTGCCGGGGGCTGTGCTGGGGCTGGGTTTGTAAGACCGGGAGCACCTCTCTTTGGCTTTCTTCCAGCCCAAGTGGTACAATTCGGCCAGGCTGAGGAACAGGGAGAGCACTGCCACAGCCAGCATGAAGACGATGAACACGTTCTTCTCTGTGGGACGGGAAACGTAGCAGTTGACGGGGTGGGGGCAAGGTGCCCGCTGGCAGATATACAGGGTTTCCAGGAAGATCCCGTACAAGACGTACTGTCCCACAATGAAGGCCACTTCCATGGCAGTGCGAATCAAAATGCTGTAGACGTAGGTGTTCAGCAGACTGCCCCTGAGTATGATTTTACCCCCCGATTCATCCCAGCAAGACAGCTCGGCCTTCTCTGCCACAGGGCACTTCTGCTGGTAGTAAGTGTCTCCGTTGTTTTTCATCTCCTGGGCCTCTATTTCTGCCTCCTTCATCTTCCTCTTCTCCTCCATGCGCACCGTGTGCATCGCGTGGCCCATATACACCAGAGATGGGGTGGAGACAAAGATGATCTGGAGGACCCAAAAGCGGACGTGGGAGATGGGGAAAGCCTTGTCGTAGCAGACGTTCTCGCAGCCGGGCTGCTGGGTGTCGCACATGAAGTCAGACTGCTCGTCCCCCCAGGAGGACTCAGCTGCTGTACCCAGCACCAGCATCCGGAAGATGAAAAGCACGGTCAACCAGACTTTCCCCACCACTGTGGAGTGTTTGTGGACCTCCTCAAGGAACTCTCCCAGGAAACTCCAGTCTCCCATTTCTGCTCCCGAGGAGGAGTGAGAAGTCTCGAATGGAGAATTGGATGCAGCCTCTGTGGGAGAAAATAGAAGAGAGTGGTTCTAAGGAGGGTTAGGACATGCCCAACTGGGAACTCATGGAATGAGATGATTTGTTTTGTGTCAAAGGAAATGTTTTAATTTGACCTGAAATGAATGAGGTCTGGTTGGCCGACAACTGTTTCACATTCACTGAAAACAATGTGTTGGTGTCTGGGGTTTTTTTATTCAGCTGCTGAAACAAAAAGTGATCTTTTTTGCATAATCCAACTACAACCTGTTAAATGGCCTGCCAAAACTTTGAGGATGAGGCAGATTTTTTCTTGGTTCAAAAAGTCCTTTCACCGCAGTCTGCATATTGCATCCTCTGTGGGCTGTGTAGTTAAAGCAGCATTCATCTGTCTGCAAACTACACTCTAGGGGATCTTTGATGGGCTGATCCCCTCGGAGACAAGGCTGGAGTCTACAGCTTGGTCTGAGCAGTGCCGTGGCACTTCCCTATGTCGCCTGTGTGTAATGCCTGCACTGACACCTGGAATATGAAGTGCTCGCAGCTCTGGTCTTCATTTCTGAGCTAAGTGCCACCACTGAAAGAAATGTAGAGAAAACCTTCCCCTTGCCCATAGGTTTTGCTTTGGTTTTGCAGTGTCAGCAGTCGCCAGTGTTTCATTTACACGCTGCAAATATTTTGGGGAGTGTAAGGACTTCAGTGAGCTGGGCCAGTCCTGTGAGCCTAACCTGCTGCCACCCTGTCTCACCGCTCCGAAGGGGAACTGCTGCAAAATCTAAATGGTAGGTCTTGCTCCCTCCTCTTTTTGTAAGCTCTGAGGCAAAATTCACAGCTTGAATGACACAAGCAAAGAAAAAATCCTGCTTTGAAATGCCTCCCAAGGACCAGCGGCTCCTGGGAACTGCTGTTTGGCATGTGGTGTGTTTTGGTGGGATGGTAGTAAAATCGGAACGTAAGGATGTAGGAGAGCCTGCTTCAATTTTTTTCCTGACCCTGACAGTTTCTGGCCAAGTCACTTAACACCCTGGATAAAAAGAGACCGATGGGTTCAAACCATCTTTTGTGGGGCTCTGTGGGAGTGCTTGAGCAATCATTTGATCCAGTTATACTCAGCGTGCTTACCTTCCCAGGGCACTGCAAAGCTCTCCCTTGTGCACAAGCTAAGGCCCAGGTGCTATAAAGAGTGCAGTATTACCTTGGAGATAATGTTCTCCCACAGTCACTCTTTTTGAAAATATCCTTTTAATATATAAATGAAAAACTTAATAATGATCATAATGAAATATTAAAAGCACTAGACAAGGTAAATCCCAAAGCCATAGGGACCAGAAGTGTTAACTCCCCTTCTTTATCGTCCCTTGTCTTGTCTTTAAGAGCCAATTATTTTTTACTGTACAAAGAACGTCTGTGGAGAGCAGAGACTGTTAAACACTGAGAATTTACTGCAGTAATATTGTGTGGATTTGCTGTGAGCACAAGCTGGAGAACAGAGAGAGGTGCTTGCTGAGGGAAAAATATCCCCTCCTCTGGTTATGTACGTGACATAATTTAATGTAGCAGCGCACGCGATGATTTGTGCCATCGCTTGTTTATGATGTGCAGTGTCCATCTGCAAGGACGGATGGGACAAAGATCAAAAGGCGAATCCTTAAACTCCTTGTGCTGCCAAGGGCCGCCCTGAGGAAAGGTGAGGATTGCCCAAGTGAGGAGATGGGGAGGTGACCACCTGCTGCCCCACCACCAGCGCGAAGCTGTGTGAGGAGGTAGAAGGGGCATGCCAGGAAGCCAAGGATGGGCTTTGGCTCTTTCCCGCTCTGTCAGGCATGTGGCAATCGTGCTGATGTGGATCCTGATGGCTGCTCAGAATATGCTCAAGCTTTTTCTTCTGCTGCCAGCCCAGAACTGGAGGAGCAGTAGCACAGAAAATCAGCTAGTCATTCTGACTCCTCTCTGTCTGCACTGGTAAAAACTGCAGGTGTGTCTTATCTTCCGAAATGGCTTTGGTCCTCTTACTGCGTTCTGTGGAAATCAGCATATGGCTTCATTCTATGGCCACCAGGGGATTACACACAGGCAGATAAATCAGTGATGGGAAATATTTACAGACAGTTGCATCGAAATCAGGATTTTTGATTATTTTTTTTTTTCCCCTTGCGGAGACAAGGCAACCAGCCACCTACAGTTCACTGTACAGGTACACCCAAGACAAGATGGTATAGCAGAACTGTACGTGTGGAATGTTCCTTCCAAGACAGCATGAACAATGGTGTGAGTCCTCATTTTTCCAGGTGAGTCTGTGGTGGTTGCAGGTGCCCCTCTTGCTCCTGCTGTTGCTAGTTGACAGCTGCCTTTTATTGATTCACCTGCCTTGTTGGGGTAAAAGTGAACAGAGTTCTTTCTGGCTGTGCCAAGGATGAATTTTCCTTCCTGACATGTACCTGTGCAATCACAGGCTGAGCACCCCTTCCCACCAGTTCTACCATGTGCAGAGAGTTTGGGGTTTTACTACGGCTTGTTTTCCCCAGGGAAGGGACACTTAGACACTTGCAAGTTGTAAAAATCAATGTGTACAGAATACAAAGATGGGAAACGCAAGTGCAAGAGGAATCCAGAAATGAGAAATGTTAAGGGATATGAGAATAGGATTAATTTACCTTCCTTACACATGAATAATATTTTCCGAAAGGAGGTATATCAGAAGTATCCAAGGCTAGTAGCCATGAGGCTTAGGGTAGATATTAGGGCCATTCCCTCTGCCCCTCCTGCTGGCTGCTCCCCTTCACAGGCTGTTCAAAGGAGGGGCTGCCCAGAGAGCAGAATGCCTCCTGATCTCCCTGCTGCAGCCCCATGGAGCCGGGTGGCTGCTGCAAAGGGGGTAGGTGGCCATGGGACAAGGTGTGTTGGATACCTTGTCGGTGTCTCTCCTTGTCGTTGGAGAGAAAGGGTTTCCCTCCTCATGCAGTGTTTTTGGCTCAGATATTTTTTAGTTATTTGTGAGCTATTCTTGCAATGCCGGTCCAAGAGCCTCCTAGAAAAGAAGAAAGCATCTAGTTCTCTGCTGCCAGCAAGCAAAGAAGGATTGTTGTTGCCTCTTGACAACTTTTCCTGGCTATGCAGGACTGCCTCTGCCCTAACCTTTCTCCTCAGGGCTTTGCTATTCTTGGGAATTTTCCATATAGTTTCCTTTCCTCATTCCCAGACTACTGCTGTCCCCGTATACTTTGCCCTCTCAGCGTGTGAGCATCTGTGGCCTTTTATATTCCCAGTTTGGACTCAATCGGACAAATCTTGTCTCACGCTGGTGAGAGTCAGGCGAGAAACACCTCTGGGGTGTTTGAGGGGTCTCAGCACCTGATAGCAGACTGTCTTGACAGTGGAGTCATGCATGTTCATGCAGAGTTGTGGGCTGTGCCACTGCTCAGCCATGCTTTTGGCTGTCAGTTTTCTGCTGGATCAACAAAGGAGCTGCGCGGAGTCATGAGATCTCAGCCCCAGCAAACGCGTATGTGACAAAGACCAGCGCAGCCTGGCATAATCCCAGCGACGTGGCCGTGCCGCCTTAATCATCACCTGGAACGCTATTAAAGCTGGGGAAAACCGAGTATCACACCGCAGGCCAGGCGTGGAGTCTGCCCATCTCCAGGCTGCCTTGTGACTGCCAAATTCCATGATAAAAATACCCAAGTGGGGACGGCACCTGCCAGTACTCCAGGCTGGCTTAGCCAGCCACGGGCTACTCTCCACCATCCTTTTTTTGCGCTACCTTTTTCAGAAGGGGAAGGGGAGGGGGAGGGGAAGTGTCTGTTGCTCTTGGAGCAGTTTTGCCCATCTTTTTTGTGATGCTGCATGCTCTGAACAGCAGGTGAGCGTTTTGCATCGCTGCCACTCGCTCCAGCTGGCACACTTGTGGCTTTGTGGAACAGCTAGGAAATTCACACCAAAGAGGCAGGAGGGCTGTTCCTGCACAGTCTTCTTCTTTCTATGAGTTTATTTCCCCCGGAATTTTTAAGAAGAAAGTTTTCCCCTCTTTAGAAGACGGGCGAGACTATCAGCAGCGATATAAATAGCTGAGCTTGACACTTCACGTTAAATTTTCCCACAAGGAAGGTGACAAGAGGTTGCCATCTCTGCAGGATGTTTCTAAAATAAAGTGGAGAGCCTGATTATGACACTGCTTCTGCTCTCCCTCGCTGGGCTCACCTCTTCCCTTTGGCAGGTCCCAGGCACACAGAGAGGCTCTCTGAGGAAGGCTCCTTTGTGTGTGGGGAGCATGGCTCCCAGGGAAGGGAAAAGTAACGAAGTCCAAGCTGTTGTATTTTTTCCCATTCTGCGTATGTGATTTGCTCAGTTGGATACAAATGTGTGTATCTGATAGTTCATTATATGTATCTCATATTTAATGAGATGTTCCAATGAACTAGAAGGCTGGGGCCCAAGATGCCCCGAGGAGGCTCACACATCAGACGTGGGGCTGTGTGTGGAGGCCATGCAGCAAGTCCGTCCCCTCTGAGCTCCCGAATGAGGAGGTAGCCCTCTCCTTTAGGTACTGGGCACATGAGAAGCGACAGCCCCATGCAGTGGGGCATCCAGGCCAGCTGTGGCATGGTCAGTGCCTAGGAATTTCTTGTGGCCTTCCTTCCTCCCTCTGTGTCACCTCATAGCAGGTCCAGGCAAGAGAGAGCTACTATGGGGGTACGAGGGCACAGATCTTTTCCCCTGCCTTGACAACTGGCTGCAGCCAGACCTGAGTGGTGCCCTCAGTGCAAAACCGGACACTCACAGCTGTAGACACTGAGGAAGGACACTTCCAGCTCTGCACTGGAGGTTAGTCAATGCTGCTTTGCTGTACATTTTACTTAAGGATCTCCAGACCCCCGTCAGCAGTGGTCCAGCCTCACAGCATCCCAACGCGGTGCAGATGCCATCATCTTTATCTTGCAGATGGCGATGACTGGGGTACAGAAAGGGCAAACTGCTTGTTCAAGGTCACTGTGTTAGTGGCAGTCTGGGGACAGAGCTCAGGGGTTGTGACTTGCAAACTTGTGTCCTTTTTTCTGTGCAGCCCTCCCTCTTAGACTTGGTGATAGTCACACAACATTGCTTCCGCAGCACGAGAGCATCTGTTTCTACAGAGCGCGGCCCTTCTTTCCTGTGCCCCAAGACAATATTGTCTTGGTGACCTGAAAGAAATCCCTCTTGTGCTATCCTTCTATACCAGATACACCCGGCAGAACCAAAGGTTCTCTTTTTTGGTGCTTTTCTAAGAGACAAACATGTTGTTATTGCTGGCAGAGCCCACAGCCATGGTCAGTGCCCAAAAGGAAGAAGCAGCCTTTTCAACATACGTATACAGTGCACCTTTGTTGCCAGGTCAGGATGCATTTTAGGGGCACGTGGCATACAACATTAAAAGATGAATAAAGATAGAAACGCACTGCCCAGTGTGGTTGCAACGCTTTGAATTCCAGAGGCTTTTCATAGCTTTGTGACATAGATCGATGCTGAAGCCCACCTCAGCAGGTATAAGCATACATGTGCTTATAATAAGTTTCTGCCTGAAATAGGCCAGTTCTTTAGCCAAATTTGTAACTCTGATCTGCACACGGATCTGGACTAAATAGGTTTGTACTTCATGCTTTAAAAAAAAAATAAAATCTGACATATTTGCATGGGTTCCTTACTAGTTCCTTGGGTTCAAAGTCCTGTGCTGAACCAGTATCAGGGAGAGTGACTGACACCAGTGCTCAAATCTCACGGGAGAGGCAGAGCTGTGTGTTAACAGCTCCTGTCCTAGAAGACAGACATCCAACGTTTCTCATCTCTCTGCTCCTCCCGAGCTGACTGCAATTTCTGGAAGGGTCATACCGGTATCCAGACCACTGTCCCTGCTTGCAGTTGCAGACAGCTTGTTATTCCTTGATGAGGTGTGCTTTCCCCCTCCTCTCCAAATGTGGAAAATCTCAGAGTTCACAAAAAAGAGAGTGGGTGAGAAGATAAGGGAGTTGAATGACCTGTCACCTCCTGAACATGCACACAACCCTGACGCACACAGAGACACAGGCAGAGGGAAATCACTCAACACCTCCAAGTGTATACATCAGGGATGTGTTACACACACAGATGACAGTATTATGTAGAATATTTTCATCTGAAGTGATGGTGGAAGCTGCAGACTCACAGTTAGCTGAATTTTTATTATTTGTCTATCTAGGACGTCTAATGCTATTTCCACGCACACCCACCTCCCCCTCGGCCCTTGGCGAGGATCAAATTGTGCTTTCATCTATCCAAATATTAGGTCCAAGTTCTGCCTGGTATAGACGCGGGAGACCGAGAACAGAAAAGACCTTGAACTCAGATGCGTCAAGCTGAGGAATGAATTTGTCCCACTGTGTTTGAAAAGCTTGCATCAAATAGTGATATGATAGTGGTATCCAGGCTTACACTTAGCATGCAGGGAGCACCCTCTAGTTCCCTTGGAATTCTCTCTCTTTGCCTTAGAGAAATGTGGGTCTTTAGATAGGCCAACAAATGTGCCAAAACTGAACTTGAGGTAAGCTAAGTGAAGGCTCACATGTGCTTTTTGCTAGGAAAACAACCCCATCAATTCTCTCTGATGTAAATGCTGCAAAGAGGCTAATGGATATTACTCAACTTACTCCTTAAACTAACAGGATGAAGACCATCCAGTTCAGGATTACAGAGCTTGGTGCTTTTTACAGCTTCTTTATCTTTGCAGAAAGAAGCTAACCTGTATGAATTTGCAGATGATGCTAAACTGGGCAGTGCTGTACACAGGAGAGGGGACAGCCAAAGAGGGCAGAGGGAGCTCTGGAAAAGGGAAACATGCTGAGAAATTTGTGGGCTGCTGTAGTAAAGCTGTTCCTGAGCTCTGCTGAGAGAAGCTGATCTTAAGCGCTGCTTAGTCAGTGGGGGAGGCTGTTTAAGGAGACGTGGCAGTGACGGCAGGCATCACATCGAGCCCAATATAGCAACAAAAAACCTGCCCATGTGATTTTAGGCTGGTTCATAGTCGGCATGATATGCAGCTTGTTATAGTGTTGAAATAAAACAGACTGGAGAGGTAGTGGGAGAAGGCAGAGGGCTCTCATTCAGACTTTCCCCATCCTTTCTTCCCTCCTCTCCCCAAGTCTCTCCCTGCCTATCACTTCCCAATTGCTCTCCTACAGTCAAGCTCCCCCCTGCAGAGACTTGCCTCAGCTTTTTGGCAGTTTTGACCACTTAGCTCTACAGCACCCAGATGGCTAATGATTTCAGCTTTAGAAAGGGAAAATTTTCAGTGAATACCTACTTCCCACTTACTACTACCTTGTCAAATCTCATTTCTTCCTCCTTTCCAAAAATGTGTAGGATTGTCTTCACGCTCCAGCTTCATTGCTGTATTTAATTTCTCGTTCAGGGTGATGTCTGGCTATAGCTTGTGAGTGGATTTTTTTATATACTCAGTGTATGTACATATGCATTCGCAACACCCACCCTCACTCCCGCCCCCTTTAAAAACAACTAATATTAAATTTGTAAAACCCAGCGGTAGGGAGTTAGGAAATGCTGGAGCTACTGTTCTCAGTAATCTTAATTCAATCTCTTTGTGCCGGTGCCTCATAGCTATGAGTCTTTAACCACATCCTCACATTGTCACCTCATTCTTTGCACAGGATGCCTGCCTTGTTCTGTGCCAGCCTGGCTGGGGCTTTCTTGAACAGCAGCTATTCAGTGTTTTGTTTTCTCTTCATTGTTCGGTGGGTGGCCTGTGCCTCATTTACTGTACATTATTCAAGTCCAGTTCTAAAGACAGAATTATTAGTTTCCTCATGGGTTTTCCTATGGCTTTCATCACAACAGTATCTGATTGCTTCACAATTATTAATTTGCTTATTTCCATTACCACCTCGAGGTGAAGAGATGGTATTAGATCAACTTTACAGCCGAGGAACTAAGGCAGTGAGATATTAAGATAAAAAACGTTCATTAATTTTGGAAGCTGTTTGGCGATGTTGCTAGACTTTTTTTTTTTTTTCAGTGTACTTAGCACTAAATAACATATGTTTAAAGCAGAGCTCTAGCTGGTTAATGCTGGAGTGGGAGAGTTTATCACTTCCACCAGTTGGACTACTTATAGAAGTCCGATATCCAAAAGACGGGAGACACCACTGAGGGGGTATTTGTGAAGAAACGTGGCTTAAGTGATTTGCCCCATCATGACAGAGGAAATTGGAGTAAGAAGCAAGAATTAACTCCAATCCTCTTGGATAGCTTTATCTGATTTTAAACTGGAGACAGTTTTTCTCCCATCCCGCTATTCCCTCCCTTCTTCACCAGACATCCGAATGCAGCCGAAGACCCTGGAGCTCTGCAGCAGCCTTGCTGGACTGCTTCACTTCCCTGGCGACCTCTGCCCTGACCAAGGCATCTGTCGGCTTTTCTGCTTCTAAGGGAGAGGAGTTTCATATGGAAATTCTGAACCATTCTCAAGGCATGTCCATAATGACAAAGATAATGAAGAAAGACGGAAATGTAAGTGTAAACCCCTTAGTTCTTACATTATAAACCACTGACCCCTCCTTAAAGATACACTAGAGAGTCTTAGAAGCATGCATCCCTATGCTCATTACTTACTGTGTGGCATGAATATTTCTTTGTTTCAGGAAAGAACTGGTATGCTAGAGATCTCTCTGTTGCTTATCAATAGCCATAACCCGGATTTCGCCCCCCCCCCCCGCCCCGCCTTCCCCCTTTATGAATTCTTAGCCCAAAGACTGAAGTTTCTCTGGTGCCTCCTGGGAACTATTTCTAATTTTAAGCCTCCGTCCTCGTGCCTCATACAACAGCACCCGAGGTGTGGAGTAGTCTCTGAAATGTGCTCCCTAATGACATGGTATAGTGCTGAATTACTCATTCCTTCTCGTCTATTTTCAATGCTGCGAGATAAGTCAGAAAACAAGGGCAAACGTGCAGAATGTTTGAAATGTGTCTGAAGGTCAAAAAGAAAAGAGAGGCTAGGGTATGAAGTCCTGTATTTTCTGGCAAGGTTTAAATTTTTCATGTGAGAGCCCGTAATACTAAAATATTGTGATAATATATACTGCCGAGTGGAAAAAAACCAACAACCCCAAATAGTTATAGTAGCAGGAATACTTAACATAGTTCCCAAGCGACCACAGCCTGATGAGTATTTTAAACCCTGAAGCCTCGGGAATTCTCCTAAACTACTGTTCTGCTCCCAAGGAAAAGGGAAAGTAAGTTAGAAATCTGCGCTCTTAGAGTAGAATCTGAAAAGATCAGCAAATGCAGAATTTTTTGGCTTCTGGTGCAAGTACTGAATACTGTGAGGCTTCTGAATAACAGTATAAACTGCTCCTAGCTGCATGCGCATATGCACACATATATTACATGCATTAAGTTCTTTAGCCTTAAAGAGAGGATCACATAGGCAGCAGCAGGGAAAACCTGTCTCACGCACTGCTTCACCAAGGTATTTTGACAGGTTTATTAGCATGGAGGAAGAGATTCAACGATTAAGGCTCATTCAGCCCGTGAGTTTTTCATCTGAGGTTTGTCCAGAAATGCTACTTACATGATCCTCTGATGGTTTTTAGGGTACTTCAGGGACAGAGACACTGCCTCAGTTTACCCGAGCTGTTAAAATCAGAGGGCCACAAAGCTCATTAGACATGACAAATGGCCAGTAAAATGAGCCTTTAGGAAATCTAAAGAGTCACCACATATCAGAGGTGGCAGTTAGCAGACAACCTTTACACTCATTGTGATTACTTCTTTCCAGGTGGATGTAGAAGGGTATTGTGTTTTCAAGCCAGGCTGTTCTTTGAAACATGCGGTGGCCATGCTCGGAGTATTAAATTATGGAAGGGTAGTTGAATAATTATTACGAGTGAAAAAAGGGGAAAAAAAGTTAGGAAAGCAAATAAAAAGAAGCAGCAGCTGCTGGTGGGAGAGGGCGTTTGTCCCTCTAGGTCTGCGTGCCTCTTTGCCGAGGCTGCCCTGGGCAGCGTCGGGATGGAGAAGAAAGGCATTCCTCCCGCGGCGCGCGCAGTACGGCTGGCTGGGAGATACGAGCAAGGCACTTCTCTGCATTTGAGTTACATTCCCAGGCTCCATGTCACAGACCAGCCAGGACGCAATATTCTCAAGGAAAAGAAACTGCTGCAATGTTTTGAAACCATCCTGCATGTTTCGGAATATAAGCGGTTCACGCAGACACTTGATAAAGGGTTTATACCCTGAGAGCCTCTCATAGGTAAGAGTTCCCTTCGCTGACCTCCCCGGAGCAGTCTGACAGCATGCTGAAATGGGATCTGACAGAAACTGCAATTTGCACGTTATACTGTCTGAGGATACTTGGGGCCTGCTTTCCCAGACATTGAAATCTATCGGTATCCATGTTCATTGCAGGGAGGCTTCCTCATCAGTTCTGTAGCTGCCTGTTGCAAAAAGAATTTAATTTCTAAAATGTCCCAAGCCCATCTTGTTACTAGTGGGAATGTTTTGCAGAGAAATTGAAAGAAAAAGTAAATTTCTTAAGTTATTTTTGGCCATCCTTCTTTTCCTGCCTCTCCAAGTCTTTCCCTCTCCTCATGCTGTTTTCCCCTTGAGTATAACAGCTTGATCTGCCATCGATGCTTCTGCAGTTCTGTTATTTCCCCCTCATGGTTACTTACCTGATTTCTGTATTTTGTCTTCGTCTCCTTTCCTTGCTTTAGCACTTTTCCTTTCTGTAGTTGAGTTGGACTCCTTGTTCTTCCCAGTTGCTTGGTTTTATTCCTTTAATGTGGTTCTCTCTCTCTTCCTCTCTTTTTCTCCACCCCCTTTCTGTGTCACTTTCTGTCTTCCCCACTGCCTCTCTGCCTTTCCCCCTCTTCTTTCTTCACCTACTTTTCTTGTCTTTCCCACCCCCTCCAGCTTAATCTTTCTATTTTCAAACCCAGTTTCCTGTTGTTTTTCCTTTAAAGACCATGGATCTCAGTCCTCCCTCTCCATTCTCAGCCTCTCCCTGTGCCACCCTCCCCATGCCGACGGGATGCACTCGCTGCACTTCATGCTGTCCCTTCCAGTTGCCGCTACCACTGTTCCTCGCACCTCCTCCCCCAGATAACATGCCATGGTCTAAGCCTTCCTTAGACGACAAGAGACGGGGTTGCCCCACAGTTATGCCAGGCAGACCTTGGGAGGCTTTTTCCGTGTAAGACATCAACGAAGGACAGTTTTCTGACTCCTTCAAGCTTAATCTGGCAAAGCAGAGTTCAGGTGGAGCAGGGTCCTCCACCTCTTCAAATAACACAGGACTTCTCTGCTGGTGCGGACCAGCGCAGCCGCAGCCTTGTCCCAGAGGGCACCTGATACTTCCCAGGAGAGTTTTACAGGCCTCCTTGCTGACAAATACAGAATAACCTGCCTGTCAGGAGAGGTGTTTTTCGACACACCATCTCCCCGCACACACATAGTCTGATGCGTGAGTGTTTGGGCCTTTCTAAAAAATGCTTTTGGCACATCAAGTGTCTGAAGGTCTTGTATTTTCTGTATGTGTCAAGCTGAGCTTCTGATTCCTGCGCATCAGGCCCCAGAGAGGAAGATCAATCAGAGATGCCTTCTGGCTTTGATAAAGGCTGGTTACAAACAACCAGTGTCAGGAGAGTGAGATTTGCACAGAAGACTCTGCTACCCCGAGAACTGGCTTGCTGCACACAAGCTTTGGCGGGTGTCCCTCCAGCAATCCTTCCTGGGCTAGATATCTCCCACCCAGAACATAACTGCCCAGTGGTCCCTATGCAGCAGCTAGGATAGATCATGAAGGAAAAGCAGTCCAGGGACTAAAACACAGGCTCACAACTCTTATTAATCTAATAATTGTTCTCCCACTGATTTAGTATCCCCTTTAGTCACAAGATTGACAGCCAGCCTACGCAGGGACAGTGCTGTGCAGGGGCTACCTCTTGAGGCATGTCCCGTGTGGATGCTCGCACTCTGAAGTTAAGAGTGCAAGTCCTTTTCAGAAGGGCTGAATCCTCGCTGGTGGTTACTGCAGCACTTACAGTGCCCAGTAAATTCCCATAGCAGCGCAGTAAACTCCTGGTATGGAGAAACCCATAGGGATTTGCCACTTCATTTCTAACTTCATTGAAAGGCCTTCTGTGACTTCAAAGAAAATGGGAATGTTTCTGGAGGTGTTTCTCCCTCTTCTGCCTGGCAGTTTTATATCTGTGATGGAATTTAATGGGAAGGAGGATATCACTGTGTTCTTTCATTTTTCTGGAATAATTTCCATAGAGCATTTTTATGTAAGGTCCTGTTGATTTTATGCCAGTGAAATTGTCAAGAACTTCATTGCAGAAGTGTCCAAACCGCAGTGTTAGTGTTACAGATCTAGCTCACAGATGGCTTTGGGATAGGCTAGCTAAGGCTTGTCAAGTGTTTCTCACGTGCTATGGAGAGGCTGGTCCTGTGAGTGAGATGCCTGAAATGTAATCCCCTCCCTGCGTGGCTGACACTTTGCTGTACACTCAGGGTGATCAGGTCTGATTCTCCCTGCTCAATCCTTTGTGTTTCCTATCCCGGTATTGTTGCTGAGCGGCACACTCGTTCTCCTACAGAGTTAATCTCTGAATCCAGCTGATACGGTCTAGTTCTGTGGAATGAATAAGGGAGGGGAGAAGGTTTCTCTCCAATACGTGCATCATGCACGTGAGGTAACTGTTCTAAGCTCTCTTTTTTTGGAGGTGGTGGGAACTGTTTGAATTTTGACGCACAGAAAGGAAATGGGTGCGGACAGACAGGGAAGCAAAAGACAGAAAGGTGAGTAGAGAAGTGGTATGGATACTTCAGCCAGCCCCTCAATGTGTCTCCCTTCTCTACTGCACCCTCTTCAAGGGGAAACAGAGGTGTCGTGGCAGCTTCTCTAGCTCCACAGCTAGAGAAATAGCTGTTTTGCCCGCTGGTAAGCTGGAACGATGGATTTTTCCTTCCCTCCCCAAGAGACTGCTATGCAAAACTTGTACGACTTGAGTGAGGAAGGCAAGTGGAAGAGAACGCTCCCCCAGACAGTGGGGATGAGGAGAAGAGCTGACAGCTTGCCATGTGCAACTTGGAGATCTCAGTAGTTTGTGATGCTGTGGAACAGATTTTGAAGGAAAGGAGAAATAAAGCCAGGAGGTAAGGGGAAAATAGGACAACATGTACCATCTTTTGGTCAAAGGTAAATAGCTTTCTTGGGGTAAGAGTCCTAACCCTCCAGGTAAAAGAAACATAGCAGGCCTTATCTACCTGGACTTCAGTAAGGCATATGGTATGGTGTCCCAGAAAAAGCAAATTAATGGAGAAGATTCAGATGAAGAAGACAGGGATTATCAGTGAAATCCTTAAAAGGGTAGGAGACTGACAGAATCAAGACACCAGTTCCCTAACAGGTTGAAGGGAAGTGATCTGTGAGGCTGCTCAAAGATTGCTCTCAGGACTGATCTTTTTTAATATTTGTGTTAATTACCTTGGCACTGAAAGTAGAAATGCTAATGAAATCTGCTGATGGAACAAATCTGGGAGGTATTGTCAGGGCAGAGGTGGATTCCAGCACTACGAGAGCTGAAGGCTGTTTGGGACTGGAGTCCCAGGGAGGTGAGGTTAGATAGGAGAGTGCAAAGTCACACAATAGCAAACTGTTGCTCAGAGAGTAACAGGAATCTCTCTTAGCAATTGGGAGTTCCTAGTTGGCAGGACCGAGACGGGGAAAGTCCTGGGTGAAGGTCACCAAAGGAGGAGGAAGCAGCGATGCTATGTGGGGGTGAAAAAGGCAAGCAAGCTTAAAAGACGTAGCAGTATTTCCAGTTGCAGCAAGTGGGATTAATGTCGTCCAAGAGGATGTGATGTGAGACCCCACCAGAATAGTGTGTGCAGTGCTGCTCACCCACATTCAAGAAAGATATTCAGCCCGGAACAGGTGCAAAGAAAGGCAACGGGGTGATCAGAGGGACGGAGGGTGTCTCTCGGCCAAGAGTAAGTTTACTTATCAGTCACAGAAGTGACTGCAGAGAGACACTGGAGCTGATATGAAAATAGATGCGGTACCAGTTTGAGCTTTTCTGCGTTAATTATTTTGCACTGAACTTCATGCTAGTGCAGCTACCCAAAGTAATTAAAACACGGTGTGATGTGCCTGCAGGGTGAATACTGTAAGGGAACTTAGTTACTTATTCTGGCAGAACAAAGGTTAAGAGAGGAGAGATTTGCTGCCTATAAATACTTTTAGGAACTGGGGGTTGGGAAAGTAAGTGCTAGGGAGAGAGGAGAGCTACATAAGCTAAAGGACAATGCGGCACAAGAATAAATAGATATAAATTGGCCATGAATGAATTTAGGTTGGAAATCAGAAGGTTTCTAAGCAACAGAGCAGGGAAGGAGGTGCTGGAACAGCATTCCAGTAGCACAAGTGAGGGCGGAAACCTAATGAGATTTAGGACAGAGCTTAGTAAGTTTAGAAAAGGCCATTTGTTTTGTACTTGCCCGTTATTCAAAGGGATTGAACCTGATAAGCCAAGAGGTCCCTTTTTCATTCTATTTCCTGTACTTGCCTTATTGCCTTATCGGAGCTGCTCCTTTTCACACGGAAGCTAGGTAAATCCTGAATAGAGTTTGGGTGATAAGTTTTTCGGCATCGATGCCATGGATATTTAATGGAGGATTCATTCTGTGTCAGGGATTTAAACAAACAAAAAGTGCAAACCAGCACAATGCACAGAGAAAGTCTGCAAATATGCAGTAATATAGATGAGAGCTCACATATGAAAGCTTCTTCACATAAAACAGATGTTCTTGAAGCATCTGGCTTTGCTGGAAGGCTGTTTCAATTGTGGCTAGATGCTCTCCTGAGATCTGAGAATTTCAAGAGAGTGTCTGAAGGGAAGATGTCTTGTACTTTCCTGCCATTACAAGGATGTTGTGCTTGGGGAAGATATCAGATTTACTGCATTAAGAAATTTCAGAAAAAAACCCACTACACAATGGTGGTTGAGATAGAAACTTCTCATATGTATTTCATCTCTGATGCTTGGCCCCAGCACTGCACTTACTCTGATTTTTCATATTGTCTCTTGCCTCTTGAAGGCACCTCTAGTACCTTCTTGAAAGCACCAACAGATGCTACCTTCCTGGTGAAACATTTAATCTGAAATCCTCATGCGCAGATACGATTGAAAGAGAAGGAGGGAGAGGGAAGATCTGTTCTACATTAGACCTCTGGAGACAGCTTGAAGGCATCCTCCAGCAGGAGGCAAATTCCCAAGGACAGGCTGGGCCCAAGGGAACAGGAGTAGCATGTGATGATGGGTCCCTGAATGAAGTGGAACAGTTTTATAGTCACAGTTCCTTATTTAGTAAAAAATCCCAAATTATTCCATTATAGATGGATGTTTTTCCCTTCCCAACCCAGAGTACCAAACAAGCACTGAGTTAGAAAAGAGGAAACAAGAAGCAGCAAGGCGTGAAATGTCAGTGTGTATCAGTCTCATTTGCCACTAAAGTTTTCAGCAAGAAAAACTTGAAGAGGATTTAGTTTCACTAAATGGGGAAATGACCATCTTTCCCAAAGTAAATGCTTAGTTGTCAGCATTATGTTACTGGAAATAAAGCACGGCACTCTCACAGCTCCTGCTTCCACTTCTCAACTCTGCAGCATCTCTGGGTAGTTGAGAAGTGCTTTGCAAATGATAATGTAATTACAGCTCCTATAAATGCTCTCCTTGCTTTACAGGTGGAGGAACCAAACCATGGAAAGCATAAAGGATTTGTCCAAAGAATCAGCAAGTCATTTTCAAGCAAGGAATCCTTGTCTGCCTAGCCACAGGACATTCATCTTGTCCTGTAAACTTCCAGCTAGAAGAATTGCTGCTTTACAAAAATATATGTTGTATACATATATATGTTTCCCAAAGTGAGAAGAGAAGAAAGAACAGACCTTTACCTCTTTATGCTGAGCCTGCACAGGTCGAGGGAGGAGCAGGTGAAGTCGACTGAAGGGTGAGCTTTAGCACAGCCCCTTGGTCTTGCTGGAGGCCACCTCTCTCTCTGTCAGTGTTCGGCTCCCAGAAGAGATCCGTATGTGAGGGAGGATGCTCTGGACAGGGTAAGCAAACCCCAGTCAGCTCCCAGGAGCGCAGCCTCCTGCTATGGTCTGACCCTGGCTCACTGGCTGGAGATTCCCTCGAGCCTGGAGGACCGGTGCTGGGGGAGACTAGCTCCCAAGCTGTTCCTGACATGCACTGGCAGCTGTCTGCCTGCTATTCTTTTAAAGAGTCTTCGTGGATCGGGATAAAAATGTGATCTTACGCAGGCGGCATTGTAAGCACAACTTGGCTCAAGTTCAGCTCGTCCTCTGGCTCCCAGCTACTCTATTTTTATTGAAGGAATTTGAGGCTATCAGAAAGGAAGTCAGATTGTTTTAGGAAAACAATAGAAAAGCAACTTGAAGTTTATTAGCTTCCTGCCCAGGGCCTGGGACCAACTTGTCAAACTTATTAGAGCGATGGCAGAGCTATTTATTTAAAAGGGCTAGCGACAAGACTTGCAATTTCATTCCTGTTTAGGCCTCGGTGAAAACAAAGGAAAGCCATAAAATAATATCTGAAGGGAGCAGATGGCTAACTGGTAAATGGTGCAAGTAAGGTTGGCCTGTGAGCCATTCGTGGTGTTCACCAGTGCAATGGCTTTCATGGGATTTTGTTATAGAATGAATACCCAATTTTGCATTCATAGGCTAGCCCCATCACCCCAAATTCCTTATCGTGTCCCCAGTTTTCAAATGGAAGCCTCACACCTAAGATTACAATATTTGGCAGGAAAAGATCTTTGTTTAGAGCTACTGAAAGGAGCAAAACAATACCGCAGGTCTGCAGAAGAGCCAGGAATAGAGCCCAGGTGTCCCTGATCCTGTAGGACTGCTGGAGCCCCCTGACTGTAAAAAATATTTATATCCTTCAGAAGCAGCTGCAGTCTGCTTCCCCATTCAGCTACCCCAAAGTAGCAGTGCTGTTAAGTCACTAAAAACACGCTGGCATGCGGATGGTGAGAAGAATGGACAGCCAAACCATTAGACTCACAAGCAGAAAGCGTCCGTGCTGCCCAAGCCTTTCTAAGGAGTTTCAACGTTCACAAGGAAACAAGAAGAGACTAAAACAAGTAACTGAGAAGCATTTACAAACTCTGCTTACTGCAAAGCCGTATCCCTTTTCCAGAGGGCTCTCTGCTAACTGAGTGTTTAGCCTGCTTCCAGGGAGCGTATAGGAAGAACTCACCTCTCCTTTCAGCGGTGCGGTGGTAATCTCTTTCTAGTCTTTCTAGTCAGGCGCCGAGAGTTAGTGAGCCCGCAGAGCTCTGCACACAAGCTCTGAACAACTCAGTAACCGCTTTTCAGATGAAAGGAGGAAGAGCCCACCTCAAAAATTCTCTTCCGTCTTCTCCTCATTAGCTTAACTAAAAGCGGGAATGCAAAGCTACAGTTTTCTCTGAGGCCTAGGGCAATAATGCATCTTGTATTGGCAAGTGATAGAAGATGTTGGTTTATATGTTCCTTTTAATTTATCCGGGTTAGATGCTTATAAGGAGGTCAAAATGAGTGCATGACTCTGGAAGGGCCTAAGAAACTGTGTCTTAAACTTGGTAGTTTTAATGTTAATGCAACAATCTTGCATTCATTTAAGGTATTCTTATGGATTTTAGAAGGTTTCTCTGATTTCCATCCCTCTGAGATACTTCCTTGGGGAATGAATCAGCCAAAGAAGCACATAGAGCAGTGCAGCATCCTAGTTCATTACCGTCCGTAGGCGTTTATTTAATTTTAAGTACATTCTTGAGTTGCATTGATTTCAAGGAGATTTAATAGCCTGGAAGTTAAGCACCTTACAATGTCAGCCAGGCCAACTTTGCTGGGGGAATTCCGAGGCAGACGGCAGCTAGTCGATATAATTCTCAATCGCCTCTGCTGTACGGGATGCCACATGCAAATCACATGATGGCGTTCTGGCAATGGAAAATACTTTATTTGCACTTGTTTTGGAATCTGTGTCATCTAGACTGGTATCACTTAATTCGCACTTTGTTCTATTAAGTAGCGTTTCAACCCCAAATGTATGCTGTGAGCGTCTTTTTGTCAGTCGCTCAGGACCGTTGGACTCTCTGTAGTCCCTGAGGCTGGGATCCTTCAAAGATTTGGTCATGTGAGTAACTTGACATAGTTACGGCTTGGGGCCATTCGTGTGGGTAAAGGTCCCTCTGTGTACAAATGTCACAGACTGGAAGATGTTGTAGATTGTTGAAGCTCCTGTTTTTTTCCACCAGGAGCCAATAATGGTTGCTCAGAAACTTCTGGGATGACAGAGGTTACTAGCCAGCTGGACACATGGATGCTGGGGGACCTCTCACTCCAGAAGGCTGCGACATGCTGCCGTGTGGTGCCAGTGCCAGCACCCAGTTTCTGGGATGTGCTGTCCCGTGGTGGGGTTAGTTAGCTGTGCTGCTCCGAGATCGCCCAGCCCTAAAGCTGGAGGCTTTAGAAAAAGGCTGCTTAAGCGATAATGCCAGCATGGAAAGAATGACAGGCACACATCTCATCATAAAGCAAGCTAGCTCTGCTGTGGGGTAGAAGGACCTCAGCCTGCTCTATACATTCTCCGCAGGGGGAAGAGAAATCAGGACTTGACTCTGCTCTGAAGGCCAAGATCTCTAGAGTTTTCTCAGGATGTCAGCTTCAAAGGAAGAAAGAGTAAAAGGATTTGAGGAAAAAGAGACATGTGCTTGGACAGTGGTGAGTGAAACTGAAAAGTAAACAGCCTGAGTTACGGAAGGATTCTCAGATGGTGCTTATTGCTCCCAGCCAGCTTGTTCTCTTTTGTGATGGTCTGAAAGCATTACAAGACACGACCTCCTGGGTAAAATCAAGAACTTAATTAATAGCACAAATTTATGAGTAATGGTTCTTCCCACCAGTTTTGTGATGTGTGTTGGATGGATTACGAAGCCTTCTGTGAACAATGCAAATTACAGCAAATGGAGGGGGCAGGGAGACACGGCCAGCCCAAACAGATTAGAAGGCTACATTTTAAATTAGAAGACCATATATCCATGAGCGAAGCGTGCCTGTGCGCGCAAATGCACTTGCACATAGACTAAAACTACATTTATTTTATTGGTAAGGGGTCACAAGCTAGACTAAGTCCCAGCAATGCTGAGGTGCACAGTGTGCAGGGAAGGCGCCTTACAAGGGACTTCCCTTTCCAAAGCGTGCCATGAGGTGGACTCAAGCCGTGCGAGAAAAGCAGGCAGCCCTGCTCCTTCATGCTGCGCCTTCTGTGTGGCTGTGTCACAGCAAAGGTTCATGGGGGTGCATCAGGCACCGATACTTCTCAGCCTGGCGTCCTGAATATTTATTAGAGGAAAGTTTGGAAAAGGTTTGTACCCAGGTTTGCTTTCTGGAAGGGTGAAGGATTTGGTCAATTCAAATCTCCTTAACTGTGTTTCTGGACACCTGGGTTTCCTGGTAAAATGCTGCCTGCTTGACTTTTTGTAGCATCCCCCCTGCCCAGAAGAGGTGACACAGCCTGCAGAGGAAGCAGGTGTGTGCTGTCGTCACTTGCAGCCACAAAGGCGGGGAAGTGAGTGCCCTGGCTTCTCCGCAGCAGCCAGCTGAGGCCATGCAGAGACCCATGCTGGTTCTCCAGGTGGCCACAGCAACGCTCATGTTTCAAGCTATGAGGAGTGGAGAGGAGGCTAGGAAATTCTCTGAGCACTGAAGTCACAGAATCACAGAAGGGTTAGAGTTGGAAGGGACCTTAAAGATCATCTAGTTCCGACCCCCTGCCCTGGGCAGGGACACGTCCCACTAGACCAGGTTGCCCAAAGCCCATCCAGCCTGGCCTTGAACACTGCCAGGGATGGGGCATCCACAACCTCCCTGGGCAGCCTGTTCCAGTGTCTCATCACCCTCAGAGTAAGAAATGTCTTTCTGATATCTAATCTAAATCTCCCTTCTTTTAGTTTAAAACCATTCCCCCTTGTCCTGTCACTACACTCCCTGATACAGAGTCCCTCCTCATCTCTCCTGTAGCCCCCTTTAGGTACCGGAAGGCTGCTGTAAGGTCTCCCTGGAGCCTTCTCTTCTCCAGGCTGAACAACCCCAGCTCTCTCAGCCCATCCTCACAGGAGAGGTGCTCCAGCCCTCTCATCATCTTCATGGCCCTGCTCTGGACTCACCAATGGCCTAACATAGGGCTTTCCCCACTCTGCTTCCCATTTAATTTAATTTAGATTCTCTCCCCTTGCTCCTCATACATAGCACGATGCACTCTGCTCTGATCCTAACTGCTGACTGCTCCGTATAAATCCAGGCACTGCGTTCTCACTGGATCTATACGCAAAATTGCTAGCCAGTACTAAGAAGTTTCATTTGTGGGTTGCTGTTTTCAAATCTCTCTGATTTGATGGTTGACAGGTGATATCGAAGTGGGCTTGCGTCATGCTAAGACCCTTCTATGAGCTCATGCAGAAACCTGGTGATAAAATCTGACTAATAAGTGGTGTCAGACAGGATTGTGTTTGTTTGCTGATCTTTATTATTTTCCTTAAGCTGGTGGAAAAGGAAGAGATATTTAAACTTGATCAAAACACGTTGGCGTAGCTAAAAATTCCATGAGTTTGAGCTGAATCTTGCAGTTCTGTACTCAAATACAGAGTTTGGCTTCTTGGTGAGAAAAAAGAAATTTATTTTCCTTAAAACCACCTCCGTCCTCCATCTGAGATATGCTAAAAATAACTATTTAAAATATAAGTATTTTTTTTGCTGGTTGGGGATGATGATTTTTGGATTTCTGTGTGTGTGAGAAACAGAGATGCCTAAGCAATGCACATTAGTATGATAGACAGTTTTTGCATGTGATACCCACATGGTATGATGCGGGGGCTTCCTATAATTATCCTATGGCTGTTGAAGGAGGAAAGTAAATTGGTTCTTTCAGATGAAGAGGAACCCAAGACTGTTTTTTTTGACAATGCACTCTGTATTTAGGAGTGTTGTCACCAAACCAGGGACACCACAGGATGTGCCCACTGAAAGAGCCCTTCAGAATATGAATGGCAGCGGTTAAAAGCCATGCAAGATTGCTCACAAGAAGAGGAGAGTAGGGAAATGGGAAGCCTTGATGTTATCTGCTGTTCCCACACTCTTTCCCCAGTTTCCTCCCAGACCAGCTTTGTGAAAAAAACCAGTTCTCTCTCAGGGAAAGTAACAATTTAACACCACAGGGAAGAAAGATGTTTTGCGATTTGTGCATGAACTGATGCAGTATCACTCAACTAACATCTGGTAAAATGTTCTTAAATAGCCTCATCTTTCTGCCTCAGCATTTCTAACATCAATAATTTTATTGGTAATAATCAGTGAAGTCTGAGATTTGTTGGAGGAGGATGGATGGATGCATGTGGGGAGAAAATCTAAAGGGCTTTGAAGTATGCTGACAGAAAAACGCTAAGGCAACATTACAATTACTGAGCTAAGAAATCTGCACTGATTTGCAGTTCCCAAGTTGTTTGGAAAACAGGAGGAACGCTCTTTGAGAGTAGCTGCTGGTGCTTTAATGCCATGAGATTGCTAAAAGACTGAGAACTCCCAAGTGCCACAATCCAGGGTCAATCTAAATCTGACTTAAATGTTTCTCCTGGAGCTCCTGTGGCTGCCCATACTGGTCATGAGGTGCTTTCTCTTGCACTCCCTACAGCCTCAACCCAAAAGCCTTTGAAAGAAGTTCTCCCACTCCTATCTGATAAGCCTGGGCAAATCCAATCCAGGCTTCCAGTCAAATTCTTTCCAACCCAGGTCACACAACTTTCCTCCCACCCAAACAATCCTTTCAGTTTTTCCTCCTCTGCTCAGAAGTGTGTCATCATCCTTGCATTAAAAAAGATACCTTGAGTAATTGCTTCATATAATTAAAAAGAATTATTTTCCACTCTGAAAAGTGGACCCACATGGAAACTCCATCACAGGAATGACACAAGATTGCCTTTCAGCTACCGAAGTGATGTGAAATAGTAGACTGCAGCTGTGTAAGCAAATAGACCAGCATTACAGGAATCCTCGCAGAGGTCAATGGTGATGTGTGGCGTGGTAGCTGGCCCGCTTTGTGCAGGCAGTCTGTTTGGTGCTGAACTGTATAGGAACTCACATTTTGTTTCCAAGCGCAACAAAGCTGTGAGATGGTTCAGCCTTAAAAAAAAGAAGAAGATGGAGCTGAAGAAACCTAGTGTGATGCCAACATTAATATTATCTGGCCTTGGTAATGGCCAGAGATCTCCAAAGATGGAAATTTCTGGGCCTCCTGCTTCCTTTAGTCTTCTGCGTTTACCTCCTGTACAAGTTGCTGAACCCAGCTGGTGATGGTCAGAAATGCACTGCAGCATTTCCAGTTGTTGGAACAGATGGTGGCATAGTAAGTGTGGTTAATATGGAGAAATTCATTCTGGGTTGTAAGCTGCAGTGAAGGAGAATAGGCACACAGCAGAGAAAACCCACTTCTTCCATATGTTAAGACATCTTAAAGCCCTTTGAGCTCTGTGACTGTTTAAGGCTTCTTGTGTTACAGCAGCATCCAAATTGCTCTGTCTGATAAAGGGCTGCCCTCTGAGCTATACCACTCCTCCTCTTTGCCACAATCCAGGCTAGGCTCCTAGTCTGTCTAGTAGAAGAACTGCTGGGGAAACTGGTGTCAAAAAGGAAGGCTGGTCTCAGCTGATGAAGTTAAAGAAGATCTTCTGAGGTCCCTTCCTACCTGAATTACGCAATGATTATAAGCTGCTGGGAGCAGATGGTCTGTAGCAGGTTGAGGTCAGTGCAGCAGCTTCTGTACAGGTCAATCATATCAGCATACGGAATTTCTTCAGCATATCAAGAAAAGTAGTAAAAAGAGAAATGATTCATCAATTTAAAAAAATTCCTCAGGTGAAGCTATTTGGGAGGCCAAGTGGCCTTGGTTTGAGGAAAAAGCTTTGCTATAGATCATGAACAAGTAAAAAGAAGGAAACTACTGAAGTTGTTTGCCAGTCTAACACAAAAAAAAAAATTAATAGAGACATGTACCAAGGCATATTGTAGCACAGATGCTGTTTAAAATACATAGTAGTGACGTGGATAAGGGCACGAACATGACCAAATTCACAACTAGCACAAATGTACCTACCTACCTATGTACGTATCTAGTGAGTAATATTACACATTGGCACATATGCTCCATGGCATCAATGACATTCCTAATGTGGGGGGTCAGATTGCTCACCGAGCAAGAGTCTTCTATGTTTAAAAATACATGTTATTTGCTTTTCTAGGTGCAGCTCTGTCAGTGTAGCTTTTTTTGTTTTGGTTGCTTGAGTTTTTTGTGTTAGAAAAATGTACCAAGACTTATTTTAATGGCAGACTTTTCTCAACAAGAAAGACTCTTAAAAAATGGGTATCTGCATTCTGGATTTGTTTGCTTCCTTCTGTAAGATCGTGCCGTGATTGGGACTCCTGTGGCAGAGGATACTTTGTCCCCAGGTTTCACATAGCCTATCCTTGCCTCTGAGGTCCTGTTCCAGTTAGGGAACAATTGCTGAAGTGGTTCATAGATTGACATCTTTCTTTTTATGTGCCAGGGTTTTTTTGAGGCATTTCTGAAGAGCCATCTCTCCTGCTCTGTGGGACACCATGTCCTGAGTCCTGTGGGGGTTGTAGCCTGAGCTCAAGTGATGGAGAAATCCGAAATGTCCAGGAGAAAAAGCAGCTTGGTAGCAGGTGAAATTCACTGGAGGAGTACGAGCCACTGCATTGGCAGAAGAAGCACATCCATCTTCAAGTACTCCAGGGTCCCGAGTAAACTTTAACCCTCATGGAAAAAGTTGTAGGAAGCATTCTGGTGAGCAGCTCCCCGACAAGAGAGGCGTGATCACTCAAACATGGAGCTTATTGCTGCAGCCAGAAGTTCTGGGTTTTGATCAATATTGAGTGAAAGGACAATACTGATGATAGACTGTTCTGCTGGTCTTCAGGGCAAATCGCTTGTGTCTGTTTGGCTCTCCTTGCACTCCCTCAGACCCCAAAGAGGGTGCTTTTTTCCCTGCTGCTATATGGGAGCCATTATTATTTGGGCCAGCACCTGAACCATCCTGGGAGAGCATCGTTGGCCAAGAGAGAAATTGCTGGGGGCATGCTGACAGTTCAACAGCACTGATGACAGCAGGATCATATTGGAACTTGTACCTTGGTCCTGTTAATTTGTGATTTATAGATGGACCTTCGCTGTCTGAGAGCAAGCTAGGTTTGGAAGAGGAAGAAGGTCAGAAAGTAAGGAGCGAAAATATGACTATGCCACTGAGCTTAAGGAGAGAGGAGCTGTTCCTTAAATTGCAACCTGCTGCACTTACTGGATTGCCTTTTGGACTGTGGAGTAATGGCTAAGATGATGGATTCTTTGACTGCTGACTACCCAAATATATGGACAAGGACATAATCGACATCTTTGCTAAGCTTGTGGGCTGATGCAGTAGCTACTTTGCTTATCTCTGGGTTGATTTGCAGGTTAGTGCTAGAGCAGGGTTTGTGTTCGTAGGGCCAAGTGGCTCCAGCCTGTCGTGTCTATGGTGCCTGTACGGGCAGAGTGAGCCAGGCTCTGTGTTTCAGCTTCCCAGTCTGGTGCCTGGCTTGCTCTGTGCTAGGCACTGACTACAAGCTGGCATGGAGACAGTATAAATAACCACTCCTGAGATAACATCAGAGGATGTCCATCATCTTTGAAAAACAGTGTTTGTGTGCTAACGTGGCTCTTGTTAGAAGGGAGGCTGTCACCTATTAAAAAATGCCTAAGTTTAGTTTGGTTGTCCATTTGTCACAGGCTGGAGGAGGAAAAACTTGGCTGAGTCCTGACTGGTTTTAAACTTTGGGAAGGAGAAGAATGCATGGAAAGAATGAAACTGAAGCATGAAAGCCTGCAGAAAAAGTTGGTGAAGTCACACTACGTATTCTTACACATAAACGTGAAGCAATGTTGCAGAGTGTTTCTGGATGCTGGAATAAATATCTAGTGTCTACACAGAGCTTGCCCTGTGTCTGGAGATCCACCCTCCAGTGCACTGTGCGCTTTCTTTTGGGGTGTCTTTGAAGTGAATTCATATGTTGGTGTTTGTCCAGTTAGTGCCTGAAGGAATTTCATTTTTTATTCTGTCTTAAGGGCAGGTGAAAAAAAAAGACTCCCGTATGTATATATAAGGTGTTTACATGTGAGATTCTGTTGCAAATGAAGAACAAACCTACAGAGAATGTAAAACCAAGAGCCAGCCCTAAGGGGGAAAAGAAATATTTTGGCTGAAAACCTGGTTGGGGTCACTGTTTGCCCCCTACTCAGTCAAATCAATTGTGTTCAAGTACTGAAGCGTGTTGTTTTTCAGTGCACTGAAAATTACCAAGAAATCAAAGATTTTGCTTTATTCCTGCCTGGAGCAACCAGGAAACCATACAACTGTCCATCGGTTCATTAGGTAGGGACTTGTGGTGGCTTGTTGGTGGGCTGCAGGCACCTGAATAGTTTTAAGTGGCAACGATGTATGCCACCCTACAGTTCGGTCCTCTTGAATGAGGAGGAGATGCCCTTGCCTACTGACATTATTGTGGCAGCCATTGCAGGCTGTCGCCCAAACTGGCCAGCAAAACCTGCTCGAAAGGAGGGATGGTGAGCTATTCTCTGTGCTGTGCCACACCATTTACAGAACCCAGTCTGGCTTGTTCAAACACGGGGTGGGTATGTCTATAGGAGCTGCCATCACAGCAGCCACTGGGGTTCAAGGAAAATTCCAAGAATTTTTAGCAGACAGAGCTGTTTTCTTCCTCCACCTCTCGGACTCACCAGAGCCTGAACACAACTCAAGAAATGCGGTACTGGGGATGTGCTGCATCGTGTTGCTGTGCTTTCAGAGTTGTTAGCAGGGCCTTAGAGATTTCAGAATTTCTCGGTTTGAATGCCTCTCCTTGACTATCAAACACACCATCTCTGGTTCCCAGAGACCCCACTACTCAGCTCAGTGATAAAAGCGCTTTTTAACACCAAAGCTGCTGTGTTCCCACGCCTGTTGCTGTCATGAGGGAGGCCGGTCTTAAACAATAGCAGAGGAATAAAGAATAGCCTTGCTAATCGATATCCTGCCTAGACGCTGAGTCAGGTGGCAGCTTGGGCCTCTTTAAAATTCCTGCATTGTTCCTGATTTTTCATTTGACTGGGGTAAATTTTTATCTTTAAGGAAAGAAAACACACGGGACCAACTGTCTCTGCCTGCTCCACTGTTCTCTTCCCACCCACCCCCACTCAGTTTTGATGTCTTTGTTCTGTGGTAGCCTCTTGGCAGTGGGGGATATAGATGTGATTTGCTAGTCTGGACTTTGAGCTGAGTGTGGTGTGCTGTGGTTAGGACAAGGTGGTGTTGGTAGTGGTCTGGGCAGGGCTCCCTAAGCCACATTCATCTGCAAGGCTTTGGAGAACGCAGCCTTTGACACCTATATTTCCACGTGGGCTCATAGAATCATAGAATGNGGACACGCTCCAACACCTCAATGTCCTTCCTGTAGTGAGGGGCCCATATTATGTGATTGTTCTTAAAATGGTCAGAAGGCAAGGCAAGGATGCAGGCTCAGGTTCCCAGAAAATTTCTCCGTAGGTGAATGTTTGGAGCCCTGGCAGGATGCTAGGGCAGTCTGTGTGCAAACAGACATTTGGAAAATTGACAAAACCCAGTATTTGCTTAAACAAACTGTAAGATCCTGTAGCTCAAACTCTTGAATCCAGCTCAGCTTCCCCAAAAGCATTTTCCAGAAGAAGAAGAGGGACAAGGTGGCTTTGTGTACTCCCTGAATATCACAGTGCCTGCAGTGTCCCGTGGAGGGGGTTCATTCTGCTCCTGTCATCCCTGAGCATCACCCTGGGGCTGCTCTCACCAGCCTGGACAAGGGGGCTGAGGCTCTGCCCTTTCCCCAGGCCACAAGCCCTTTGTCAAAGGCTGCAGAGGAGAAAGGTTGTAGATGTCCCCAGGATTGTCCTTAAAGCTGAGGGGTCCCACGTAAATCTCTGCAGCTCTTTGGCACAGCTTGTCTCCTCCTAAAAGGCTCTGGCTTACGGGGAAAGTGTGGTCCTTGCTGTGCCGCCGGGCAGGAACTCTGGGGGCTGGAAAGGGAACTGGTAAGGGCTACATTTGTGCGTGTAGATATGAGATAAGAGCTGACCTACCCTTCACCCCAAACTGAACTCCCTGAAGCTCAAACAAGGTAAGGCAACTGCTTGTGAAAATGCTGGGGGAAAGCCTGCCAGACCGGCAAACCTGCTGCTCTTGCCCAGTGCTGGGAGCAGACACTGAACGGCCATCCATGAGATGCTTCTGCGCCAGGCAAAAACCTACAAGGGAGCATGTTCTCAGGAGCTTGCTAGGTCCCTGACTACAATGCTTGAGGACGGGTGACACAGAGGAATCAGGAGCCGAGGATGCCTGCTGGGGCTGGGAGACAGGGCAAGGACTGCCATGGTCCGGAGCATCAGGCACTGGGGGCTGCCAGACCTGGCTCCTTGGGGGTGACACACCATGCAACTGATGCTGAGGCCCGAAAACCTGGCAGGAGGACATCCAGCCCAGCCACAGGGCCCACTGTGCCAGAGGGAGACATTGGGCAAAGGAAACTGTTCTCAGCATTATTTTTTTTCCCATCAGATTTTTTTTCGTTTCTTTTCCAAAAGTGATGAAGTTCAGGAAGAATTCTGCATCTCTAGCATCAAAGGCTCATTTCACGGGACACGGAGCGCTTCCAGGCAATGGAGAAATCCTGGCTGGCAGCAGGATTGCATGGGGAGGGATGCTTTCCCCGCTCACGTAGGCCTGCTTGCACCTGGAGAGAGGGAGGACGGAGGGCCCAGCGTTTGTGTCCCCCATGGAGAGGGCACCAGAGGAACCTGGCAGCCCACGCTGCCCTCACAGTGATTTCTGTCTGTCCCTCTTCACATATACCAGTACACCTGCCCACCTCCACGGGTCCCCCTGCCTGCAGCTCTCCAGCACCTTTTGGTTCAGAGATTGCATTTTTTTGCTGGTGGGGGGCAGGGATGTGTTTAAAAATAATGTAAAGGAGAAGAATACAAAGCAGGACAACCCCCTGAGGTTCCCGGCGCGGTACTTGGCAGCAGCACAGTCCTGTCTTCAGACAAAGCCTTTGTCCTGAAGGGTGGGGGAAAAATAGAAATTACAGACAATGGAGAAAACATTTCAGATTAAACTAAAATAGCATCTACTAGGTATCTGAATGGGGTCTTTACTGTACATAGTCAGTGACTGTTGCTTTCCGATATCCCTACAGTGATACACTTTACAGATACTGCCACAGACTCTTCACCCCATGCAAATATAAACAGGGCAACATCCACAGTGAAGTAACCTTAGATATTCCTATACTGGAGATCTGTTTCTTCTGAGAAAGAAACATCCTCCTTTAACGATATTCCTGGGTCTTTAAGTCTCCTGGGGGCCTCGGATCTGCTTTGCAGAGCACGGGAAGCGGAGCCTGCCAAGGCAAGCACGTATGGCGTGGCGAGGGCTGTCCCTGACACCGTGCCCTCAGCACTAACCCCTAGGTGCCTGCTCTCCTGGGAGCGAGCAGGGGGCTCTGCCGGTGCTGCCTACCGCTTGCGTGGTGGGATGGGTGTTTGTGTTGAACCTCAAGGAGTAGGGAGAGACTCTTCCTGCCCCCAGTGTCTTTGCAAAGACTAGGAAACAAAGCATGGATATCTCAGAAAGTGTTTTCCAGCAAACACACACCAAGAAGCAGCAGCGCTCTCTTCTCTCTCTCTAAATGTAAATTCAGGGTGCCAGAGGACCGGCGAGATCTAGCTTGCCTAGTTAACTGCTCCGTGCGTCTCAGCCCCGCACGGGCAGGGCATTGCTGGAGGTGAACTGAGAATTTCTTTGAGACCTGGGCTTCTGTGCTGAGGCTGCTGGTAAGGACTTCATGGGCACCAGCTGGGAAGGGGGCAGTTGTGACAGCCACACCTGCCTCATGGGAATATTATGGAGTCCTTTAGCTCATTGCAATGGTTGGGGGTGTTTGCTGTGTGCCAGAACTGCTAGTGGTGCTCCTGTGAGTTGGTTGCTCTGCAGAGCAGTGTTGCTTGAGATACTGGATCTCATCCTTGGTGTCCTTCATATGTGTGTGAATCCTTGTTACATAGGTTGTGGAGGGGATTCTTGAGTTTCAGGTTGTTTTGAAATGCTCTCATCCGTCTCTTGCCCCTTGGGCTATCTCATGATGTTGCTGTGCAGAGTTAATGGTCACTGTAGCATGGATAGAGCCAGGATGTTTTGGCTCTAACAACCCTGTGGTGCGGTTAAGCCTACGGCTTGCTGGCTGCTTGTGTGGTTCCAGCTTGGGGATTGTGCCAACGGCTGCAAAAAAGAAACAAATTTCTTACGAGCTTCTTTACCTGTCCCTGAACACTTGGTGGAAAGAGTGTTGGCTCCTAATCAAGCTGTTAGTCACAGCAGGTTTCCCAAGCCTTGGGGCTTGCCTGTGCAGGGGACTGATCCCTGTGGGGTGTGCGCCAGGCGTGCTGCTGGGGGGTCTGCTCCGCTCCAGGCAGCAGGTGCGAACGCTTGCCTGGGAAAGCAGTCACTTCGGAGAGCAGATCTTTCCTCGATGGGAAGGAATGATGGGGAGGAACTAAAGCAACCAGGCTACCCCTCCACCGGTGTGTTTGAGCAACGAGAAATCTCTTTAATGCTCACCAGGGAACCCGCAGGGGTTTCGTAAGGAAGAGATTTGTTCCCTGCAGGCGTGATGCTGTGACGGCTTCCAGTGGCGATGAGCTGGCTGGCTGGAGAGGAGCCCGCGTACAGAGAAGAGAGGGCCAGAGGTGCCTCCTGCCAAAGCAGCAGCTGGTGAGAAGGCGAGGGGGCTGCACAGCGTCAGCGCACACATGGCGGGTGGGGAGGCGCGAGCCCAGCTGCAATCCTTGTCAATGGCACCTCCTTGACTTTTAACGCTTCCTTATCGTGTCTGCGCTCACCTCCTCGCGGCGCTGATAAAATGCCATCGCCCGGTGTAATCTCCCGAGCAGCTCTGCAGAGGAGGGTGCAGAGCATGGGAGGCTGAATCGCCAGCGGGCAGCGTGGGACGCCGGTCCACAGCAAGGTAACAGAGACACGGCCCTCACCTGAGAGGAGGCGAGGGCGGAATAACCTCCCAGGTTTATGCAGCACCAGGTGTGCCGGTCAGATTGGCACGGCAGCAGGTGATTTTTGTGTAGCATAGGGGCTTGCAGAGGTCGGGATAACTGTTACTTCTCACTAGCTAGTGGAGTTGGAAATGTAAGCCCTGTGAAGTGATTGCAGTATGTTAGTACCTAGAGCTATAAACACTTGAGTTATGATAATGGCAAGGAATGCACAGGGCTTTTTTTGTTGTCCTTTTTTTCCCCCGAAATAACTTATTTCTCTCTCTTAGGGCATTAACCACCTAAGTAGTTCTTACACAAATCTTGTCACTAAAAGAGCTTGTTATTTTTCAACAGGTAACCTGTAGGCCCATGGTGATTTTTTAAAGCTATTTTTAATATTTTTTTTCTTTTTACAGGCAAGCAACTGGCAGTGATACACTTGGGAATGTCCTCTTTATAGGTTTGTGCTAAGGACCCGTGAATATAAAACGATAAGCAACTACTGAGCAGGTACGTCATTTTTGGAACTTGTAACTGGTGCCAAACTGGTGTACGGTATGTTGCCACTAGAAGAGAACAACAAAACCTGCCACAGAACTGTCCAGAAAGAATTTTCCTTTGAAGTGAGAAATTTGTATGTTTAAGATGCTTTTTTTTTTTTTTTTT
>VXBO01006279.1:436830-531377 GCA_013400135.1 Rhinoptilus africanus
TTTTTAAATAAGGATGCTAGACTTAGTGTCCTTCCTGAATTGGAGAGAAAAGTCCTGATACTAAAATTCCTTGCTGGAGAAAAACTTCCGAAGATTTTGTCACAGAACTTGCAGCCAAAGTCCTTCACTCTTTTCATGGCTGAAGATTTGTTTCCAGCTTCACTGGTCCGACTATTTCAAATGATGAAAGGTGAAACAAGGGACTTCTTTGGAGGAAGGAATTGTCATTGACAACAGAAACTTCCAGTGAAATCAATGAAATGTTTCAATTTGACTTGTTTTTCTTTTCCATCTTATTCAGAAAATTGGCTTATGCAGCTCTCAGCATGGTTTTTGCCTTTTTTTTTTTTTATTCTTGGGCTATAGCTCTTCTCTGTACTGTGTTATTCATTGAATGTTATTATCCTGTATCTTTTATACAGCACTAGTCTTGTAATCTTCCCTGTAATCACTTCCACATGCTGCAAACTTGCAGAATGAAACAAACTCCTTCTACATTCCCTGTATTCACATTATCTTTGCCAAGTTCTTCCTTTCCAATACTTGCTTGGATACCTTGAAGTTTATTTTCAATACCATAATCCCAAAGTTGTTCTCACAGGAATATCTAGTGTTGCCCCATCCACCTTAGGAGTCTCTCATTTTTTTCCCACTAGCTTTGATCTCTCCTGTGCTTTTGAACTGTTCTCCCCCTTCGCTCTCTTTCTCTTGTTTCTGTCCAACATCTTGTACTGTCATCTCTTTGTTCCAGTGTCTCCCCATTTCTCCAGTCTTCCATCATCCCCTACCAACATCTGGAACTTGATGTGTAGGAAACCTGGGCCATTTCCCAAGACCATCTCTCCTCATCACCCCCAGCGCTTCCGCTTGTTCTCCCTGACATTGACATCCAGATTACCGCATATTTTACTGTATCCAAGCTCTGTCTTGCATATGGACCTGACAAATCTCACCAGTTTTTCCCCTAAAACCCAACTTTTTGCCTACATCCTCAAGTTACTGTAGTGCTGCTTGCAGTCCCCGGTCTCCTGCCTCCTAGGTCCTGCTGCCTACCCTTGTCGTTCTCCAGCTTCATATTCCTTCTGTGGCTTCTCTGTCAGGTTTCAGCCTCACCATGTGGACCCTGTATGTCCCCATTTCATGGCTGTCTGCTATCATCTTGCATTTGCCATCTTCACGAGTCGTATTTAACCACTTACTGACTCTTTCTGCATCTGCTCACTCACCTTTATGTCCTTTTCCAAGCCTTCAAAATTTATTTTCTTACACTTCTGCACTTTTTTCCTTGACCCTGCTCATACTAGCTAGGATCAGGAGCACACCACCTTGGAGACAGTAAGCACCTAACCCTCCTTGACGGGAATACTGATTAACTGCCCACTCAGGAGTTAGGCAGCTGAATATTGTTAAGGCATCTGTGTACCGGTGTGCCACCTGGGACCCGCTCTTAGCTCTTGTGACCAGTACTTAGCTTCCCTACGCTGATGATGCCACCACACCCTGGAAGTCTGTGGTGCCTGTCAGTAATGTCCCCAAAGTTTGGCTTTGGAAACAGCCTGAGGCACTTGATATCTAGTTCTTGCTTCAGTCGGCTGGGATCCATAAGGAAGCTGTCCCTCTGCCTGTCTCTGTCAGGGCCTGCTCTCATACTGGTTTTCAGAGAAGGCATACCAGATCCATTGGTGCACAATGCAGGGCTGGTGGAGAAGGTAAGTGTTGTGGCCAGTGTCTCAGACCAGGAGGTAAATGGCCAGATTTAACTTACTACTTTTCTTGGTGGGTGGGAAACAGCACGTAGCCCCTTCACTTGTGAAGTCCACTGTTTGTAGAGATGAAGGAAGCTATGTTATCGAAGCTTGCTCAGTGGATCAGCAGAGCATATGAAATGAAGTGTACATAGCATTAGGCTAAGCTGTCATGGTGGCAAAAAGTGGGATTGTGTTTCACAGAATCGCAGGGTTGGAAGGGCCCTCTGGAGATCATCTAGTCCAACCCCCCTGCCAGAGCAGGGCCACCTTAGAGCAGGTTACACAGGAACGCGTCCAGGCGGGGTTTGAATGTCTGCAGAGAAGGAGACTCCACCACCTCCCTGGGCAGCTTGTTCCAGTGCTCTGCCACCCTCAAGGGAAAGAAGTTCCGTCCTTTATATCCCTCTGGTAATCTGCCCATGTAAGACCGAGATTTACATTTGCACTTTATCTAGCTGTCTGGTTATTGTTCTTTGAAATTTTAAGGAGCTTCCTTGTCAAATTTGGGTTAATTTTATCATAGAATGAGCTCCAGCCTGAAGGGCAAAGCCATTTGCCCAAGACACTTGAGGTCACATGGAGAAAGTGTTGAACTTCACTTCTTTCTTTTTTTTTGCCCACACTCTAGCAAAATGTCCTAATTAGTGGCCTACTGGGCCATGTCATCGTCAGCCTGGCTTACTATCTTTTCTTTTTTTTTTTTTCTGGAGTGCTTTTTCACAAAAAAAAAGCCACATTATGCACTGGCTCCAGGAAAGAGAGCAAGGTGGTGAGTCCTGTTTTAAGATGGATACCCCTGCTGCAGATAGGTGTGAAATATCCGTGTCCTTAAGTCATGCCCTCGGTCAGCGTTTTCCCATGGACGTCCGATATGATGTCCCTTAAAGGTACTGGTGTTTGCTGGTGCTCTCCTGAGGCACCCAGCTCCAGCCAGCTCCGCTCTTTGTCCACGTGCAGCGGCGCGGGGATGTGAACCCCTAGCTGCACTGCTCCTGCGCTCAGCACTAACCAGCTCGTGTTCGCTGCAGACCTAGTGTAACAGTTCACCGTGCCAGCAAAAAAGAAAGGAGGAGAAGAAAAAGGGAATAGAGAAAACAAAAAGAAGGACATGGAGATAACGGAAGTGGGGGAGTACTTCTCGAATTATAACTCTACCAGACTTAGATTTCTCTAGCTCCTGCTGTGCTTTGCTGAAAATGAGGCTAGTTAGCAGCAGATGTGAATGTAACAACTGGCAGGGGAAGGAGAGAAGCTATGAGAAAAGATGAATTAAATAGATTCTCTTACAGTTTATTTTGTGGGGGGCTTAGAATTAGCAGTTTTCAAACTGGCCTACTGCTTGCTCATGTCAGGTGACTGGGGTGCTGTGGAAGGCGACAGAAGGATGCAGTAAGCAAAATGCACGATGTGTCATCAATCATAAAAAGGAGAGCAGTTGGGGAATGGGTGACTGAAACTGCTGAGGGATGATGGTGTAGCTGGGGTGAAAGACATAGCTTAGGAATAGATGCTAATTTTGCAGAAGTGGGGATGGGGATTCTTGTTACTAAGAATAAATGAGTTTATGGAAAGGACACTGCTGGTTATTTGGTAACCATAAGCTTAAGCGATCAAAGAGTTTAGTAAGCCCTTCTGACTTTGCCTTGCCCTTCCAAAAATATATCATGGCTGTGTGGAAGGTCACCTCCCATCCGTTCTTAGACGTTAATCACTCCCTTCAGTATAGGTGGCCTATCAGATTGCACAGGCTGGGTAAACGCTGGGATATATGATAGCACATTTGCTGAGCTGCAGGATCTAAAGGTAAGGTTGATATCTGGAAGGCCAAGATATTTGTGAGGGGAGGCAGGATTCCTGGTCTCTTCAGCTGCTTGCCCTCAAAATGGAAGGAGAAAGCATTTTGAATTCCAGAAGTCTTTTCAGGCTCCAGGCTATAAACAGGCTCTTCCTGTATGAAGCAATAAGGATCTAGCAGTAACCAGAAGATGTCTGCTTTTCCATAAAGGCCTAATACTACTGGGATATGCTTTTGTGAGAGGTTTGAAGCCCATCAGTCAGAAGGGAAAGGAGCACCCAGTGCTACTGGTGTGGATCATCCAAGAAGATAATATAGAGGAGAGTCATGTGGTAAAGAAGAAATAAAAGCCCAGTCAAGCCAAAGCAGAGGGAGACAGAAAGGGGAAGGAGTCAAAAATAAAAAGAAAAATGGAAAGAGGAAGAAAATAATTAGGGAGAGGTGGGAGAAGTATTGACAATGGAGAAATGTCCCAGTCATTTAATATACTCCATAAATACTGTACTTTTTTCAGCTACCTAGGTTGAGGGCCTCTGTGGGGACAAGTACGCAAACGATGGGTCCCCAAGTCCTCCACATTCAATGAGAGCAGAATTTATCCCCTAGATAACTATCCTGAATTTATACTGGGGTGCTGTGCCTCTAGCATAGTCTGGATCCTCTGTATCAGATCTCTGAGTAAGTCTGTATTCCCAGAAGTAATGTGAAGGAAGATATGACCAAAGGAATGTATTTGCTATTTCACTTTGGATCACAGGGCAAGTGCCACATGCAGTAGTCGTGCACGATCTGTTTATCTCCACCTCTCTTGCTAGCTTGAATGCGATGGTACTGCAGCTTGGGTCTTTGAAGCTGTCCTTGGCGTTTGGGCTCTTTGCGTTAAAAATCTTTATGGGTCTGTCACCATAGGCCACACCTAATACCTTGGGGTGCAAGTTGATGCTTGGAAGCACTTGTAAGACACTGCTTTGTATTTCCTGGTCCTAGTCAAGAGGCTAAAGTGGAGGTTACTGAAAGTTTAACATCCAGTAGCCTGTTGCAAGGGCTGGTGTTTCCTGCCAGCAATGACTACTGTTTCACCCTATAACCACATCTCTGCGCCCCATCAGAAACACCAAATCTGAGCAACCTGGAGTGTGCTAGCTTCCTCTCTGGTGTGTGGTCTCACACGGCTGGGCAAACTGCTTGGATAATGTGGGAAACCAAAGTGTCCCTTATAGCTAAAGTGAAATCTTCTAGGAGGTATGTTGTCACATCAGTCAGCTAGGCCAGTGAGGGAAAGCGCCTCTCCAGAAAGCATCTGTGCCACTTGGCCCCTTTGTTTATACTGAGCAAAGCCACTGGGTTTCATACCTTCTCGTACAATGATCCTACAATAAAATGGGAAAGATCAGACATTCCTGTAGATACAGACTACTAGGACTCTGTCCCAGATGGGAAATCTGCACAGTGAGATGCCAGACCCATGAGCCCTTCTCCTCCCTGGCATGGTATAACCCACCTTTTTTCATCACGAATCTTACCAGCCAAGGGTGTTGCCTCACCTCGTTAATTAGCCAGCCAGTGTCGGTATAATTAGGGGTTAAGTAGTTAATCTTAAAAAATCCCTTGGAAGTCAGGGAATCCATATATTTGCGTATTTGCAGTCTGTGTAATTTGTGTACTGCCCCTGAGGCAACCAGGCATGGGAATGCAATCCTGTAGTTGTAGTTGTGTATTTAACAACTGAAAAGAAGATGTGAGAAGAGGTTTGTACTTACAACAGTGTAAAGAAAAGCTTTGACTGTCTAACCTCCTGTTTTATCTTCCCTGTTGCATGCCATGCATGTTCCTGCTGCCCAGTCCTGCAAAACCAGAAAGCCTGTATTTCAGTGTGCATTGGGACAGGATGGAGTTAGTTATCACGAGATGGAATTAAGCACATGCGTAAGCTTTGCCAGACCAGGGACTTGCACCGCAGACACTTTGGGAACAATTTATTCACGTTCCTGTGTTTTCGTGAGAAATTTTACATTTCTGAAAGACAGGATCCTAGCTGCAGTTTGAGAACTGTAAATCACTTGCTTTTGTCCCAGCCAGAGAGGAAGCTGACTGTTTCTTAATTAGGGGCCCACTTGTGGGTAGGCTGTTCAGGAACATGTATCAGATGGTCACTTTACCTTAAAGCACTTACAATCAAATCACACAAGGCCAAAGGATTTGGGTCTCTTCAGTCTGGAAAAAAGATGGTTGAGGGGGGACGTTATCAACACTTATAAATACTTAAGGGGTGGGTGTCAGGAGGATGGGGCCAGGCTCTTTTCAGTGGTGCCCAGGGACAGGACAAGAGGGAACGGGCACAAACTTGAGTATAGGAAGTTCCACCTAAACATGAGGAGGAACTTCTTTACCTTGAGGGTGGCAGAGCACTGGAACAGGCTGCCCAGGGAGGTGGTGGAGTCTCCGTCTCTGGAGACATTCAAAATCCACCTGGACACGTTCCTGTGCAACCTGCTCTAGGTGACCCTGCTCTGGCAGGGGGGTTGGACTAGATGATCTCCAGAGGTCCCTTCCAACCCCTACCATTCTGTGGTTCTGTGACTGAGACAGGAATAGACAGTGCTGGTATAGTGCTTTTAGAGATTTTTGTTGATGCTGTTTCTTGCAATGCAGACGTTAGAACTTTACAGGAAATGTGTCAGTCCTCCAAATGGATGGAGATGTGCAATTGTAAGGTCTGAAAGACAGCAAAATAGTCATTGGTAAGTAGGAATGATTCAAAAATCAGTAAGCAAAAACCCCCCAAAGTATTACTGCAGTAGTCTGGATCACTCAGAAAGACGGGGTCAAGCATAACATTAGCTGGTGTAAGTCACATGTCAAAGAACAAGGAATACAGGCTATGCTTATCAGCTGGCAAGTTTGTCTTGGGAAGCAGTGACAGCGAAGGAGTCGGGGCTGGAGTGGCTCACTGGCTGATGACAAAATTCCAGGATGATGCTGTAGCTGGGGAAACTCATGCAGCTTTCGGTAAATAACTTCAAGATGAATAGCTCTAGGAGAAGCTGAGTGCGTGTCTCATTTAGCACTAACACAGTCACTTCCCATGTACTCTATTTAGTGCTTTTGTTGGTGGTTCCTGGATGTGAGAGGTTTCAGGGACAATGCCTGAGGGTATTAAAGAATTGGAAGCATGCCTTCCAGTGAAAGAGGTTGAAGGGAAAAGGGAAAGCTGAACGCTAACTTTTTTCAGTGTCTATATATGCTTACACAGGGAGCAAACTCTCTGTGGTCTGGTAGACTGAAGGGTAAGAAGACCCAAAAACTTGGAAAAGAAAAAAAAAAAAGTAGTCATATGAAAAAGAGCACTATTTTTTAACATTGTCATTAACCACTACAAAAACTCACTGAGGGTTGTGGAGGATCCTCCACAGGAGGCTTTCAAACTGTGGCTGCGTTCTTGTCAGAAAGCAGACCCTTGCAGAGATGGGAAAGGTTTCTGCCAAGTCTTCTGACCCAAATTTCCAAGTTGTGGATCTAGATGATCACAGCAGTTCTTTCTGGCATTACAGTCGGAGGTTGGCTCACTGTTGTCAGCTATGGGGTTAAGAGTTGGGACCTCATGGCAAGAGCAGTAGGCATCCCCTTCCAACCCAAGCCGTTCCACCTGCCGTGTGTGCGTAGCCTCCAAACAGCCAAACCACGTCACTCTTCCTCTTTCAGTTTCACATGCTATTGCTCCAGTAAGCAGCACTGCTCCCCCTTCATTCCTGTTTCCCATGTAACCACCTACTGTGCTCCCGCTCTATAACATTGGCAGCCACCTCTGCCACTGAAAGACTACTGAGGGTGGTGGAGGTGAGCACCAACATTTCAAAGAGGAGTTGACACCAGTCCCTCATCCCAGAGTACCGTTCCACCGTCTGTGCTGGCACCCATAGGTCTGGTTGTACAGGGTATAAGAAACCAGTCACCAGTGGGTCTTCGCTGGGAGAAGAGGCCATGGGCTAGATGCAGGCCCCTCGCCTGAACTCAGAGTATTTTGGTCACCTTTTTTCTTGGATTATGCTGCAGTGATATTCCAAAGTAAATAACGCTTCATTAGTGTCTGCTGAGATGCTCAGTGATAAGAAGTATTGTCATTTATCAGTGTTGCTTTTCATTCTCCTATGGCCAAGCTGAGGCATTCCTTTGCATACCATCATCTATGGCTTTGTCATATGTTTCAAACTTTAAACCTTGAATAATTATTCTCCTATATATCTGAGCCAAACGAGAATGAGTTCTTACCCTCCCCCACCCATGGACATTTTAATTTTTTTGTGGTAAAACCATATTCCTATGATGCCAGGGTTTTGCTTAATTTCTTACCTTATTCCCTACAGACCTAAACCTTGGCAAAGGCCAAGAGTGTGCATGTGGAAGAGTCGGTGATGCAACGTACCATTAGAAACTTCTGAGAACAGCGCGGGAATGATGAAGCGCTGATGCAGATGGAGATCGGGGCAATATTAATATGTACCAGCAGAGGCTCCAAGCCTTCGCGCACAGCTGGTATGAGCAGGTACTTGCTGTAACAGTACTTCCTAGGAAACACAATGGCCACTTGTGAGCCAGCCCTACCCCAACACAGTGGAAGAAAGCCAGGCAGGGCAGCATGTCCTCTGCAGCGCAGGAGGGCTGGCTGGGTGGAGCGTGGCGAGGAGCTGTGGATGTGACCGCTGAGGCTGCCTGGGGTGGGAAGCTTTTCCTCCTGTGACTTCACCTGGATTGTGTGCCAACCTCAGCACACAATGTTATCACTGCGAGCCAGCTCACGGTCGGGATGGCGGTGCTCACACAGTTGGGCCCCAAGAGACCTTCTCCAGTCCTTATAGCTTTTGGCTTTGATGGCTTTCACCAGAAACATGCCATGACCCCATTCGCTGGCTTTGTTTCCAGTGGTACCAGGAATGCCTCTGCTCACGGATGACCTGTGCCACTGAGGCAGATGGTAACTAGTCACGGAGAGCACAAGTGAAGGGTTTTTTCAGGAGCTGAAGCAGGGACCTCTGCTCTATCCCACCCCTTTGGCAATCTGTGCTGCTCTTTGCTGTTTCCTTATCTAGGGTTTATTGCTGTGCAAAACAGCTGAGTTAATGACTCAAAAGGAACTCTTGGTCCCTGCTGCATGAAGACTTTTGTCGCTGTTAAATATCTTGTCTAAAAGGGAGAGTTGAGCCTGGATCATCAGAAGCACTTGGCATTTTCACAAATGTCCTTCCATGGCAGTCTATGGAAGTTTTATCTTCTCTCTAAGGGACACAAGCCAGATTAAATGCTGCCTCTAGAAGTCCCCGCCTGAGCCTGTTCCCCTCCCTGCACTAGCAGAAAGCCTACCTTATTTATTTTGTTCTGCTGTTCCATGAATAAGACTTTCATTGCACCTTGCTTGCCTTTTTGCCCAGGCATCCTTTCTTGAAAAGGTCAGAAATCAATACCCTTTTCTCAATTCCTTGGCAGCCTGTGCTTTTCCCAGGACAGATATTTTCTAGGACAGTTCCAAGTTTTCCATGCTTTGGCAGGCTAGGCAATACCCTCGAAGAGTGTAACAGCACTGGACTAGTTTGCAGGAAACGAAGTGGTTCCATCCTTAGGCATTTGAGATCCATCAGTGACTAATGGCTTTGCCGTCAGGGAGACCTGTTAATGCAAGTGTCATTTTCTAGATAAATTAAAATCTACTCGTAGGACAGTCACATGGCAATGTATACAGCAAATACCATCCAAAAAAATTTGCAGGAGTCTATAATTTTTTGGGTCTGTTCGGGGTACGTGACTAGTGGCTGGTTGTTCTCAAGTCTTTGTAGGTTCACTGACAGCTCACCAGGATTGTTTGTACTCCGATAAGTAGAGTTGAAAGAGTACAATAAGAGAGAGGAGGTTGCTGGCACCATCATACTGGACATATGCACCTGAGTGCTGTAGACATCTCAGGTGCTGATGCATGATACCCTGTGATATGAACGTACCTCGGTGCTTTGTAGATCATCATCTGTATTAAGCTTAAAGGAGGCAGGATCTAGGTTCAAGTTGTCTGTGAGCTGTCCTTTGGCACTTATGGGTTGTGCTCTGGCCGTGTGTCTATTGCTTTCTTTGCTGCTGAATGCTCTTTGCTATTCTCATTCTGCTTTGCAGTAATTCTAGTCTTCTCGCTTCCCATTTGTTTCTCGCATGGTCTTGCCTCTGTCCTTCAAACCGCTTCCCTTCTATGGACAGCAAAGATGGGCACTATCTTTCCAGGACCTGACAGAGGAGACGTTGCTCACAGATCAGACCAGCTTTTGAAATGTGTGAGCAAGAATCCCTGGGATGGCGCTGTACAGCACCACTCATGACACTGCTTTCTGGGCTACCTCACAGATCATACATTATTTTGGGGAGCTGGATGAGAGCAGATTTAAACCTTTAAAACTTCATACTAGCAGCACATGTGTAGATCAAAGATTTTATATGATCAGCACAAGGTAAGAAGACAGTCCTGGGAGGTACCGTCTTCGTTCAAGCTGGCAGGTAGTCATTAAAACAAGCTGAATTTTGAACCAGAAAATAAGCATTCTTTTTCTAATTTGCCAAGTTAGGGGTCACGTAGAAGACATAGTGGGGAGATTTTGACAGTGGAGGACTGTCATGAAAATTGGAGAATAAACCAGGCGGGACTGAGGTGATATATGTACACACTGTTTCCCTGGGCAAAGTTCCCCATAGCAGAGCCACAGCTGATCTCCTTGCGGATGTGCAAGACACGACTTCCTCGTGCGAAAACAAACCCTTTCTGTGTTTGCCCAACTCACTGTGCCATCAGGGTGCTCTCCATCAGCTGTCCCCTTGTTGTGATTCATCCCTCTCCTGGACCTAGTGACATCTGCAAGACGCTTGAAGTTTTCTTCCAGGTTATTGACTAAAAATATCTTGACACCAAACACATTCCAGGATCTTGGTACAAACATGCTATAAACAAACCAATCACTTCTAGTTCTCACTTGTATTTTGGGACCAGTCTGATAGGTCAATAATAGTCCGTTTAATGACTGCTATCTTATTTTTATGTCAAGCAAGTTCTTTAATTGAATTGCCATGTGATAGAAGGGAAACTGCCTTCCAGGGTCTTAAGTACATTGTACCAGCTTTGTTGTATTTAACAACAGTATGTGCAATTTCCTCAGAGAAAATTATTAACAAAGTTCAATGGGGTGAATTTTCTATAAACCCTTGTCGATTGCCTCTGGTTATATTTCCCTCCTTTTATTTCCTGTGTTCTGGGTTAGACACTTCATTATTTAGTTCAGGACTGAGATTCTATCACAGGTCCGTACTTACCTGTGAGTAATTACAGTTATGACACAATTATAAAATAACTATGCCCTTCCACGTGGTCTTTACCAACTGCCAGGCTATGGGTTTTCCTTTTTTCCTCCGCTTACCCATTGCACCAAGAAATACAGAAAATCAACAAAAACAGTGCAGAGACATCCTATGCAGCTTAAAAAACAAGTAAGAAAAAGAAAGTTTCAGTGGAAGGTATCCAGTCCTGCTGATTTAAAAAGCTGGATTCTAGTAAGTGGTATTTAATTCCTCTGAGATATTACAAGAATAGACACGTCATCAACAACGTCTTCATCATTTACTTTCTTTTTCCCCAGCAGTAGGATAGAACTATTTATTGATTTCATTTTTCTTGTCTGCATTATTATTGAATAATCTAACATTTCCATCTGATAACAGATCAATATCATGATTAGGACTCATTTTGTTCTTAATTTACTTAAAAAAAAAAAAAGCTTTGTCAGTCTCTTTTTTCCTTCACTTTCATCCTCAATTTTTTATAATTCCTACCTTTTAATTTAGATTCAGCTTCTTCTCTCTTACTATTTGTTAAATGTGTTTTATTTACTTAAAGCCACCCCCATTCCCATTTTATATCTGGTTGATGTTTTTTCAATTACACTATTTTTTCTTTACTGGGGAGTTACGCATTTTTGGTGCCCAGTAAAAAATCTTTAAGCAGTTCTCAGTGATTATTTATATTTTCTTATTTAGATCCTTTCTTTGTGTTGATTTAGCCCAGAATTCTACTCAGGGCTGTGAAAGAGGACTTTTAGAAGCATCATGTCTTCTAAAGTATTGCATTACCATTTTTGAACTACTTCTGCTTTCATATAACAGTGCAGTAAACCTGCTACCAGCCTCTCATTTCTACCATCACCATACCCATCCGGATGAGGTGAAATACAGATTTTGTTCATTTTGGATTTAAGATTTGCAAAATGAGGAAGCTGTTTAGAACATTTAACAATCCCCAAAGCTCCTTTTGAGTCAGCAACATCAGCATGTGTTAAATTAAGCAATAACTTATGTTTATTTTTTCTTTGGTTAGTGCTCGAATAATCAGTGCTCCCATATTCCAGTGCTGCTCGGTTATTTGTTCCAGACCCATATCATCAGTCCTGTTACTAGAACACCGACTGGACATTGTTAACTAGAAAATTATGATTCAAAATCACAAACAAGCAAGCAGGCATTACTTTTTCTTTTCACCTCTATTCTGCCCACTCAGTCTTTCTTAGGGCTACAGCCATTGATTTTAACATTCAGTCGTACAAACCATCCCAGCTTCTTTTCCAATGCCTTATAGCTGTAATCCCCTGGGCAGGCAGAGCCTTGATGAATATAAAATGGAAAGGGATGCCACAGTTGTGTACAGCTAAAGAGGATGCATCAGAATGGAACTGACTTCTATATTGTGCTTCTGTAAAGGAGGGCACACTTTTAAAAGGAAGGGCCAGGGCTGCAGCTGAATACACCCAGCCCTGGTCATGGAGCTGATACACAGCAGAGGGATTAGAAACCCACCAAACCTGCTGCACCCTGGGCCAAAGCAGGGTGGCCAACAGAAATACTAGAGTTCGTGTTCTCGCTCCAGAGCTTCAGGGACTGGAGAGACACAGGACATTTTGCTGAGGAACTATCTGTAGTAATATCCGTGTTCATTATGAGACAAGAATGGGGCCTCGTAGTGCAGGACATGTGGAAGACTAACCGACAGTTGCCATGTCAAGGTGGAACTTGTCATAGAAGTAGCTGCTGAAAGTTTTGCCAGGTTTGAACCAGAAGAGGAGACCTCCATAGTCTTAATGCTTCTTTTGCAAGGGTCCTGGTAATGCTTTAAACCATATTGCTGTTGAGAATATCATATTCACTGAGCAGTAGCAGGACTTCAAGAGATTGAAGTTTGCTGGAAATAATGAAGAAAGAAAACAAAACAGGTCTCTCCAAACTGGAAGCCCTTCAGCCCTACCACCTCTGTTTTCTGGCAGGTCTATTCACAGATAATCCCTGCCTCCCTTCACCCGGCTGTTTATAAATTTGAGGCCAGGTTGTCTCAGGGAATGCTGAAGACCTTTGGATGGATGATTTATCTACAGACGGGTTATCTTCTTGATCAGGAAAAGAGAACGACTGGCTCAACAGCTTCCAAGTTCAATAGCCTCCTTTTCTTCTTAATAAATTGCTGAGGTATGAGAGGCTTCCGTTCCTTGCTGGCATCTTTACACTGTGCCCAAAGAAACAATCATATCAGGCTCAGGAAGGCAAATGACTGAAAGGGCAGGGAAACAGGAACCGTCCCCACGGATGTCCTCCCCAGAGAGGCTGGGAACATGCTCTGCTGTGGGAAATGGGAAGCTGAGGTCAGCCAAAGTGCACGGCAGGTACGCGCATCTCTCAGGACTGTGAAGGACAGAGATAATGGCCTGTTTTGCCATCCACATCACTCCCCTGTCCTCCTCCTGTGCTCTCCCGGGCCACCTCCGCACCTTGTATGCACAGCGCACCTCCATCGCATCATTCCATGGTGTGGAAATGAAGGCAGGGAGATAAAGGTGGAGAGTGGGTGGTGACAACGCTCCTGAGAGCCTTGAGCCTACCACTCAGCAAGGCAAGCTTTGGCGGTGTTGGAAGAGCCCAGAAGAAGGGACAAGAGAGTATGCAATGAGCCCTCAGCAGGAACTGGAAGGCAGCAGACCTCACGGACAGTGAGGTAAGATGGGATGTTTCCAGACATGCCCACTTGTTCAGGTCTTTCAGAAGCTTTGTCCTTTGCAGCTCCTTGTGCCTGAGGATGTTAACAGATTGTACGAAAAGTCTTGATAAACCAAACAGAGATCCCCTCAAGAGTCTGGGAGGTATTATTAGCCCCTCTTTTACTGGCAGGCCTGGAGCAATTAATTATTACCAGAAGTATTATCAGGTGCTTGTCACTGCTTTCCCTGGATCCACTTTACATAGTTCAGATTGGCTATAAGCAACGTGTTCCCTAATTGGCCTGATAACTCACAGCTCCCTAATCTACTCCCAGCAGTTAATCCATTTCCCTAAGGAGTATCTCAATAGTGGTGGAAGAGCCATAATCGAGAATACATGCAGAGAGAAAGTTGAGTCCACAGACCACCTAAGTATGCAGCTTGCCTGTATTCTCAGATCTTCTCAGTGGTGTCCTCCAGATGTGGTGTTCCACCTCTATGTCCGACCACGCTGGAGGTTCTGGGCAGGAGGCAGAGAAAGGGACAGGTAAGAGGAGGGTATATGGAGACCTAGGAAAGGCATATTTGTTTATGAAGCCTCCATTATGCATGTGCTACACCTTGCCTACAACTCTGGGTCCTTTCCCAGTGCACCTCTTCAGAAATAGCATCTGTGCTGGTGTGAGAACTTGGAATTTTTAACCAGGACACTGTTTTAAAGGTCTGCGTTTCTAGGAATAGCCTGGCCAAGTTTTAAGTGAAACCATGCCGATGCATGAAATCATATGTCTAAAACAGTATTCTTCTCTTCCTAGCCCTGTTTGTGCTGCTGCTGCAGTACCATAGCACCTACCCTTGACGTGTTCATGTTCATCTCCTTTGCCTTACACGCTCTTTGTAAGTTTAGTGCAGTTTTTATTATTAACTGTGATGTTATTAAAGGGAGAATCATGGAGGTCAGCTGGTATACACGAGAAATATATGCTGGATAAGGGATGCAGATTCAAGCGAAAATACAAATTATACTAGCAAAAAGAGAGCTTTGTCAACAAAGTCTTCACTTGTTCTGTGGGTAAAATCAATGACATAAAAGTGACCTTCATGTCAGTTTAACTCCAATTAACCGTTGTGAAAGTACTATTAAAAATCACTTTCACAATAGGTATTACTGCATCACCACAGCTTTCCTGTGTTTGCTTGGCCTTAGTTTTGTATCTTGCAGAAAAAGTTCAAGAAACGAGGGATGAGGGAAGAGAAAAGGCAAGGCTTAAACACGGGGTTAACAGGCAAACTCTGCCTTCTCCTTTCTCACTCACAGCATCCTCCCCTGGTGCTGTGCGGTGCAGGAATGAGAAGATACCGCCCGCTAGTGGTTTAGGCTGCGGGAGCCCGAGAGAGAGAGCGCTTGGGAGATGCTGCTGCCTAGGTCTGCTCTGCTGCTGCCAAAATTGTCCTGGGACAAGGTTGGGGTGGGCTCTTATTCCTCCTGCCCTTAGATAAAATCAGCATCTCTGGAAAAGGTCAGCGCTGAACTGAGGGAGGAAAAGATGTTCTCACTGGAAGCGCAATGGGTCGCTCGCACCCCGTTTTTCATGTTTAGGGTCGATGTCCTGATGGAACACTCTGAATTAGCTACGGTGTTTAACCTTACAGTTACTACAGTAAGAGAGGAAATTGGTTGAAATGGGGCTATGGTGAGCAAACACCTCTAAATCCACAGCACGTGCAGAGCCATCGCTGAAGCCAAAGAACAAAGCAGTGACCCTCCCGAAGCTTCCCTGAGGACAGCCCTCCTTGCAGGGCGGTGTGGAGATACCTCTGGTAGCCTGGGGTGAGCTAGCACCAGCACGGGGAGCGGCATAGCACCACCGTGCTTCGCCCTGCCCCAGCTAATTAGCCCCACTCCAGAGGAGATAATTAGCTCAAGTGGAATGCTTTGCTGACACAGCCAACCTGCTCCCAGACCTGAGCTGGTATCTCCCCAGCTCAGCACTGCACTGGGTGGTGTAGACAACCCAGGATGCCCAGCCTGAGTTTTCAGGGTTGGTGGCAAGGTATTTTTTATTTCTAAACAGAAAACATTTCTCTGAGATTTCTCTGGGTCTTTGGCCATACATAAAAATGGAGAGCCAAAGACCTCAGAAAACCTCCCTCTCCCCCCTGATTGTTTCCTGCTTATGAGGTAAGATCATCCTTAACAGATGTTTGTTTACCTCTTCATAAAAACCTCCTGTGATTCTACAGCCTCCCCAAGCAGTGTGCTGCAGTGCTTTGCTATTCTTACCATTGCAAAGTGTTTTTCTAATGTTTAGCTATATCATTTTTATTGCAAATTAAGCTGATTATTTCTTCTTCTACTTCTGGTGAATGTAGAGGACAACTGCTTAGTTTCTCCACCCATTATAACAAATGTTTATGTGCTGGAAGACTGTTATCATGCCTCCCCTCCTGTTGTTCTTTTCCTAGAGAAAACAAACTCAGTTATTTTATCTATTCCTTATAAGTCATGTTTTTTCACATCTCTTATCATTTTGTTGTTCTTTTTTTGGACTCTCTCCAATTTGACTACATCTCCTGTAAAATGTAGTGCCTGGAACCGGACACACTGTTCCTGCTGAGAGCCTAGCGGTATTGAGTAAATGCATAAAATAATTGCTTCCTCTGCCTTATACACAAAAGTCCCCCTAAAGCATCTCAGAATGAGATTTGTCTTTTTCTGCGGGAATTTCACTTAACGACTCATATTCGATCCCACCCCAGCTCCTTCTTTGCTGTACTGCTGCCAAAATGGTTACGATCTAGTTTGGACCAGTGCATTTGGCGTCTGTGCAGTCAGCTCTCCTGGATCGTATCTTGCTGCAGTCACCTCGGCAGAGGGCAGCCCACCTCTCCAGTGTCTCACCTTCCTCTCAAATTCTGATGGCCCCAGCTCCCCTGCCTTCAGGAGGGACTGCCGCCCCCGCCAGCCCAGCTGCCATCCTTTAGGTTTTGTCCTCTACTCTGTTATCCAAAACATCCAAGGAAATACTGAGCGGCCCTGGAGGCAGAACTTCAGGGATATGATCCTCCCAGCTGGAAAAGTGAAGCCCTGATAATTACCCTTGATTATGGCATTTCAACCTGTGTAGCCTCTGCATGGTGACTTTGCTTGCTGCTCTGGGACCCAGATATTTTCCAAATGCTCACTAAAGTCAAAGTATTTTATATCTACTGTTTCCTCCTCATCTACTGGGCCTGCTAGTCAAAGAAGGAAATTAGCCTGGTTTAACAGGATTTGTTCTCCAAAATTCCCTGCTGGTTGTTTCTTATCACCTTATTGTCCTTTATCTACTTATAAATTGATTGTTTCATAATTGGTTCCAGTATCTCTCTAGGTATCACGGTTAGGCTGACTGGCCTGTAATTCCCTGTCCTCTTAGAACAGTAATTTTCAGAGAAGGACTGCATCTACGTTAAACAGATATTGAAAGACATTCCACTTTTGCCCTGCTTATCTTTATTCATTGTCTAGTTTTGTTCCATGCCTTAAATTAAAAACACATTTCCCATAAGTATTTACCCTCCACTTGAGGCTCAGCACAATCCAGCCCTGCCTTCACATCTTCTCCTGTGCTCTTGCCCAAGCCTTCCTGTTATATACTTTCCCAATTTTCCTCCTTCCTGATGCTTTACATCTTTCTCCCCCGCTTTTCTTTTTGGTTTGTTTGCAGTTCCCTAACAAAATATATTCCCTGGCAATTTATATCCCCCAGTGCCTGGAGGGCTCTGAAGAGAGTCCTGGCAAAATCTCAGAGCTCTGCCCTTAAAACGCGGACAGTGGCATTTACCAGTCTTGCAGGGACATGGCAAGTTCTGCCTAAAGATTTGCCCAGGGCTGGCTACATTTAAATGATTTCTGAAACCAGTAGGTGGCAGAGAGCAGATGAAATCTGGGAGATTCTAGTCCTAGTGATCAGACCAATAGACTGCTTTGGCTCTAGGATGGACAAAGAAATGTGTTACTGGAAAGCAGGTGTCCACTATGCTGGGTAGCGTCTAGCAAACAAGAGCGTTGGGTAAAGCTCCCAGCTTCTTGTAGGGAGGCTGGATGTATCTAGAGTTCAGCTTTGGCCATGAGCTAAAGGTCTGTGTGTTCAGCAGAAGAACAGGAAACGTGCCACTTTCTAGCTAAGCAGATCGGGAGAAGATAACTTTGTTTGAGGGAGAGGTATCGTTATCCAGGGTTGTGCGCTATATAATTGCACAATCTGCTATCATGCATGAACAGAGCTGTTCAATAGCATGGCCCTGCCTTGTCCTGACATCATGTCTGTGTTGGAAATCCGTTTGGAATGAAAAATCCCACATTCCCCAAGTGACCTCGTAGTCTCTGAGCAAAAGGCTGAGTTGCAGTGGAGAATTCACAGTCTCAGTGGTGCCAGAGAGACAGGAGCTCAGTCACCAGTCTCAAAGCAGCTAAAGGATGAGAAGTCAGCCACAAAGCAAACTTATTTCCAAATGAAATAAAGTTTTTAAAGTGCAGGAGATCTCCATGGTTCTCCAAAGGCAAGAAAAAGTCACTGTGAGTAGCAGTGTTACTCTCATTAGCTGCTACTATTTCTAGCACTGTTTTTTTGGAGATGGAAGTACTCAGCACTTCTACACGTTGCCTAATGAGAGCATAAATGCTGGGCCAGATACCCAAGTTGGGAGTGTTTGCCATTATCGGTTTGCCACCATTAGTGTTGCAGTTCTTTTGAAGATGCAGTGAATGTCGCATGCTGCGTGTGAGGTCCAGTCTTCCAGATCTTTGGTTTTATGGCCTCTACACCTTTCTTTTACATCCATTGCATTCATATTTCAAAGGCAGCCCTGACTTCCAGCATTACCCTGATGCCTAAGAGAATCAAGTCCTCTTCTTGGTCCCCTGCTCTGCCCTCTCCTCTTCATCCCCATCTCAAACAACCACTTCCCCGTGTAGCTCCAGTACAAGAGGAATTCCTCATTGGCCATCTTCATTTAGGCCGTTTTCTGTGGCCATTTTCTTCAGGGGTAGGAGGCCCTGGTGAGCTGGAGAATCTGGCCCAGAGCTCAGTGGTGCCTTTTTAAAAGGCATCCCATTGAACCGACTGTGTGGTTTTCCCCAAATCAGAAAAGTCCATCATACTCAGTGTGCCCCACGTTACAAAGCTCTGCACCCTAGTGATAGCAAAGGAAGTCACTCTGATCATTCAGATGAAGGTAACATATAGCCAATGATCAGTGACTTGAATATAATTTCTGCATCTTGCAATCTGTTCTGCAACTTGCCAGACAGTATTTGATATTTGGATAGTGTTTGCAAATGGCAGATAGAAGGTTAATGGGAAATGTCTCTTGACAGTAGCTGGATGTAATTTAAAGATGGACTACAGCCATGTAGTTACAGACCAGATTTGGTGTTTGGCTTGTTATATCAGAGAGATAAGGCCCAGAAAGGGATATGCACATTCAGCCAGAGCTGAGTTTTCCAAAAAGACAGTTTCAGTCTGAAAAGGGATGGGCAGTTTAAGGTCTGAACAACCTGGCCTCTGTGATGCACCAGCTTGCAGGCTTTAAAGGTGTGATATCATTTAGTATTCCCTCTCTTACTGCTTCACGGAGAAGGAGTGAGGGTGGCAGTGATGACCAGTCACTCATATATTAATCCTAGTTTATCTGTTCCTTACTCTCACTTACTAGAGGACTATTCTTCTTGTTCATCAAACTGTGCCTTTTCTTGTTCACTTCATGTACTTGGGACTTGTGCCTTCTCCTCTGCATGTCCTCTCTTCTGGAAGAGTACTCCCATCCTTCATGTAGCACAGGCTGAAAAACGTCATGCATAGACCTCTACTACTTCTCTAGTAAGAGAGTGATTTATTATAAGGTGTTCAGAATATGACCTTCATTCCAACCACATGCATAGAAATTGATTTTTCTTTTGTGTCTCCAAACCAGCCCTCTTGCAAAATGTGATTATTTTTCCATCTCTTGCTTATCCTTTAACTGTTTTGAAATTCAGTTTGAAAAATATCATCTCTGCCTCCAGTTGTGCTTTGGACTTTGGGGAGACGCAGCTCAGCTTAAAAGCTGTTTGGGAAGACATCTGCTGAAATGAGGCTCTGTACTTACATGGGCACCAATGCCCAGAAACCCTGAAGAGAGGCCTGAAACCATTGGTTTGAAGATACAAAACTTTGTGGCCACCATGATCTCTCATACAAATGACAGCTTTTCCAGAGACAGAGCATCTCCCAATGCCATTCTGGGGAATTAAATTCAGTGTTGAGTCTGCATAGAGAGAGAGGAGAGCTACTTGCTGCTTCATCACTTTATGAGCCTGGTATCTGTATCATTGCTTAGCAGATCTTGCTTCCAGTAATCCTCTTTTTCTTCAGAGCTGAGCACCAAGAGGACATTCTGAGCAATTCATACAGAAAGACTACAAAAATAACACCTCAGAATAAAGTTATATCCTTTGGCTTATAATCAAAACTCACAGGGCAGTTAGTTGTACTTGCGGATGCATTATTGAGCCTGTGATTTTTTTCTCTTCTGCAGGCTCTCTGGCATTTTTGCAGATGGCTGGGGGTAGGTGAGTGCCCCTGGGGTAACGTTCCTCTTTGCTGGGCTGCTGGAATTCAGCTGCACTCCTTAACAAAACAGTTTGTTTTAGACATTTTTGATGCATGTGCAAGATGCACTTGGAGCAAAACCTAAGCAAAGCTAAGAAGAACTAAGACACTGAAAGGCGAGGTTGTAAAATTGGTATTTCTCACCTCTGGTTAATATTGACACATGATCTTGTTTTCCCATACTGCTGCTTTTTCCAGGTAAAAGATGTTAAAGAGCAGTCCAAAGTATCTGACAATGCCAAATACAGACCCAGCACCTCAGTGACCGCCTGTGCTGAAAATCAGCAATGCGACTTGGCTGTCAGAGCTGGGTGTAGGGTAACAAATTAATTCAATTAGTTCTGCCACCATCAGAAATGTTGGCCCTCACTTTTCACCTCTCACACCACCACACCTAAAGACTAGTGAGTGGGGACACACACAGAGCTGTGCTCAACCATGGCAAAATTGCAGAGATGCTCTGGTCCCTGCTTAACTGTGCAAACTCCCATTTATGCATGTATTAGGTTTTCACTGCCTGTTGCCTGTTCCTCTCCCCCCTCTGCTTTTTCATGTTCAGTGGACTCTCCTCTCTGTGTCTCTGCCCCTCTTTCTCTATTTTTTTCTTCCTATTGTTCCCCACGTCACTAACTGTCACTCACTTCATAAAGCCGTCTGGCTCGGAGCTTAAATATTGCAGGGCAGCTAAAACCCACCATCAGAGCCAATTCAGTCATATCTGCTCAGTCGTGCGACAAGATTGGGACTTTTAGGGTAGGGAAGAAGAGAGACAAAAGTTCACTCTTCCCTGCAGAGTGCCAAGAGAGGAGGGGGACACATTTCTTCGGTGGAGCCTTTCACAGCGGCAAGTTGCTTGCTCAACGTCCTTAACCTATACAGTCTTTTTCGCTGGTAGCGTGCTCAGGTTGCAATGTCTGGAAGCGCAGGGTGGGGGGTTGCAACAAGCCCATGTGAGTTAAGAACACGAGTCTGTTGGCTCCGAGTGGGCTTAGGCAGTCTTTCCTCATGGCAGGGAATTTAAGGGAGGAGGTGACTGCCTAAATTCATCGCTTGCACCTTTCTTGAGACCTGAGGGGCTGACTGCTTGCAGGTGGAAGCCTAAACATTGGAACTGGTTGTACCACTCATCTTTAGTCCACCCAAAATTGTTCCTTGCAGCTCAACCGAGTGAGCGACCTCAAACCACCTCACTTGCAGAAAACAGGGAGGATGGTCATGACAGATTTTTGAAAAACGTGACTAGTTTGGAAGTGATTCCAGGAAGAGCTTAGCCAAATCTAGCAAGCTGCAAGCGAGACATTTGATGGGAGTTAGACGGGAAACATTTTTCCTTCTCTTGTACAGTCAGTTTTCCGTATGATAAGGTTTATCAGGTCTAGAATGTTGCTCTTGCATGCTGCAGTGGAAACATTCAAATGGTAGCTGTGGATATCAGCGTGACTCACAAAGAAAGAAAGGGATGGAGTTATCTGCAGTGCCTGGGGGACAATGAAGTTTATGTTGTGTGTAGTCATGTTTTTTACAGAGTTGCACGATTGGTAACTGTCGGGTGTACTTTGCTCTGTGAATTTGCAGAAAGAGAATGTTTAAATCAGTTTAGATAATGTATGTAAACAGCATAATCTTCTGCTAGACTTGTTAATGTAAGTGCTGACATTAACACACTCTTTTACACAACTTTAATGACTGAGAAAGTAGCAATTTTCTTTGGTGATTAAATTATATGTTTGCCGCTTACGCATGCAAGGTGTTTGTGCGAGCTGAAGGACTGTGTTCTGTTCTTTGTTTTCTAACATGGGTGTCTGGGGTTAAGATTTTACAAGGTTTGAAGGCAAGGAAAATGAGTCCATCTTGTTTTAGAAAAAATGACATCAGAAAGATTCTTTTTGTTGTTGAAAGTTTGTGCAATTCCCCAGAGCCACAGAACTCTCAATATTTGGCGTGTTTTTCTATGTGTGAACACACAGAAACACAGTAGTGGAAACAGCCTGGTATGCATTGGTGTGTCATAACATATGGCATTACAAATATATCCCAGTGGTATCTGGAGGAGGGAAGTTTAGATACTCAGATTTTCATGCTGTTGACTGTCCCTTCTTTTTTCCAGCACTTGGGCACGCGTGTCTGCACTTAGGAATCTATAGATGGAGGTAGCATCTAAGAGATTAACTTCTAGATCCCTGTGAACAGCTATTTTATGAATAATGTTCCCTGCTTCACTTATCATGGTCCATAAGTTGTTTTTTACTGGGTCACTGTAACATTCTGTGTTCCTCAGAGATTTCAGACTGTTGTGATGCATTAAATCAGCCCATCCCGAAAAAGTTTCCTCTTTATTTCCCTCATTCACAGATTTTTCCTTGCCTAAAAGTATATAGTGGGAAGTTTAGTATACACAGGATGAAGTCCTGGCCTAGGAATAATTTCTTATCATTCAAAAATAACGACACATGTAATGTTTGACTTGCATTACTTGAAATCAGCAATAGGATATCTGTAGGTGGCTTCTAGCTCTCTGTTAGCCTGAGATAGCGGCACTGACATTTTAGAGAGAGAAAACGGTATTTTAGGTCCCAGTTACAGAACTTTGTGTTTCTCTCTGGCTTGGTTCCAATGTTAGTGTGGTGACTGAGTTCAGAAGAGGATACAAAGAATAACCTCAATAACGCTGAATAATTATATCGTATATAATGCATACTATATAAGAAAACCAGTATATATGGTAGTTATTAAGCTTTTACAATATTACTAACATAGTAATGATGTTGTTATTGCTATTCTTACCTAACAGAGTGATTTCTAATATAGAATTAATGTTTGCAACCTACAGGGAATTCAGGTGTAGGTGCAAGATGGTCACCAGTTTGAGATCTCTTTGACCCGTGTGTGTTTCTGCTGCAGAAGAGCTTGGGTGCTTGAAACCTTCACTCTCTTTTCTAACCGCTGCAGCTGCCTGCTGATAAATCTGTTCTACTGTACTGCTGGCGAGTGTTTGTACGTGTACAAAATCTAAGCAGGCTCACGCAATGAAGCCTACAAGGCACCATAGAAGACTCTTACCTGGATAAAGAGTTAACTATACTCCCTAGCTGAAAAGTGATTGCCCATTTAGAGACAGGGAAGAAAGAATTTAGCAAGCAGTTTGCTCTGGCTTCCCAGCCCTTCTTCTGCTAATAAATCATTGTGATTAGGAAAATAAGCAAGGAAGCAGCCTTCTTTCTGTTCTTAAAGCATATTAGGGAAATATTAGTCAAAAGCAACAACAGGCATCAGTGAGAAAACCTGAAATCTTTTCCAAATTTAGCATAATTTGTGGTCATTCTCTTTCTTTTTTCTTTCCTTAGACAGTAAGAAATGGGTGACTGGAGTTTCTTGGGGAACATTTTAGAGCAGGTGAACGAGCAGTCCACTGTCATCGGGAGAGTTTGGCTCACAGTGCTCTTCATTTTCCGCATCTTGATCCTGGGAACAGCTGCCGAGCTAGTGTGGGGAGACGAACAGTCAGACTTTGTGTGCAACACCCAGCAACCTGGTTGCGAGAACGTCTGCTATGATGAGGCCTTCCCCATCTCCCACATCCGGCTCTGGGTCCTGCAGATCATTTTTGTATCCACGCCTTCACTAATGTACTTTGGGCATGCAGTGCACCATGTCCGCATGGAGGAGAAGAGGAGAGAGCGAGAGGAAGCTGAGAAGCGACAGCAAGCTGAAGTGGATGAAGAGAAGCTGCCCCTGGCTCCAAATCAAAACAAAGGCAACAACCCTGATGGAACCAAGAAGTTTCGCCTGGAGGGTACCCTCCTGAGAACCTACATCTTCCACATCATTTTCAAAACTCTCTTTGAGGTGGGATTCATAGTAGGTCAGTATTTCCTGTACGGCTTCCGAATTCTCCCCCTTTACCGCTGTGGGCGGTGGCCTTGTCCCAATCTTGTGGACTGTTTTGTCTCCAGGCCCACAGAGAAGACCATCTTTATTATGTTCATGCTGGTGGTGGCTTCCGTGTCCCTCTTCCTCAACCTGGTGGAGATCAGTCACTTGATCCTGAAAAGGATCCGGAAGGCTCTGAGAAGACCAGCAGAGGAACAGATTGGGGAGATCCCGGAGAAGCCCCTCCATGCCATCACAGTCCCTTCCATCCCCAAGGCCAAAGGCTACAAGCTGCTGGAAGAAGAGAAGCCGGTGTCTCACTATTTCCCTCTCACGGAAGTAGGGGTTGAGCCCAGTCCCCTTCCTTCAGCCTTCAATGAGTTTGAGGAGAAGATTGGTATGGGACCGTTGGAAGATCTCTCCAGGGCATTCGATGAGAGGTTACCATCGTATGCACAAGCGAAGGAACCGGAAGAGGAGAAGGTAAGAGCAGAGGAAGAGGAGGAACAAGAAGAGGAGCAGCTGGGACCTCGGGAAGAGCCAGGGGTGAAGAAAGCAGAGGAGGTGGTGAGCGATGAAGTGGAAGGACCTTCAGCGCCTGCTGAACTTGCCACTGATATGAGACCCCTCAGCCGGCTAAGTAAAGCCAGCAGCCGGGCCAGGTCAGATGATTTGACTGTATGAAGGTGCAGGATATGGGGAGCACATGAAAAGGAAAAAGTTGAAGAGAAAAGGAGAGAGAGAAAGAATCAAAAGATATTTTTAAGCAAAGTGCTAAAATGGCCATTTGAATATTATTTCCTCTTGAGATTCTCAACTGGAAAGGTACTATCATGGTAACTGTGCCTTATTTGCCCTGAATGCCCATTTGAAAAGGAACATTTTCCCTGTTTCCACATGCCAGCTCACTCCTTACACTCCTTAGTAATACCTACACTATACACAAACTGATGTGTTTTAAAACCTAACGTGGCAGTGAAACCCAAATGTCACCCCTGTGAACATATTTACTGGAAGCTTTGTGTTCCACATTTCTCTAGGAATGTGGGGAAGATCTGTCCCTTCAGCTAGTGAGGGGGAAGACTGACCAACAACTGTAGTATTTCTTTTTCTGTTGCCACCTATGGCATGCTGAGCAGATGTCCCCTTTGCTGTTGGCATGGAATTGCAGTTACTTAATTCACAAAGTGAATTCTGTGCTTAGCATCACCACACTAAAACAGTTAGCAGTATTTCCCTTCTCTTTTCATAAAATAAAGGCCAAAATGTCCCCAGTTTCTCTGTGAATGCAAATCTGAATTAGGTAAAAATATTTTCCCTTTGCCAAAAATATTTCTGATTTTCAAGTGACTTTGACAGTGGGCAAGGTTAGCAGTAGCTCTCTACTAGGATTTAGCAGATGCCCACAGATGGATTACTTGTTCCCAAGAGGGCCATCCAGCCCTGAGCCTATTTCAGAGCACTGGAGAGAATAAATTCAAATGGTATTTTTTACTTGTAGTCTTGTGACTTAAAGATCTGAAACTCGAATTAGCAAAGCAAGCATGGGAAGGCTTCTGTGAAAGGAGGAAACAGCTACAGCCCCCAGAGCATGAAACCAAATACACGCCTTCACGGCACGATCCTGACATGTGCTCAGTTCCTGGAGCTCCCAAACTTACAGGGTACTCAGCAAATCTCAGGTACAGAGTCCTGAAGGCACCTCTGAATCTAAACCAGGGGTCTGGGTAACCGTGACTACTCAAACCTCTGAATACAAAGCTGGTCGCTCAAGTTTGAAAAGTCTGATATGATAATAGTCTTTTGACATCCTTTGTTTTTAATTTGACAGACAGGGGTCTACTTCCCTATTAAATGCCAAAGTTTCGAGTAAAACAAGGGCTTTCAAGAGATGATTTAGACCTTTTGTGCCAACAGGTCTGTACAGAACTCTCAGAGCCTCAGCAAAATCTTTTTATTGTTACAAAAGGCAGAAAAGTATGTGCTTGCAAATGTGCAAATGTCTGCGTATTTCTAATTTTAAGACTACAGCAGCACCTTTTGGCTGGGACAGTGCAGCAACGCGTTCAAAGGCTTCAGGTTCACAGCTATGTCCACCCAGAACTGAGCCTCATGCCAGAAAAGCGCAGGTATGCACTCTCATCTGCTCTGCTCTGCAAACCTCAGACCCTGCCAGCTCAGCAAATTCCTTCTGCTGGGCTGAAGCCCATCCCATTGTTCCCAGGGCAGGCTCTAATCCAGGTCAGGGGGAAAAAAAAAAAAAAAGAGGTCTTTGGCATAATGCATAAACCTCTCATCCCGCCATCAGCTAGAAAAGCCCCCCTGCGGTCTCCCGTTGCAGCAGGGCTGACTCCCAGCCCCTTGAAGTCAAACGGGTGTCTGAGAGCGCTCTGGGCAGGCATGGGCTCACGCCTCCAGTCCCGCTGCCCTGTGTCCCAGCCCCAGCAGCCACCAGTGCAGTCAGGTCTGTGGCTCGCTGATCCAACCTGTTTGGTGGAGTTCCCCTGCCTTGTGCCACAGCTGCCCTACACGAGCGCAGAGGTGGCTAGACTTGACTGCTGAGTAAAGTAAGCTGTACATATGTAGAAAGTTTGTAGGGTGCATTGGGATTCTTCAGCGCCATAGTGGTGCCACATATTTTTTTTAAAAAATACACTATTAATCCTTTTGCTCCACTTGGGCCTCTGTATTTTCCCAAGGTTTCCAGCCTGAGGTCGAAATCTTTGCTCCTTGGACAAAGGCTGTTAGGTTGTCCTTCCTTGTGAAGGAAAACTGGAAGGTATCTCCTCAGTTTTGGGAAGGAATATGGCAAAGCAACACATGCAAAGGAACATGCAGAGAGAGAATCTGGAGGCTACCATTTATCCACTCTTTTAATACAGAAACAGGAGAACACTGAACACAAATGAAAGGCAACTGAGGAATGAGAATGTTTTCAGCAGGAAGAGAGTCCACTGTGCCCAATTCAAGACACTGGAATTCAAGAAAGGGCAAAGATTTAGATGAACAGCAAAATCACCACACTTAAACTAGACGAGATCTATTACTTTTTATTTTCTTCACGGAAAGCTGTGAGTGAGTTTTAACGGTTCTAAGCCCACTTGTTGAAGGGGGTTAGAAACACACTCTTCTGTAAGTAAAAATCCAAACCTTGTAACGGTTCAGTATGAGGTATCTTCTACCTTCTTCGGAGCACTTAACCCTTTCAGATACCAACACACTGGACTAGATGAATCACCCCCACCCTTGTTTACTTCTAATTACTTGACAAGTCCTCTTACATACCAGGTATTTCAATCACCATCCCTGTTCCTGACCTCTGACATGCACACCTTCATTAGATGACTGGACTGCTTAAGATGAGTGCTTATTCATCAGAGGTATATGATTCACAATATCACCAGATGTCGAGTGTGTCATTTTTCACTGGAGCGCCTCAGTAAAATGCACTGTACGCAAGGTACTCAATGGACACTCTGTCGTTCTTTCTTCCTCCGGGTCACGACAGCACAATGAAACAAGCCAGCGTTGTCCTCCTGCATCCAGTCAACTGCTTGTTGATTTTTTTTTTTTCAAGCCAGTTTTCAAGTACTCTGCCAGGCTGCTAATGAACTTGTAGCCACCAAGGATGAGCCACAGCATCAAGACAGCGCTTCTCGGCAAACTGGGCAGGGAACTAACAATCCGGTCTTCTGGCATTCAGCCTCATCTCTGCAACGAAATCACTGTGGGACTGTCAGCAAGTCATTCTTCCTTCTCGTACAATCGCGAATCATTTTCTACCTCACAAAGACAATGTGAGGCTCGATACACTGTCCTAGTAATAGAATGGGAGGTCCTTGGATGGGAGGCCCTACAGATGAGCAAAGGATTATTGCTATTTCTGGATGTGATAGCATATAAATATGTTTTATTCCCTCTCAGTGAGACAAATTTAATCATTTATTCAAGAAATTCCTAGTGAAGTTGCATAACAGCCTTGGAGCTGTGGATTCAGTGTATGATTCTACCCAAAAAATAACTAAGCAAAACATAGATATGTAAAGAACAGGGAAAATTATCTTCTTGGGAAGGGGGAAATCACTGGACAATTAGAGCCACGCCTGGATCATTTAAAGGTGTGTGTACCCCCTTGGCTCTCTGTGCAAATAAATTACTTACCAATCGCACGGCTCTCTGCAAGGAGCATAAAATGCAAGTGTCAAAATCAACAAAGGAGGTGAAAATAGAAGAGAAAGGTAGTGTCTTAGCTTACAATAGCATGTGGGAGTTGGCGTTCTCTAGTGTCTAGAGCAGTGGACCTAGGATAATAATCTTAGATTTATTTCCAACTCTGCTTCTGACTTGCTGTGATAATCACTTTACCTCTCAGCGCCTGTTTTCTCCACCTGTAAAACGGGTGTAAGAATTTCCACCTACCTCACAGGGATGTTGTGAGGCTTCCTTAATTCTGTTTGTAAAGTAAGTAGGAATGATCTGATGAAAAGCACTGCTAAAACACATGGTATCCTTGTTATTTCCTGGCAGATCTGCTAACTTGGTTAATATATGACTCCTCGACCGGAAGGACAGTAGTTTAAAAATGTGAACACTGCATTGCACTGACAACATCAACACAGATGTGGATTTGCCATGAGTAAAAAAAGAGTCCGTTGACCCTCCACCCCTTTCTCCCACCTTAGCTTTGGCCTGGCCACATGAAGCAGCGACAGTGTAGTTACACAGACACATTTTCTCCATCCTCAGCTTCCATTCTGGGGCAGCATTTATAATTAAATCAGAGAGGGGTGCAGGTTCGTGGGGGTCTAACAATTTTAAGGTCTTTGCAAGGCATGTGGAAGAGGGTGGTATAATGCAAAAATATTGATGGGCTTATGTTATAAACCATTCAATGCTAACTCCAAGTAAATTTTCCAGAGTCTCCGTGGCAGAGTTTACAGTTGCTCATGGCACGCAGAAAAAAAGCCACCCTTCATGAATGCAACCCACAAATTACCACGTTACACTGACTCTTTCCTCTAAGTGAGACAGATACCAACCATCTCTTAGCCCTGAAATACAATGAGGTACAGATTCCTCCTCCTGTAGGAGGGGAGAGATCTAGGGGGAATCTCTGCTCTCTAGGTCTGTGTGGGCATGAAATCTACTTACTGGGGGAGGAAAGTCCAACCTGTCCTGCCACTCAGTAACTCACTGACTGTGCAGTTTTACATTTAAAGAGTGGCTGTGTCACACAACACTGAAAAAGAAAGTGGCAGTTTGCTGTTTTGTATAGAAAATGGCTTTTCAGGCTGACAACTGAAAGTAATCCTAGCCTAGGCATAGTTTTGTTTAGTAAAGGCAGGAATATCCATGAGAACTAGACTAAAGCCTTCCTATAAGCCCAAGGCAGTTGTGATAAAACAGTATACGGTGCCAGATTTCCTAAGGGCTGGGGCTGGATAAGCGTACCAAAACCAGGGGGCTTGTCTAAGTATTGGAATAATTTTTTTTTCCCCCAACAGAATGACGCTCCCATTTCTTAGGCTCTGTGTGCGCTACACCTTTTAACATGGCTCAGGAAAGGCTTTTTGCCAACACCAAATGTGCTTATACAGTTGACTAGTAACTGTGGCAAATCAATGCGTGTTGACGTGCCAAGACGTAGCCTGGCACACAATCCTTTCTTGCAACTAGCTTGGCATGCACCGATTTCAGCAGAACAGGCAAGACTCACGTCTCTGCCAACAATTTGAGTTTTTCTCTCATCAGTGTGATATACAAAGAGACAATGAAGGTTTGTTCAGCCTAGAGAGGAGGGGGCTAAGAGGGTGGGGAGGTCTAACTGCTGTCTTTGGGTGCCTAACTTGGGGGAGTTACAGGGCAGATGGAGCCAGGCTCTCAACAGGGGTGCACAGGAACAGATCAGAGGCAACGATCAGAAGGAGCAGCAAGGAAAATTTTGACTAAAAAATTCCGACCAGGAAAAAAATGGTTCAAACGAAGAGTGGTTCAGCACTAAAGCAGGTGCCCAGAGACATGGTGGGATCTCCATCCTTGGAGGATGAAGCCTGACTAGGAAAAGCATTGAGCACCCTGGTCTGACTTTGATGTTGGCCCTGCACTGAGGCGAAGCTTGGACCAGCTGGTCCCTTCCAGCCCAAGCTATCCATCCTATGGGAGGCTGGAAGGTCAGTGCAGCTGCTGCGTGGTGGAACAATGAGTGTGGGGCACCTCCTGCCTTGCTGGGGTGTTCTGGTAGAGTTTGCTTAGACTGTCCCAGCAGGCAATACCGACTAACTGGGCACCGCAGCACAGGCCAATACACAAACACAATCAACTGATGTTTGGTAGCTAGAAAAGCTGCTTGAGGCAAGAACCATGTGTTGTGTAACTGGTTTGGAAAGAGCATTACAAATAAAATAAAATTTAAAAAAAAAAAAAAGAGTGTGCTTGTCAACAGAGAAAATAGTGGAAATATAAGGGGCTTAGGTCTTTCCAGCTCCCTTTAATTTCAGTGTCAAGTGCGCCTTTAAATCCATTTGAAAGTGCAGAGTACTGCATTTTAACGTTCTGTCAACAAAAACTGGTGTATTCTTTAAAGCTTGCTGATCTGGGATGAAGTAGAACTGAATAGAAATGGTGATTACAGAGCTACTGACAGAACATTTTGAAAGAAACACAACAACGACTGTTGCCCTTTGCCTTCCTAGATCCAGCCTGGCACAGTAAAAGCAGATATTTATTGGAGGAAAGGCTATGTTGCTTGGAAAAGTCATGGAGTAGCCTACCGAAAAACTTTTAGGTCAATACAGCAAAGAATTTGTGGTGAAATGTTAAACAGAAAAGTTGTTTCCTGTGGTGTTTCCCTGAAGCTTGGGGGACAGTTGGAGGATGATCGAGATAAGGAAACCCAGTTAAAAATGAGCATACATACAACAAAATTCCTGTATTATAGGCAGTTGTGGGGTAGAGGCCGTGCAGGAGGGCAGCAGGGTATCCCAGGAAGCAGCACATGATGCCAGCTGACGGGCAGGCTGCAGGCAAAGGCCGAAGCGAAGAAGCCTGCAAGCTCATCACCGAGTACCTCTTTATAAGGACAAGGCAAGCCAACCTGACACACAAATGAAACGCAGGCTATTACCAAATCTGGTATTTCTGGATTTTAAGAAGGTCAGCAACTTTAAAATAATCTAATGAACTTTTTTGCACTGGCTCCTCTCTTTACCTGGTAGAATCGAGAAACCAGAACCAGCATAGGCAATGCTTTTTTTTCCAATCCTTCTACTTAGGTATATGAAGAATTACTGGAACAAAAATATTTAGGTAAGTTTTTTAATACATATATGTTAGTTCAAAGGAAAGTCATAGAAAACCCCATAAAGGACTTAACCTATTGCCAGTGAACATCATCATCTGAACTCCACCACAAATAAATTCAAAAGAAATTCAGAAATTGGAGTGATGTCGGATTACTCTGAGCTTCAGAGCTCCTGTTTATGAAAACCTCTGGAGAGAAGAGAAAAGCAAATGGATGGCCGGCTGCCAGCTAAGCCTATTTGTCATGAATATGCCCTGTAGCACCTTCTGGAAACCTGTGCTATTTCTAAATATATTCTTGGCCAACAAACTGCTTAATTCAATGTGCTCCACCTTTCTGCTTTACTTGAAAGACTTGACTTTAGTTCCCTCTATAAACTGAACATAAAAGAAATATATTCACACTTTAATACGTTGAAGTATAAAATATGGAACTGAGTGGAAACCTGTCAATTTACTGACCAGACCTTCTTCCTCAAGCACTGCCTCTCCTCGCTGGCCACCACCATCTGTATTCTGTTTAATGAAACTACATTAAAACACAACCTCTCACAACTGAGGAGTTGCCTTTGTACCTGTGGAGTGCCACAGATCCTTCTCCCCACATGTGCACATCAGCTAAGGAGGAATAAATTTCCCATTTTCTTTTTTACACTTTTTGTCTTCCCTGAAAGAAAAGTCCTGGGGCTGGGAGGTGGATATGAGTTTTGCCAGTAGGAATTCTTATTCCCTGTGTGTTTCTCCCAAGGCTCAGGGATCAGTAATTTACAGCTAAGCAGGGGCATGTTTCAAGCCTATTTATAAACACATGTAAAGAAGAAAGCTTAAAGACCTATGACCAAACTCTGCCTTGTTTTTTAACCTCGTGTTGAAGCAAGTGGAGCTGCCAAGGTGTAAACAAGAGCAGAATTTGGCTTTGTATAATTCATTTTTTAAAGGATTTCCTGTTAACTTACGTCTTTAAAAAACAACCCCAAACTAACCTTGCCCCACAACCTACCAATATAGAACAAAACAACTACAGATCCCTCCAAACTCAGGAATCTCATCACCATAGGAAAGATCAGCTTTTAAGTGCTACTTAGAAAGGAAGAACAGGGAAGCTCAGATCTCAGCTCTGCATTAATTGGTGGCAATACCAGAAGCTGTAAAAAAAAAAAAAAAAGAAAAAGGCTCAGATCAGATACGATTATCTGTTCCTTCGGTTCATTTCCCCGTGAAAGCTGAATGGTTTTTTCTCTTTGCAATGCTGTAGACAAGGAGACAAATTTCAAACCAAGACGACTGGTAGCAAGACAGAAAGCCAAACTACCAAAGAGCCTGTGGGACTAATTTGGTGACTCGGCATAACCTAGCGTAGATTGGTTTTCCTAGTGAAATGAGTTGTAATGAATAAAGGTTCTTGATTTTCAGCCAGCAGGGGCTCTGTGCTTTGTTAAACTCCCAACTAACCCTGTCTGATTCTCTCTCTTCCCGTGTGATTTATTATTCCAAATGTAGCGTTTTGAGTGGCAAAGGTTAGGTGTGTTTTTAAGAGGGGAAAATAAAAAAAAAAAAGATACGGATGCCATGAAGTTCAAGCAGGGACGTGACTGTGGCACGAAGGACTGGCTCTCACTCACGCCGACAGGCATCAGGAAACTCCCTGTCTGAACTTTTACTTCCCTTCTGGCCCCATTCCTGGGTGCATTATAACTGCACGGCCTGAAAGGCACCCCCAGCCCCCTCCCGGCGCTCGGCGCAGAGGGAGGGCGCCAAGGGCCCCAGGTGGGACACCGAGCTCCCCTTCGCTGGGGAGACGGGCCTACAGCCGCCGCCAGCCTTGNCTGCCCCGCCGGAAGCGGCCGTTGGGAGTGCGCGGAGGGCGGTGCCTGCGGGGGTGCGCACGCGCGGCTTTCCGGAGCGCGTGGAGCCCTGGAGGCGGCCGGAGGGGGGACACGACACGACACGACACGACACGACACGACACGACGTCAGCAGCCGCGGCCTTGCCGTCGCCCTCCGCCCTCACTCCCTCGGGCCCCCTGGGCCTCGCCTGCTGAGCGGAGGGAACGGCTCCGCGCCCCGCTGCCCTTCCCCGTCTGCTGCTCAGCAGCAAGGGTGGGAAAACCCAAAAAACCCCACACCAAAACCCCACCCAAACCCTGGCACGTGAAGGGGTGTTGGGTTTGTCTTGCTGCGGTCACNCAGGTGGGACACCGAGCTCCCCTTCGCTGGGGAGACGGGCCTACAGCCGCCGCCAGCCTTGCGCAGGAGCCCAAGCGCCGCTAAAATGGCAGGACGGTGCTTCCACCTCCTTCCCCCCCGGCCACCACCGGCCTCCCCCTGCGCTGCGAGGGGCACCCCCAGCCCAAGACAGGCCAAAGGGGACGGGTTTCCTCCAGGGTTCCCACACACCGGGCCCACCCGTGTTTCCCCCTCCGGTGGGCACTGCGGGACGGGCATCCCACACCAGCCCCCCCCTTCCCACAGCCGGTCCCGCTGCGNCGTCAGCAGCCGCGGCCTTGCCGTCGCCCTCCGCCCTCACTCCCTCGGGCCCCCTGGGCCTCGCCTGCTGAGCGGAGGGAACGGCTCCGCGCCCCGCTGCCCTTCCCCGTCTGCTGCTCAGCAGCAAGGGTGGGAAAACCCAAAAAACCCCACACCAAAACCCCACCCAAACCCTGGCACGTGAAGGGGTGTTGGGTTTGTCTTGCTGCGGTCACCCAGGCTCCTGTGGCAGGGCAAGATAAGGAGTGCGGCGACCGCTGCCCTGCCGCGGTTGCCCAGTGAGAACGCGATGCGTGGGGAAGGGTCAGTAAATGGGGTTGTGGGGAGTGGCACTTTCCTCGTAATGCTGCATCGCTTCTATAAACGTGGGCTTTCTCCTCTTGGGAGAGGCAGGAACGCTCGTGTTGCTATTCCAGAGGTAGCACTCGCTCTGCTGCTCTGATTCTCTTCAGTAAGGCTGGTCATTTATGGCTTCTACCCCTGGTTTGCTGCTCAGGGGTTCGCTTTTTACAACTCTGGAGGATTTTTCGTGGTCTGCTTTGAGACAGTTAAAAGGACACCGCTAAAAAGCCTCCTTCACCATTGATCCGCCTGTGATTCGGCACTTCCTTTAGCTTTTTCTTTCTGCTGCCATCAAAGTCATCTTTCAACTAGTCTTTGTTTTACAGCGGCTGAATTCACCTAAGAGCCCTTTAAAACATTTCATGTCACCCTGTCTTTATCATTATGAACAGGGTTGTGGTCTTAACGTATGGAAATACCCCATCCTTCTTCATTAGCTTTCTTTGCTAGTAATTTATCTTGCCATTGTGTTCCCTTTGACTGTCCTCTCCTCCTGGCTACCCCGCTCTCTCCTCAGTAAGCATCCGTCCGTTCCTCCTGTCTGCCTCTCTGGCAACTGAGGTGGTCCAACTGTTTGCTTCTGCCAAAAGGAGAAAGTTCTGCTCCCTCTTCACTTCTGCTTTGCTGGACGGTCATACTCTTATTTGTGCTCTCTCCAGTATTTGTTTTAAATAGGTTTAATGGGATCACAGAGGGATCTGATAAGCTTCAGAGCTGGTGTGCAATTACTGTTCTGGAATGAGGAGGGATGAGCTGAGGAAAGAGGACCTTTACCCTCTCAACGTCAGTTGGTTGTCTCATATACCTTACGAGGAATGACTGAAGGAACTGGGGTTGTTCAGCCTGGAGAAGAGGAGGCTGAGGGGAGCCCTCATCCCCCTCTACAACTCCCTGAAAGGAGGGTGGAGAGAGATGGGGGCTGAGCTCTTCTCCCTGGGGACAAGGGATAGGACAAGAGGAAATGGGTTCAAGTTATGTCAGGGCAGGTTTAGATTGGATATCAGGAAACATTTTTACACTGAAAGGGTTATTAAACATTGGAATAGGCTGCCCAGGGAGGGGGTGGATTCCCCATCCCTGGAGGTGTTTAAGAAAAGGGTAGATGGGGTACTTAGGGACATGGTTTAGAAGTGGTTTTTGTCAGGGCAGGTTAATGGTTGGACTTGATGATCTTAAAGGTCCCTTCCAGCCTCACCGATTCTGTGATTCTATATAGACTTTCATGCACAACTCTGTAGTTTTCTTGACTGTTTTCAGGAAAGCACAGCTTTTGGCCATTTCTTAGAGGTACAACATCTTCCAACTTGATAATGCTTTGATTTTTGCTCCTATCATTTGCTTTGCATTCTAAGCTCTAACTTACCTGGTTGCTTTTCTTTCGTTTGTGATGGTAGCTTTGCATCTTCCCACCATCTCAAAAATATCTAGATAGATATTTTAATTCATGCCTGTAATAGTCAAATGCTCAGGAATTTTCAGACTTAATGTGTCACATTCACCTGTGGTGCCTTAGAGTGTGGACTCTTAAGATAATGTCTTTCTGTGCTGTAGTACAGCCCCTAACACAAGGGAAATCTAATCTTTATATATAAACTTCCTCTGTTTCTATTGTACTTGATTATTGCCTCTTCTCTTTCTTTTACTTGTATTTACTTATTTTGTTTTGAGGTGTTTGCCTCTACCTTTTTCCTCTTTTACACTCTTAAATGTGGAATTACTTTGTGTAAATATCACTTGCTTATCATACTTTTTTGACTTATGACCTGTAGGTAGGAGGGTTGTGGAATATCTTACCTTTTTCTTTTCGCTACCAATTACTTTAAAGTCCAAAGTACTCCTCAAACAAGTTTTGCCAGCTGTTACTAATCACTAGACCTCATTCCTATTTCAGTTCTTCTTTCAAGACAAATATATTTGATCTTCCTTGCTCAGCTTTCCAGGTATTCTTTGTCTGTAAATCATGTTCTTCTGTTACTTTTTCTGCTGCTGCAATCCAGTTGCTCCTGATGCACAGTGGAATCATCTACAATGATTCCTGCATTTTTGTCTTTGAAAGTTTCTTGTCTCCGCAGGGGGACAGAATGCTCTGGCCTTTTCCATGTGCCCTTGAGAAGAAATACTGTCTTTGTCCCATGCTTTCTGACATATATTGTTTTTTCTCTTTGTTTTGGTCAAAACTACAGTTACAAAAAATACTTAGCATCCTCTGAATTCTTTTTTTGCTTGGACTCTCTTAAATCATTGCACTTGTTTTCAGTCTTCTGTGGAATAGACAGGATTACCCATGGAAGGTCTGACAACCCAGTCTCCTTTTTCTGGCTGAAGATGAGTAATTACAGTTTTGACCACATCGCTTAATTTGTATTTATTTCATTTAACTCATCCGTAAAGTAGCTGTGATACTAAGTCCATCTCCTCATGCCTGTGTTGAAATTAAATTGAAACTAAATTTTGTAAAGTGCTCTGAGAGCCATTGAAATGTAAAGCATCGTTGACTTTTTCTGCTTTACCTACCTTTTCTGTGTAGCTTTCTGCAACCCCAAATTGCCCTTTGAGGCATTCAACGCTGCCTTTTCTCTGCCTTAAAGATGCTTTTAACACCTTTCCTCCATGTTTTATCAGTGTATAACCAGATCTAATGTTAAGACCTCTCCATAAAAGTTGAATGTACTACTAATTTTAAGGAAGCAGATATTTTTATAAAATCTGCTCATCCCTAGGAGATGTGTATGCTGTGGACATTCAGGTGTTTACTTTGCCTCCATTACAGTGTTTCCTGTAAAAAGAATAAACTTTAATTCCGTAGATTAGAAGAGTGAAACAAGAAACAACAGTGCCAAGGATTCTGGCAGGCCAGGAACTGAGGAATTCTGAGTATTTGGGAATACAGAAATGGGCTGTCTTGTCTGGATCTTTTGTAATGTCATAGCCTTCTGTGTATGCTACGCTTGAACAGCTAAAATATTATTCTCTTCATGGTACCGTGGCAAGTTTTAATCTTTTGTGGATCTTGGGTACTTTGGCCCAGCTCTTTTCCTTTCATTTCTTTCATCTATGGTCAGTAGTGAAGTAGCTTTGTATTTTGCAAGTTGCTGTTTGCAAATGTTAAGTGGTTCATCTCTTCTGCAGGTGCTGTTCTTTGGATTTGGGTGGCTATTCTTCATGCGTAAGCTCTTCAAGGATTATGAGGTGAGAAGGAGCCTTTCGTTACAATTCTATATCTTAAAAATTACTGCCAATTACAGAAACATTTTTGAAACTGCATTTGTTCTTCTTCTCTCTAAGCCTTGTCATCTTATTTTTAATTGCCCCTACAGTTACTGTCTTTTTAATTTCTTCTTTTGCTTCTGTTTGAAAGACTCCTAGATATCTGAGGAAATGGGTTCTTGTGGGGCCAATGAAAGTTTCAGTATTGGCTACTGTTAAATGAAAAAAAGAGGAGGAGGTGCAGGGGTAGTAGGAAACTCTTTTGCCTTTTGCTTGAGTAAGCCTGCCTTATTTAATTGTAAAATTTTTGTGACAAAACCAAATTCACTGGTTGACTTTAAACTCCGTGAGGTGTGTTCATTGTGGCTTAATTGTTTGAGGGAATTGGATGGGATAAAAACATTGCATTCTCTTATCCCTAGAGGGATATGAGAGAATAGGTCAGAGATGCCTTAAGTGTGAGCTAAATTCAGACACAAAAAGTTTTTCTGATATGGATCTTATTTTTAAATCTAAGGTTAAGATCCAAGAGCTCTGTTAGCAGGGGTCTGTCATTAGTCAAGTTGACATAGGGCATTGCATGCTTACATCCCTTCTGCGTAAGGCATGTCTGTTAAATGTGCAGGTAGCTGCAGTCAATGTAATACTGATCAGCTAATGAGCTCACCCTATGCTTTTGAACAAGCTGTTTGTTTCTTCCTGTTTAGATAAAGGGCAAGGTGCCTTGCAGCAAGATACCCATTTGTGTCCCAGTATACCTTATGATTTGTTTTTTGTTACCTGAGGGATATCTGGGTGCCATTCTAGGAATGGAAATGCCTGATGTCTCTGACTTGTTTTCTCCATTGCAGGTGCGACAGTATGTGGTCCAGGTGATCTTCTCTGTGACTTTTGCCTTCTCTTGTACCATGTTTGAACTCATCATCTTTGAGATTTTGGGGGTATTGAACAGCAGGTGAGTCTGGGAGCTTGCTAAAGGACTAGCCTGCCCTTTGTTCAGTGGCTTCAGTCCAACTTCTAAATGAATGGATTAGTCTTGGATTGGGGAAATTGGGTGAGAAAATTGTCAACAGCTCAACAAAGATATTTGAGCAGCAGGTTTTTTTTATTTGACAGAATTTGACATGTTCTCCCTTGACATAGGGTGAAGACTTCTACATAAAGGGGATGTTAAAACTGTCTACTTCAGAAATCAGTAGGAAAGAGAAGATAGAACAGTAAAACGTAGAGGCTAGCTGGGTTTCCTATTTATTCTCTCTCATCACACTAGTACAAGAGAGCACTTGAAGGAGTTCAAAGGCAAGAAATACAAAACTGATAAGAGGTAATGTTAGTTCTGACTGTCATTAATCGGTAGAGCTTGCAGCCAGAGACATCACTGAGGAGAATGCTTTTATAAGCTTTGATAAAGGGCTGGACATCAATATAGATGAAAATGTTTGCCTCTGAATTAGCTAGGAAGATGTGACAAGGATCCTCATCATTTCTCCTTCCACCAGGCATAAGAGGATATGAGTTAATGTTGGGAACAGGACGTGTATTTTTCTATTCAAGCTAAGTGAAAAGGCAGTTCAGCCAAGGTGAATCTCATCTATGTTTGACTAATCTCCTTGGGTCAGAGGAGTATTGATAATTTTGATATGAAACAAGAATTTTTAAATACTTGTTTGAAAAATTTTTAAATTCTTGTTTTGCAATGTCTTGCACATGAGACAGCTCACTTTGAAGTGAAACATGTTGAATTATGAACATTAAATATTTTAAATATTTTCAGTTTGAATTAGCCCTTTTTTGACTTGGCCACTTATTACAAAATTAATTACTGCTTATACTTAGTTTTGATTTACTGATCAACTAGATAAGCAGTAATTCAAATGAACCATGGTACAACTGGCATTAGTCACTGTAGAAAATACAGTATTTGATAAAATAACCCAGTGTGTTTTTCTGGATAGTTGTTAATTTTGAAATACAGATTCTTGAGCTCTGTATTAAAAAACCAAAACAGCAAAACCACCAACCTTCCCCCAACACAAACAACAAACAAAATCCAGAATATTCTATATGCTAGGCCAATATAATCCAATGTTTGCTGTAGCGGAAAGGGTTACACTGACATGCAATTGTCTTTGAGAAACTTGTATTATGAGAGCATGCTAATCAGTATTTTGGCTTTATTTTAGCTCTCGGTATTTTCACTGGAAGCTGAACCTGTGTGTCATCTTGCTCATCCTTGTCTTCATGGTACCCTTCTACATTGGTTACTTTGTTGTGAGCAATATCAGACTATGTGAGTACTTGGTTTATGGCAGCGAGGCTGCTAACTTGAGACTAGGCATGCAAGTGAGAAATAATATTCCTGAGAGAGATGTGTTGGTCACCCCCCTTAGCTCCCTCCTTCCACTGGCTTTGTTCTGGCTAGGTAACTTCTCTTTGGAACTTCATGCTTTAGCATGACCTGTTTATTGGGCAATTAGGAGATACTTTACCTGCCCCCAACAAATGTAACTTTTCTTTATGGGTTTCAACAAATTTGAGCACTTTAGAGTAACTTTACTGGAATTTGCTCCTTTCCAATGTTAAGCTTGCAGCCAAACCCTGGAACCCTTGGCAAGGCTGTGTTCTTCTGCTAGGGGGTAAAAGAAATGAGACAGAGAAGCTCAATAAATTACTTTTGCTTTTTTTGCTTGCTACTGTCTGGATGAGGCCTCTTCTGTGTGCTAATGGACGCCTACCCTCCAGATATTGATAGTTATTGTTCCTTTGTATTAAACTTAGACATGTAGGTTGGGATACTAAATGTGTAGTTTTGGCATGAAGGGGAGGTTTTCAAGTTTCGTGTTCAGGGTCACACAAGAAAGGCACAGCTGACTGATCCCCTGTTCGTATCACAGCCCTCTTCATACATCTGTGGGGAAAAGCCAAAGAGGTGTGTTGCTGCATTAGTGCTTGCAAATGCTGGTGTCTCAAATAGCTGGTTCTGTAGGAGGTGAAGGGGTCCATACTGGTAGCTGTAGCTCTGACATCTGTTTTGGGCATCTATGCTCAAATAGCCTTTGGACCAATGTTGCAATTTTGCAAGCTTGAAAGAGCCTAAAGAAAGAACTTCTTTAAAATACTGTTGTGTTTCTTTTTTTTCTCTCCATTAGTGCACAGACAGAAACTGCTTTTTGCATGTGTTCTGTGGTTGACATTCATGTATTTCTTCTGGAAGCTGGGGGATCCATTTCCCATCCTCAGCCCAAAACATGGTGAGTTTCACATTCTTACTTATTCCTTCCCGCCTGAAAATAGGCTTTGTTATCTCACTTTTGTCTTGGAGCTATTATTATGTTATCTCAGCTCTACAGTTGTGACTGTAGAAAGTAGTTCTTGCAACTGAGGGTCTGCTGTGCTTTGAAATCGGCAACCTGAAGGTTGTCAGGCGGACAGAAATGAGTGGATATACCTTGAATTATTTGCATTAGTTTTATTCCATACCACAGGAAAACTTTAGGGAAGTGAATGAGTCCTAACTTAACCTAGTGTATATAAGAACACAGTATACTTTTTGAGGACTTTCCTTCATTTCCACAAATAGTTGATCACAGTTTTTATTAACTTTTCTTGTGGTGACTGAAACTAAGTTATGTAAGAAGAGAATTGACAACCAATCCTTCATCTGACTTTTTTCAGTCGAGTCATGGTTTCTTGTGACTGAAATCAGATAAGTTTAACATAGGTGGCCATCCAGTTGACAAAACATGGCAGGGCACTTAAACACCAGAGCTGTATAGGCTGTAGCCAGCGACACATCTGGCACTGCGTGCTGGCTTCAGTACAGCTCCTTACACCGCCTGAGCCCAGAGGCAGTACGGTTGCATCGTACTAGGAAGTGAATTGGTATGTTCTGCTGATCGCCAGAGCTATTTATGTGCAGAATTAGCTTGGGTATCTCTGCGTTGCGGTCATGGAACCAAGAGTATTTATAGAGTGAAGATACTGTGTGCACTTGGCCTAGTTTGTGTCCAGCAGAGGTTGTTAGCATGTGCCTAACTGTACTAACACTGCAGAACCAGACTGTTCGTCACCTGGGTTTCCTGTGTAACTTACATTGCCCTTCCCTTGCACTGGAAAATTGTATATTGCTCTCAAAAGGTGAGATTCAGTCAGTTTCACTCAAATTGGTGAATATGGCTGTCTGCATAGATAACTGTCAGATTAATCTTTCTGTTCTCTAGGAGGCTGCTTCACTCTGTACTCTCTGTAAGAGAATAATTGAAGGTTACCAAATGCTGTGGGCTCTGCTCACCCTTTCATCTGTGTTCCTAAAACTTTCCTAAGAGAAAGTGTGTATCTGTGTTTTGTAATTGTGTCATTTGCCATTGAAATAAAATGGCTAGTGTATAGTGTAGATCCTTCTGCCCAGTGTTTCATTGCCAAGAAAACCCGTGTATCCACTTTCAGTTGCAGAAGGTGCTTGAGTTTGCAGAATATAATAAGCCAATGGGAATTTTGCTATGGGGTTTAGGTAATCCTCTTCAGATCACCAAAAACGTTCTGTGAAGCTGCATAACAATTGCAGATTTCCAGAACTGGTAGTGGGGTGTTTTCTGTTTAACTTCTGCTTTACAGGATGATGTCTCCACTTTACAGTTGCACGGTGCCTTATCCCATCAGGTGTAGACATAAGGTTAGAGCAAAGGATTCTAGGCTTTCTTTTCCCTGCTGTACCGCTGGGCTGCTGCTGTCCTGCACGTACTGACAAAGTTTCTGCGGGGCTTTGTCATGTGCTGGAGGCGGCCCAATTCAGACAGGTAGGATGCTGTTGCAAAGGAAGATGTGACGGGAGGCCGTGCTTCATGAACAGCAGTTCATTACCAGTCATGTCTTTCTCAGTGCGTCCTACCCTGCTCACCTGCATGTATGGTGCTGTGCTGTGGCGGGGGAAATTGTGCTCACTAGTGGGGCCCTTTCAAGTGCACTGGCATCCCGTGCCAGGGGCGCCTTGCCTGGGGATGGTGATGGCAGTGTGCTGAAGCTGGGAAATGCACCATCAATCAGGGCTCAGGGTCAGGAGCCCTGGTTGCTCCGCAGCTTGTTTAACAGAGCTGAGTTTGGGAGCTCGTAGTAGGAGGAAGGTTATGCTTTACGTACTAGTGTTCTAATAGAACTCGTATCTTTATCTGAGTTGATAAAACATTCATTTTATCTGACCTGATCACAAGAGTAGGGTTGCTGCGAGTGTTACGGGAAAGTGTTGCTTTAACCAATGGAATGTCATGTCATTTTGAAGGCACCTCTGTTTTAACTGCTGCGGTCTGACAGTGTGTGGGGCAAAAGGCCAGCGTATTGTAGCACATTCTGTAGCTCGTGTAAATCTCTATGCAGCTGCACATGACTGGCTGTCTCAGTCTCCCTTTGTGAAGTCTTTTTGCCGTGTTTTCATCATTTATTCCCCTTCTCTGAAGCATGAAATGTGGCTTGGCGCTTGGCCATCTCAGCTTTGCAATCATGTAAGCTCCAAATGTGCTGTGTGTGGCAGCTGCTCCATAACTAGCTCCCAAAAAAGTGAGTGATGTTTAGTAGCACATGGCACTGTATTCTAAGAAGACAGGTTGAGGTCTGCGTTTAATGGCCGAGAAGAATAAATGCAACTTGGTGTTGGTTACAGCACAGGCTTGATATTCATGCTGTATTACGTGAATATATGTTTTGGAGTCCGCTTGGTGCTTGTTGTGGTCACCTCAACAATGTGCGTGTCCCCTCAGGATGAATACTGAACAGCCAGGAGCAGCAGAAGCTTCCCATGCTGTAGTAACTCCACTGTCCCACAGGAACAGATTGCATCTGGTCAGGGGGTGGGGTCACTTCTAACTGACAGATTAGGGCTTCCTCGATGGTTCAGACACTTTGGGCCAGTTTGCCAGGACTAACAGGCTTGGTAACTCCACTGCTGGTTATTGCAGAAGTAGCTTTGCAGAACATGCCTCCTTTATAGTGCCTGGTGGATGATCTGTGTTCCCACCTCAGCAAAGTGCAATCACTAATGTTTTATTAATTGAGAATCCAAATAATGACTGTTAGTCCTCCCCAGCTCTGTCTTAACTTCTTTATAGTTAGAGTTTCTCATCCCTATTTCTAAGCATGGTAATATGCTTTCTGAGTGAGACTTTCTACCTCTTTCTTTTCATAGTCCCTGACTGTACTTATTACCCTGGTCATTGCAGTGGGAAGGCAGTTGGATTCATTAAGCAGCTCTGTATGTTTGTTGTGTTATGAAAGCACCAAGTGTGGAGCAGAGTGAAGAGAGCAAGGTTACTAATGCCGTGTTTTGTCTCTCACAGGAATCCTCTCCATAGAGCAGCTCATCAGCCGTGTGGGTGTGATTGGGGTGACACTCATGGCTTTGCTGTCAGGATTTGGGGCTGTCAACTGTCCATACACTTACATGTCCTACTTTCTCAGGTAACTGCAGCCTTGTGAAATATTATGCCCACCTTTTTGGGATTTTTCTTCTGCTTTTCCTGTAGCATCGATCCAAGTTTCTTCATAATTTTTTATCTGCATCTAGCTATTGGCATGTCTACGTGCTAGAACCATTTCCATTGCTAAAACACATTCTCCTTATACAGGCTTTTCTGTTCTTTATTTCATGGGCATGTGCATATTTCCTCTGAAATGGGATAGCCAGCCTAATTGCTTGTCTTCATGTTGCAGAAATGTGACAGATGCAGATATTCTGGCTTTGGAGCGACGACTCCTTCAGACTATGGACATGATTGTTAGCAAGAAAAAAAGGTGAGAAGGCAGCAGTAGCATGAAATGATTTATTTCTAGGGTTTTCAGTCAGTATAGTGTAAGATTGGTCTTGAGATTACCAAAATTATTAGTCCTGTCAGGGCTGAGTTTTCCAGTGAAAGAGGTCACGGAATTGTGTTCATCTCTGTGGTGTTTCATTCTGGCCTGATGCACAAGTTTGGTTTTTTTCCCCAGGCATGTGCACTAAATAACACGCTTTTTCACTGCATTGGCACAAATTAGGCTTCCAAGGCAAATTGTAACTCTCTGATGGTGGCCTGACTAGCCTGTAAGATGGGCACCTTTCTCTCCTGATGAGAAAGCCACCGCAGCTGGCGCTCTCACTGGCACTTCTAGTATGGCAATTGGCTCATATGTATTGAGCGCTCTCTGGTTCTGTGGATCTGGTGTTTTCTGGTCAAAGCAGGCTAATGAGCTGGTGCGGACACAGCTATGTTCTTGCAAGTGACAAGGTTTACATTAGTTCAGTTTTGCAGAATTGCAAAACATTGCTGATGTAGTGTAGTGCACAAGCTGCCATCAGAATGCAGCTTTTGTTGGTTTAGCTCATTCCATGTATCCCAAGTAAAAACCCTATTTTGGGAAACAATGTAATTTCATTCTCACATAAAAGATATGTGCTGTCACGTATCACATATTGCATGCCTTGCTAATTGTGCAGAATAAATACCGTAGTCACTTTAAAGGTTTGACTGTCTGACACTGAATTCTCACAGCAGTCCCTCGGACTTTACTTTTGATGCACTAGTGTTTCAATGTATGATAAGGGACCTTTTAGACAGTCTAACTGTGCTGAATTAGTCGCCAGCATGTGTATCTGCTGATCAGTATTAGCCTATGAAAGTGTAGTTAAAGCATAGCTTTTTTCTTCCCCTTTGAAAATGTTAAGTGGTGAACAGATGTTAACTCAGTATTTGTGGTCATGTGTGAGACTGAAAGAAGTGAGGGGGTTTAATTACTCAGGTTCAATTGACATAATTGATTAGGAACATACTAAAATACTGGCTTTAGAGTTAAAAGATATTGTGTAATGCTGCTTCTGACTCTGTGCTCTTTCGTTTTTTACAGTATTTTTAGACCTCTGGTCCAGGGAGAGTGATGTTGGGGTAAAAATAAGGATGTCTGTGACTTGTAACTGGCTAGCACTTCCTTGCCTTCCTGTGGCCAGGAAATCTGAATATAGCAACTTTCTAACCATTATGAAGAGCCATGTAAAGTGTGTTAATTGTTTGGGTATTGTACTGAAGTTCATGTATTTGTGTTTGAAAAAACCCAACCAACCAACAAAAAAACTCACCCCAAAACTGTGTAGTCTCAGAAATGTGCAAGAAATAGCAGAAGCTTGAGTTCCGTAGATTTTATTCTCTTCTTGCTTTGACAGCAGCTTGCATAATTGGACTATTTGCTCATACGAAGCAGAGCTTAAAAAGTTAGATTTGTGTCAGGCTAAATGCAATCCAAAAATCATTTGGCAGAACAAGTGGGAATAGCAGTGTTTTACAGTGTAGGGTAAATGCTATAGTTCCATTAATTGTCAGTTACTTACCAGTCACCTTTTCAGTACTGCTGATAACTGAGAATTTACCAATGCACACAAGGATTATAAGGCAATAGAACATAAAGCTTTTTTGTTTTCTGTGCTGATCTTGACATTTCTTCCCATACCAACCCTTATTCATGCTGGCTTCCTTGTCAGTAGGAGATAGTTGTTGAAAGCTGTTTTCCCTGATGTATGGGAATTATTGTTCTCCTTCCTGAGAGAACCTTATGGAAACTCGCCTCTAAGGTTGGCAAGTTCTTTATACTCATCCTTGCAGGTATGATGGGACTAAGCCTCAGATTTGAAATGCCTAGATTCTGTGACACCATTGCTTCATTTTGCTTCATGTTATCTACACAGGCAGAGTGTGTGGTTTTTGCCTGTGGATCCTTTCTGTGAGGTCTGCAGAATGCCTGACTACTGTGTGGGTAACAGAGATCCCTGTCACCTCTCAAAAGAAAAGATTTGCCTTTGTATACTTACAGCTTTGCTCTTTGCCTTGACATAGCTGCATTTTTGCTGCAATGCTGTGGATCATTTGGGATGGAATGTGTGAATCGGTTACTGGGGAAAAAAGCAAGGATTAAAAACGCAATTCTTATATTTGGCAGCTACCAGAATTGTTCAAAGATCTCTGTTATTTGTAGTCTGTGGCCATACATGCTTTTATGTGTGTTATGTGTGGTGCCCCAAGGGTGTTTCTTTTCCTGGATGTGAAGGAGGAGTGGTGTATTCTTTTTTTTTTTTTTACTACACTGCTTATCAGCAACCTTGAAGAGGGCTCTGTGCCAAATGTAGCAATACTGGCTGCAGCTTACGAGAAAGGGCCTAAACACTGTCGAATCATGAATCGCCCTGACAATCCTATGAATAGTTTTCAGCTTAGAAGTGGATAACTGGCTCACAAATTTCACTAGGGAGAAATGTGAGGGAATGAGTCCAGAAGCCAGCACTGCTCTTGGGGATTACGCTGCAGTGCACGTGGGGGTGTGAGGGACAATATGCAGCTGCTGCTGGAGTGTTGGCATTAACTTCAGGAGCCATGTTCAGATCGCCTGAAGCGCCCAGCGGTTCAGTCCAGTAAAGGATTTATGTGTTTCTGCTTCATAACAGCTTGTCATGCAGCCCAGTGGTAGTGAGTGCCAGCGTGTCAGAGAGCGCTGCCGCATACCATCCCGCCCCCACAGTTCTGTGGAGGAGGCGGGTGTGCAGTGACAAAGAAGAGGTGTTCAAGAGGAGAGAGGAGCATGAGAAGTCTTCCGATCCCTGAACTTGAGATAACACAGTCATGTGTTTGAGAAAAGGAAAGCGACTAATCATATGACTGAGAAAACCATTTGAATTTTTATTTTTAATTGGGTTTAAATTCCTTTAAGTATCGAAGCAGGAATCTGAATGGAAGACTTGCGAAGTGTCTCATTGAATCTCTGTTGATTAGATCTGGGCTCTACTCCAGAGCTAATCAAGATAATGTTATGAAGCAAGATTGGTGCTTAGGGGTGAAAAAAAAGAGGGGGCATCTGTTTGCAGTGAATTTAGTTTAACAGTGTCTTCTAAAGGAACTGGGTTTTGGTGGGTTATTTTTGTTGTTTTTTTCTGTCTCGATTTTTTATAAAAATCCTTTATTTCTAAGGACTTGTGTTTTCTGTTCTTTCAGGATAGCAGTGGCTCATAGGACAATGTTCCAGAGAGGAGAAGTGCATAACAAACCCACTGGCTTCTGGGGAATGATAAAAAGTGTTACAACATCTGTTTCAGGCAGTGAAAGTATCCTTCATCTGCATGCTGGCACCTGTCTCAGGAGGTGGCTCCAGCTTTCTTCTGTTTTGAAATGAAGAGTGTTAGTTGGGCCAGTTGCAAAGCATTTGTATTTCAGCGTGTTTCAGTAGGCTGAGCAAAAGGCTTAATGCCTCCTGGGAAGTTTGCTTTCCAGCAGTCTACCGTCTGACCTTTTGCTCAGGGGTTGGACATGTAGTTTTACTGTGACACAGTCAGGAGTTGCATGCTGCTGCCTTGCCCTATAAACATGCTGTTGCATCACCATGGTTGAGGTGTGCAGAAAATCACAGGACAGATGTGCACGCTTACAGTGTCACATTGCAGATGTCTACTCCATCACATCACTGACGTGGGACGCAACTTTCTATCCTGATGTATCCTCTGCTCATATGGCTGACTTGCGTATTTTTCTCGTAACTTGAAATATGCTTTTCTGAGATGGAGAACCTGTGACATACTTGAGCAAAACAGTGAATTTACCTAGCCTATAGTGGGTTTTGCCATGAGAAAAAGAAGGGCAGAAAGCAACCTGTTGACCAAATAAATTGTTCTCATGATATAGGCTGGCCACTGGTACTATAGCAGTGTGACAGAAAGGTGGATAGAAGTTGTTCTACCCGTATGAAAGGGGTAAGAGGCATCTGTTAGGAGTTACAAGGGTCTGTATTTCTCTAACTTACAATTGCGTACCACCGATTTCTGCCAAACCACCTAAAGTGTGCAGTTTGCATATTTAAGGCTGAGGACTCTTCTTCGTCTCCTTTCCCAGTAGGTGTGGGAATAGCCAAATCAGAATTTGGCTGTTTGACAAGACTCTTTATAATAATGACTAATGTCTTGGAGCAGTTACTCAGCAGTTTTGTTTATGAAGATGGTGTGAGAGTGACATAACATGAGATGCTCTTCTGTGACAAGGGACACTGATCAAAGTGGAGCTGCAGTCCTTGAGAGCTCTGGTTCTATTCTACGATTTATTCCCCAGGCAGAGGAATAAAGGACTTGTTGTATGGCTGCCTCAATACTGTGCACTGCCTACCTTCTTTAAATATAGTGGGCAGTATATGTATCCTTGAGATTTCTTTGGGTGCAGTAATAACAAGGAGCACTAACAATCAAAAAAACTCATCTGGACCAAAAAAGTGGTCAAACCACTAGATGTGGCCCTCAGACTCAAGGTGGGGAATGTTTTGTTTCTGATTAAGAATTTGTGACGTATTCTAGCCTTGACTATGCTGGTTTGCCAGATCTAACCCTTATCCAGCAAGAAGTGGATGCCCTGGAAGAGCTGAGTCGGCAGCTTTTTCTGGAAACTGCAGACTTGCATGCAACAAAGGTACACAGCAAAGTTTCTGCCCGGATGGGTGTTTGGAGGCCAGAGTCGTTTGAAAGAGAGTATGTGTTGCAAGAAACTGAAAGCTGTTCAGCAGATAGATAAATGTTGAAATGTTGTGATGCGGCAGAATGAGGCTCTGTCTTTTTCATTTGGGATCTAGATGGCAGTTGCCTTCTCATTCAGATACCTACTAGAGTATGCCCCATGTCCCTAAGGCCATTCAGAAACTTTTGAATTAAAATTTTTGAGTTCAGAAACATTTGCATTAAGAGGTGTAGAAGGATAAAACTGTGTTTGCTGCTACTGATGCTTCATTAAAATTTTGTGTTGTGGGTTGCTGTGGAAACGATACATTTATTTTTTGTGTGTTCTGTTCCCCCTCCTTCCTTTTGTGTTTCCAGGAGAGAATAGAGTACTCCAAAACTTTCCAGGGAAAATACTTTAATTTTTTGGGTTATTTTTTCTCCATCTATTGTGTCTGGAAAATCTTCATGGTATGTAAATGTTTTAATGTTTTATGTGGACAATGATGAATGTCACACACTGCATAGATTATGTTATACATGCAGTTCGTCAAGTAATGCTCCAGTTTCCTTAAAATCCTGGTTTTGGAAGTTCTGAAAGAAACTGGCCCTCAGTTGAAGTAAAGCTGTCTGTTTGTATAGAGCATTAGACAAGCAATTCTCACAGATGTGCATTTTCTGCCTTCTTAGGCAATATGACCGCCCCCTGCCTCTTTCTTTGGTGATACAAAGTAAGAAGCACACACGTGTCCTGTGTGTAACAGTGAGATATGCTTTTGTTTTCTTGTTTGAATGTAAATCCATCTCTCTCTTACAGGCAACCATCAATATTGTATTTGACCGTGTGGGGAAGACTGATCCAGTCACAAGAGGAATTGAGATCACTGTAAATTATCTGGGAATCCAGTTTGATGTGAGACTTTATTAAATTCTTACAGCCTTTTCCACATTTTCTGTCTTGCCTAAATAAAGTCATACTGCTGATAGGGAGAGACTGATAGAGCCCTGAGAATGTGTCTTCGACTTCTAACTTACTGAAGAGAACAGGAAAACACACCGTGAACTTTGCTTTCACACTGATTTTATGCTGGGATGATAATGTGGTCTTGCCAGAGGGGCAGTGATTTGCTTGTTTGTTTCGGGAAAATGGAAACACGTTAGTCAACCTGCTTAGATTAATTCATTTAACTACAGAGTGATAATGTTTGATCATGCACATAGGTGTTCTGTCATTTACACTTTTTAAATATATCCTTGTGAAGACAGGGTTCTTTGTGATTGATGTAAGCTAAATCTGTTTTGTCATGTGTTTGGAGTAAAGAATTGCTAATATATTTGCGAAAACGTCTGTTATAGAAACCCATCTACAGTGGATATCTGTACAATTAGGAAATACAAATACACTGAAGAATTGTCAGCTACACATTGAGGTGCAAATGGGATTAGGGTTAGAGGTTTAACTCTGTTTTTCTTGTTGATACAGGTGAAATTCTGGTCTCAGCACATTTCCTTTATTCTTGTTGGAATAATCATTGTTACCTCTATAAGAGGATTGTTAATCACACTAACAAAGGTAAGAGCCAGGAGTCTTATGTGGTTTTGGACCAGGAAAGCTGTTATCAGATCTTTAACTTTAGATGGGACAAATGCTGCATAAACTTTCAATGCACATTTATGTTTTAAATATATGAATATAAATACTTACAGATGGAGGAGGGGAGGAAAAATACCTTCTGGAGTATATTTCCTCGCTCAGTCTCTATTGTTACTACTGTTGGGAAGAGATGTAGGTGTTAAATGAGATGTTAAATGTAAGCAAGGGTTCAAAATGATGCTGTAGCCAAGGCTTATTAGTAAGATGGTGATGAGATGATGATGAAGATTGATGAGATAGTGATGAAAAGAATTTAGATTGCTTCATTTGAGCTGCTGGTAGGACTGGAAAAGCATTAACTCAAGAGACATGTGACTCATTGTCTTGACCTGGCTTTTGGTAGCTAAGCTTAAGCTTTAATATATATCGTTATATGACTTCTACCACGTGGTGCCACTGGTTTAGGGAGATTAATTTTTAGGACTAAGATTGCAACTTTCTGAAAGTAGGGTACAGGCACCCCTCCAGAAAGTATGCTTTTTTAAAATGAAAAAATATGGAGTGGTATGTACCTTTCATGCAGTCCTAAGGCACATCAGACTTATCTGACTGCTTATTTACAATGGTGTTTGGTTTTTTTCCCTAGTTCTTCTATGCCATTTCCAGCAGCAAGTCCTCCAATGTTATTGTTCTGCTTTTAGCACAGATAATGGTGAGTATGTGGAACCATGGGCTCACCTGTGTACATTTATGCATACATACTTATTTGCATGTGTATACATATACACATAATAAAATCTTTGTATGCTGACCCATGGTAGCCACATAGCCAATTGTGATATAATAACTACTTTCTCTTTTTTAATTTACAGGGTATGTACTTTGTGTCATCAGTGCTCCTCATCCGGATGAGTATGCCTCTAGAGTATCGCACTATTATTACAGAAGTCCTGGGAGAGCTCCAGTTCAACTTTTATCATCGTTGGTTTGATGTGATATTCCTAGTTAGTGCACTGTCCAGTATCCTCTTTCTCTATTTAGCACACAAACAAGCCCCAGAAAAGCATATGGCCCTCTAAGTAAGGACTGCAGTCACGCACTGCTCTCTGTCCTTTCAACTACACTGCTGCAACTCCCGTGGACTGCAAAACTTGAAGAGAGCCAAGACTATTCTGTGCATTCCAGCAGTGTAACTGGCCCTTTGAACTTTCACACATGTCATCATCAAGCTCTGTGGCTCGTTTTATTAAGGTGCCACAGCTTGAAGTAAAGGGAATGTGCATATTGAATGTGAGATAGTTCATTGCCAAGGAATAAGGGCACTCCTGGGTACACCAGTATCTAGGGACACTGGAACTTGCACAGTAGGCTGTCTGAGGTAAGACCTCTTACTGTTAGAAGAACATCTTCAGAGGAGGCACCAAGGACATGTGATTTTTCTTTTGAAAATCAACTCATAATTGGGATTCAGAGGATGGCAATTCTGGAGTTGAATATTTGAGTCTGTGGAATTAAACAAGCTTTTATAATATGTCATGCAAGCACCACAGTTGTTTTTTGTCAGCCCCAAGGATCTGGCTGGAAGTGAGCTAGAAAGTGATTAGGATTTGCTGCCTGGCAGAAGTGAAGCGGAGAGAATTTCACTCCATTTCTGTATAGAATGTATGCTGGTGTGTATCACTAGTACCTACTGTCCTTAGGAGCTCAAGATTGACTTTCTGTTGTTGAATGTTGACTTTGTTTTTTCTCCCTGCATAAATGGACTAAGGGTTTGGATTCCTCTTTGCTAGAGTTCAGCGTGAAGTCAAAGACCACAGCTATGCCTTGTTTACCTTACATGCTGTAAATGTGGTGTTCCCCACAACCTGTGTGTTCTTCTACAGTAGCCCATTTCCCCTTCTTCATGTAATTCAAGGCATAAAAGTAAATTTTATTCATGTGACTTAAACATGTAGCTTCCCATAGCCACTCTCCTAGGCTCGTTTGTTTTAAAAGTGTTTTGGAACATAAATAATAAGTGCTGAGAGTAAGACCTGGGGAGGGAAAAATAACCACTCTAAACAGTTTATTTCTGTGTTGTCTTCAGTGTACAGCAAGGAGGCATAGTATACAGCGGCAATTTTACACAGCCATTTATGTCACATTCAAGACAATGTGGCGTTGACTTGGAGTTAGACAAACCTGCACGACTGAATTCTGTATGCTGTTTTAACTACCATGATCCACAGCTGTATGGAGAGAAGAGGGAATAGTGCTTAAACATCTTGAGTTATAAATTATGAAGTTAGCTTAATGTTTGAAATAGATTTCTGCAATGTTAGCAGGAGAAAGGAGTGTAATGCACAGAGTACATTGGTGTATGCCATTTCGCAGCAGCTGTACTGCTGTAAGTATAGCGTAGAAGAGTCACCACAGAGATTGAGTTGATGGACTTGGATTCGGGGGAGAACTGCCTCTCCTGGGAGATGGGGAGAAATCAGTTGCTCTTTATTAAGAGCTTATCTTTAAAAGGCTAAGATGCTTACAAATCTATAAAACGTTTCTGCCTTCTGCTGCAGTACACTTAATTATATATTCCTAGTTATTTAAGCCTTTACGGAAGTAAGTGACTAACTGCCTGATTTACAAGGTAGAAAGCCAATGAAGTACAATTGCGGTGTGTTAAATGAATGCAAGTTACACTGAAGTGTTTATTTCAGGCAGCTGCACTTCAACAAGAGATTACAGTCCTTTGCAGATATGGCACTCATAGGAGCAGTCAAGTTCTGGGAGGTGTAGTAGCAAAGAGTGATTGAAGAAGAAGGATTTTGAAGGTTTCTTTTTTTTTTTCTTCTTGGCGTAGTTGGTCTCCTTACAACTTCGTGTCATCATTGTTGTCACTGTCTGCTTTTGTAGAGGCAGCTGATTGTGAAGAGGAGGATGAGCTTGACTGCAGAGGAATAACAAATAGATTCTGATTATTTTTAGTTTGTAAACATGCTTGATAGTCTGCAGTGTTATGAAGGACTCCTGTTTTCATCTGCACTAATCACAGACTTGTTTGAATGGCAGCATGAGCCAACAAATGTGATTTTTGTTGTTCGAACGTTCTTAGGTTAAGTACATTTAGAGGCAAATTTGTTCCATAGAGGTTTTCTGTTGTTTAATTTCCATACCTACTGAATTTACACACGAAAGTGGTGCTAATTTCAGGTCTGCAAAATGCAGCTTGGTGACTAAAACTTTCGAAAAAAACCTTGCATCTGGACATTTGCAGACAAGGCTAATGAAAAATAAGTAGGAGACTGTATTGGTCTTACTCTTTCTTGTCTGCCTCTTTTGCATGATCAGAAAAGAAGCATTTAAATATTTAAGGCTAACCACACAGAGGGTTCAAAATTACTGTTTCATGAAGGAATACCTTCCTGCTTTTCTGACTGTGGTCATGCTTCAGATTCTTTCTAATGGCACGAAATGAGTAAAATATTCCTAGAAAATGTTATCATAACCTATCAGTTGCTCTTCCTTCTACAAAATGGTCTGGTTTGAAATATTTCACCTGATTTGCCCTAAAGTGGTTTATACTTTTTGGTATATTTAAGCACTTTTTTCCCCTGTACTTTCAGGATTGTATTGTCTGTTTCCCATCTTCATTAAGGACTACTGTATTTGGATTATCATGATCCATAAAATCTCTTGTATGTTCATCTCTTCTGTGATTTAATCTGGCATTAAAGATACTCACCTGTATTATGTGTGGGGAAGGGAAGAGTTGTTTATTATAATCAGACAACAGCTTCTCTTTTAATAACATTGACTTGTAAAAATCCAGGCTGAAGATAAAAATCCTAGTTTAGGAATACATACTAGCTGAAAAAAAAGTTCTTTTCCTATCCCTTAGATGACCCCTCAACATCCACGTAATGCAGTGTTACTCACCCTTTCCCTGGGTTCAGGTGAGTTTCTCTCTGGCTCTGACAAATGGTTTTCTTTATAAGCAGGAGGTTCAGAAGTGTCACGGGCTGGCTCTGCCATAGAGGCTGTGATGGGAATGTTCTGGCCCTGGAAGTATTTGTAAGCATCTTTGCTGCACACCAGTAGCGTTAGTCTGTCACCACTATCTTGAATTCTTGCCACCACTTTGTCATAGGATTCATTGATCACGTTCACCCCGTTCACTTCCACTAAAAAGTCATTATTTTCTATACCTGCTGTGTCAGCTGGCCCGTGGTTTTTTACCTGTAAAGGCAAGGTCAAACGGTGGTATTAGCTTAAAACCTGGAAAGATGCATTAACAGCTGATGGTTAGCTATACCATTGTGTTACAGCTTTCCTTACTGTGGCAAAATAAGCATGGGGAAGGGGAGATTTGTGGGGCAGAAATGAACTGGAATAGGCTTAGACATAACAAAAATGGAACTCATCAGTTTGAGATTTAAGATGCATCTTGGTTTTGACAGACTTTCATTATAGAAATGTGGCATGGTAGAATCATGAAAACAGAGGGAAAAGCAATTTTCTTACTATTTGCATGTCCCTGTCCAGTAGGTTTAAAGTTAACTTACTACATTTCATGGATTCCTGTGTAATGAGTGGTACCCCTCCTCTCAAGAAAGCTAAAGGCATAAACATAATTTGAGACAGTAGAGGTTTGACTTTTGTCAGCCTTGGAATTCAGGGAAGTGGGGTAGAGCAGGGCGAAAGTGTCTCTCTTATATTTAGGATGTTCTACCGTAAAAAAAAATCTATTTAAAATACTAATTTTAGCATGCCATCCTCATGAATAAAAGCAAAAATGATGCAAAAGCTGGATTTCCCTTCCCTCTAGACATCTAGCAGAATGAGGAATGTTTTCTGGTGCTCATTTTTATCTTGGTCGTACGATGTCAGTCTGACTTTAACAATTACAGCTCTTATCTGAGAGCGCTGGAGAAGAGACTTTTGGTTTTTTGCGGCTTTTCTTCAATGTATTTGCAGGACAGAAAGGAGGAGGCTGTCTGACAGACTACCCGAGCTTTTCCCTGTTCCTCTGTCTACACTAGTACCTCATTGATGAACAGTCCAGGCTTGTTCTTGATCATGTTTAACCTGAAGCCAAATCCACTAGGCCCTTTCACCATCTTGCAGATTCTTGGTTTGTGGTTCACTTTCCGCTCAGTGTGCAACTCCACTCTTTCCTCCGTTTTAGCTGGAGCTGGATCTTGTGCTTTGTAGTAGTATGAGAAGGGGGAAATTTGAGCCTGAAAAAAGCGACAAAAAGAACTTTGTTAACATAAAAACTTCTGTTGTGAAATCTGTATTAGGCTTTCATGCTCAACATGTTCTGTTTGAAACCTTTTTAACGACTGAGACTTGAGCTGCGATGAAGAACTTTTTTCTATTAATTTGTGGCTAAGTGGAAAACTACACTATTGATCTGTGAAAAGGGAATTTTGTTACTCGTTTTGTTCATAAATGGTTACACAGCTGCATAGCTCTGAATTTGCTGTCTTAAACTTCTAACCTTTCTTGTGGTGTGTTTACATTTAGAAGCGTTCCAATAGTGCCTATAAAAATCTGGAAGAGGCCAAAACTTTGGGTGTTTAGGGAGCGACTTGCTGTACAAATGCAAGGAAGGTTGCTGAAATATGGGTGTATCTTGGACATTTCCTGCAAGTTGAAGAACTGTCTGTCAGAGCAGACTGGCTGTTTCATTGCTGCTTATGTCTCTTTCTAATGATAAATTATCAATTTTTAGCAGTAGTTTGCATTTTCTTACCAGTTTATACATGGCATCAGTCTCCTTATCCACTACCAAGAGTGTGGTTTTTGCCTCAGACTGCTTAATTTTTCCCACCACGCTTTCATGATCCAGCCCCTCCACTTGCTCGCCATTGACAGCTACTAAGATATCATTGTCTCTGAGACCCGCCTTGGCTGCCGGGCTCCCAGAATCAACATCCTTGATTACATGATCTAAGATTAGAAGGGAGAAAAGATTGATGTGAAGTTGTATGCTTGGTAAATTTAAAGACATTAAAATGCATGGCAAAGGCAAATTGTCAGAATTGCGCTTCGGGTTGAGACCATTTCCCGATGCAGTCCTGTTCGCAGCACATCTATAGAGGACTTCTCCTACATGACCAGGAAGAAGCCCAAAGGAATGAGGTCTGCAAACCTGGTACAGGAAGAAATTGTATAGTGAATGTCATGGTCTGTGTGTTAACGTGGTTCTTACCACCAGTATTTTGTTCCATCCGTAGATAAAAGCCATAACCATTTTTTCCCTTCTGGGTCTCGACAAGTCGTGGTTTGAGGGGAAGCAATCTTAGGCTGGCATTCTCTTTGCTCAGTACCATCTTCTGGCTTCTGTAATAGTGGTCTGTTTCTTCATTTGAAAGTAGAAACATAACATGATTTTCAGACTTCTTTACCTGTGATAGTACATGTACAATCTCAGATGTCACCCCTTCAGCAACATGTGGGAATTGTAGATACTTTGGTAACTGGGGTAGTGATACATGGTGGTGTGGGGGTGCTGTTGGCGAATGAGCCATAAGGTGTGGGCCATGCTACTACAAGTTGATTTATTTTTTCTCCAGTTGGAAATTTGGACCATGAAAAGATCTCGGGCACAGATATGAGGAAATTTTCTGTATTTCGGACTGTGTTCCTGAACACAGGGAAGTAGCTGTAGAGTACCATGAGGGTGGCATACAGTGCCAGTAGAATCCAGTGAGCCTCAGCAGATAGTGCTTGGCTTACCTAGATGTGGAACTCCGTAGACATACCATGCCATCTATACCACTGTTTTAGATTACAGTGACAGAAGTCAAGTTTCAGTCACTCTTGGGTATCTTCTGTCTCCCTGTATTTCTGACTGAGTTTTTAGGATTTTTTTCTCTGTTCAACCTCTCCAAGTCCATCCTTCTCTTATTCCTTTCTAGTCCAATGGGTGCCCACTTTACTCAACCAGCGTCGCTCTGCTGCTGATGTGATAGCAGCTCAATAAAACACAGGTGTTGCATGGTTCTATAGTTGTTAGTGTGCGCTGAATTGTGATGCGGGAATGCCAGACTACGTACTACCTGCCTCATGGCTCTCTGAAATCTCTTCAGCTCCAGCTGCGTTTACGCAGTGCCAGTGGTGGAGAGCTGGAAGCCTCATTATCAGTTTTCTGTGCAGCTGAGGCCAAGTAGTGAAATTACTTGCACAGTAATTTTCAGTAGTTTTGGACTTCTTAACAGGAGAAAGGAACTACTGTCTCAAGTCATGAATTTTCCCTGTTCCATGCTAACTATATCATTAGAGAGTTCCCTCTCTTCCTGCCCTGAAAACCACATTTGGTGACTTGCCCTCTTACCATCAGGAGGATTTCCAGGACTTCTAGGAACAGAGCATGATTTATTTAATAGGGCTTCTGGCAGCAGTATACTTCTGTTATTTAAAATTCTTTGGACTGTCTTGATGGCAGTACTCATTCAGAGGAAGTTCCAAGAGGCTGCTTGACAGCAGAGCCAAAGCGGAGGGGTACTCCGCTGTGTTGATGATACAAGAACAGGAGCTTCCAAGATTTACTGTGAAGCATTCAAATCAGCCAGACCTGCCTCCTCAGTAACCCCGATAGGTTGCTGTGAAAGTGGGCCAGAACAGAAGATGAATCAATATACAAACAAATACCTTTTCCACCACTTCCTCATGAGTGTCACTTTCCACGTTTTTTCCATTGATCTCAATCAGGCGATCGTTATTTTGGACACCAGCCTTTGCAGCTGCTCCTTCTGATGAAAGGTCTACTATGAACAACCCCTTATGTCCTAAAATAAATGGAAACTCATTACACAGGATAAGTACTGAAATATGCCTCAATTTAGTGGTTAAGGAAACTCGGCACTGATGTCCGTAGAGACTCCTGGTCTCTGCTTATGTGCAGATTACGGTGGCACCACAAACCTTCCACATAGACACACCTCTGTCTCTTATTCTGTCCTGGACAAATCACTTCTGTGGGGGAGGGAGGCTTTGGTTCACCCTCTACAGCTCAAACAAACTTTTATATCTCTACCAAGATTGCCAAAGGGGCTGATTAAGATAGCTGAGAGGGATTTTATTCCCACTTCCCTCCCCTCCTGGTCTGAAGTGAGGAGCTGCTTTTATTGTTGTTTTGTACGTTTCACAATTTCCTGTGCTTGGAAGGCTTTCATGTTTGGTCTTTTAGTTATATTACATTCCAAAATACCCTCTTCAGAGGTGATGCTTTCCTGAAAACTTCCCTACCCTGTTGACTGCCCTTATGTAGAAGAGGTTCCAAATACCTTGCTTTCTAAATGAAATAACTTAAAAATCAGGAAAAGTGTTTATTATAGCTGACTAGAACCTTGTATGCTGCTTCCTGAGGTGAGGAATGGAACATCTTGAGTGTATGTCTGGCATTTGAGCAGGGACTGCAAATTTGATTTTGGTAAGTGGGCTTAAATAACAAGCAGAACATTGGTTATTCTTTTTATCTCTTTTCTCCACCCCATAAGAAATGCGGTTCTCAGAAAACCGTGCAGTGCATATGCTCAACAGAAATGGACTAGAAGTGGATCTGAACTCATTTGGCTGCTTCTCACTTTCTTTCTGTTAGCAAGGGGGGTTTGTGTGTCCACATTGGCCCCCACAGGTTAACTGTGGTTTCCTCTGTCCCTGCTGCCGATATGTATTTATACGGCATTTCTTCTCCCCAGGCTCTCACCTTCTGTGGTTTGCAGGGAGAAGCCGTAGCCTTTCTCCTCCTTTACTAGGTAGCAGAGCCGAGGTTGTGGAACTGCAGTGGTTGCTCCGTTGGCCGTGGGTGATGGTGACTGCTGCTCCTGCTGCTGTCCTGTTGACACCTTTTGTCCCAGCTCTTCCAAGTTCACTCCCTCCTTTTCTGCCTTTTGATAGGATGCGTCATCCAGAACAAGAAGTACAACAGAATTTCCACTGTTTTTCACAATCTCCACCACCTGTAGCGGACAAGGTGAAATGGCAAGTAGGTGTTAGAGTGACCTAAAAGCTCTCCTTAGGAAGGGTTGCACTGTCTTCTGTTTTTGTTGTCTTATCCCTCAACTTAGGCGCTATGGAGGCACCTCAAAAGACATTTCATGCCAGTGGTGGGTAATGAGTGATGCAGGGACATACTCAAAGCAGTTGACTCAACTCTTGGATTTCCTAGCAGAAGATGCCATAAAAACGGGAAGAGAAAGCTTGAGAAAGCTTCACATAGTGGCAGTGGCTGTGGGTAATGGGGAAGTGGTATGGATCCCAGACTAAACAGAAATGTACCTGTGTATGTTCCTCCTTGTCTACAAACACACCGTTAACCCTGAGGACTCTGTCTCCATCCTTCAAGCCAGCCTTTTCAGCTGGACTGTTCTTTTTCACGTCCCGGATGAGATGCCCTGGTGTGTCTTTCTCGATACGCAGGTAGAATCCGTAGGTCTTCTGGGGCTCTTTAGTCATTTTACATTCTCGGGGCTGCAGAACAGAAGTCATCTCTGCCAGACGGCATAGAAAAGCTATGTATCAGTAAAACCAGTAAGTTTACCTAGATGTGTTCCCTCTAAATGCAAATTGAGACAGGTTCCTTTGGGATTCTTGGGGTTTTGTTTCCCCGGAAATCCAGCTGTGCAAAGTTGAAGCTAGTTAACAAGACTAGGGAGAAGAAAGTAATTCCTTTTCGCTTGCCCTCCTCGCTTTGCTTGTCTCCCCATCTCAATGAAGTTAAGCAAGATGCAGAACTGGAAGAGAGAAGTTGTTTGCCTGCGAGAACATAGTGAAAATTGAGGTGAGGATTTAATACCAGAATTAAGTCTTACAGAGAGAAAAATAATGGCAGCACAAAAATACTGGAACGCTATAGAAAATTTATCTGACAAAATGGGATTTCACAGAATTGCAGATTCGTCAAGGTTGGAGCGGGCCTTGGACGTCATCTTGTCCAACCCTTACGCTCAAGCAGGGCCATCTAGAGCCAGTTCCCCAGGACTAAGTCCAGACAGCTTTTGAATATCTGCAAGGACGGAGGCTCCATTATATCTCTGGGCAACCTACGCCAGTGCTTAGTCACTCTTATAGTAAAAGAAGTGTCCTTACTTTCAGACAGAGCCTCCTGTGTTTCAGTTTGTGCCCATTGCTTCTCATCCTGTCACCGGGCACTGCCGAAAATAGTCTGGTTCCATCTTCTTTGTACCCTTCATTCAAATATTTTTATACATTGCAAAGTTTCCCCTGAGCCTTCACTTCTCCAGGCTGAACAGTCCCAGCTCTCTCAGCCTTTTTAAGTATCTCCAAGGATGTGGAATCTACAACTTGCCTGGGCAACCCGTGTAGATGGATGAACATGTGGGATCAAGGAAGAACCTCAATGTCTTAACCAGGCTTTCCTGTTCTTAGTTATTTTAGCTAAACAAAATTAAATTTCAGGAAACGACATCGTAACTGGAGTGTTATTGTTAATGAGTTCAGGAACCTCGTGAAGTTCAACAAAGTAAAGTGAAAAGAAATTTTCTATCTAGACCGTGCAGAATAATACAGGCTGCCTGCTGGCTGGCCAGTAGGCAGTGCTGCTGGGCAGCACTGGGGTGCCCAAGTTGAACATGAGTCAGTGGTGCAGCTTTGCAGTGAAGAAAGTCAACTGTATACTGGATGGAACCAGAATGTAGCCAGCAGGTCCATGGAAGGTATTGTTCCCCTGTCTTTGGCACTTGTGAGATCACATGTGAGTACTGTCTCCAGTTTTGATCTGCCCAAGTAATTGACGTACTGCAGCTAGTCCACTGAGGTGATGTGGGTTTTGGAACACTAAGGAGGCTGAGAGCTGAGTTTGTTCAGTCTTGGGAAAAGAAAGTAAATGGAAGATCTTATTGATGTCTTCAACTGCCTAACTGGATTGTACAGAGAAAAACCTCTTCTTGGAAGTTAACAGTGGTAGGGATGAGAAGCAACAGACACGGGCTGCAGCAAGGGAAATTCCAATTACAGCCATAAGGACTGTTCTTTATCTTGGAGGCTGTCAGATACTAGAACAGGTTCCCAAAGATGCTGTGGAATCTGTCCTTGGAGATACTTGACTGAATGGAGCCCTGAACAACCTGATCTAAGTTTGGCCGTGTTTTATACAGGATGTTGGACCAGGTGACCTCCAGAAGTCCCTTTCAACCCGAAGTCTTCTATGCTTTTATGATGAAATGAAACTCTGGTTTGGGTAATGCATATCGTTATCAGGAATACTATGTAATCAAAGTAAGCAATAGTTCTGATCAGGGAACAACTCCAAGGATGGTTGTTTTGGGAACTGCTGCTGAAGATCCATGATGGTAGAGGAACAAGACGAATGAAGACAGCTTCCTCCAACTGGAGAGTCCAGGTAATTAGCAAACTTAATTTGTATTTTACTGGAAAGATATTTTTTTTCTGCCTCTCTATACTGACAGAACTTTGTCAAAAGGCCAAAGCTGCATTGCAGAGATCGGCCATTAATCACAGCCTAATAAATACTGAGGAAAATCGTCTGTTTCCATGTAAAGATTTCTTTGCGACTCCGTGGTTTTTATTCTGTTTATATCGCCTGTGTGACTAATGTATGTGGGAACTGGCCTTTTTTTTTCTTTTCCTTTTGTCAGAAGTAGCTGGCAGCCAAATCCTTCCATGATAGCGGCATACTGCAGCACCACCTCTGTGGCTGCCCGTGCTACAGACGGTTTGCCCTTGAAGCTGAAAGTGCGTTGCTGAGGTTAGTTGGGCAGCGTATAGAACAGTATGGATGTGTGGTGGGGGTTTGACACAGATGTCACTGAAACTGGGGGATATGGGGAATTTCAGCATGCAGGGATGGGAAGTCTGCACATCATGATACACTTGTTCCCCTTGTGCTTTTTTGTCTCTGTGCAGTTGCACTGTGACTGGCTCCACATAGGCATGGACTGCCTTATGATTTGGATATTGTTTGGAATACATCAGACATGTTGATCACAAGTACAACTGAAAGGAGATTTTCTTGACAAACACTGGGAATCTGTCCTAATTCTTGAAGTTAACATGCAAAACGAGTGGTACGCAAAGCTGAAGAAACAGTAGGCTTTTACGGGAAAGATTACTTATTCATATTTAGAAATTGAAGGAAGGTTGCAGTGCACTGCATACTACTCTTTTTAATCCTTGAAAGCTTTACATGCAAAAATATTTGGATCGTAAAATGATTTTTCTAAGGGAAGAAAGATTAGCAAAAAAGGAATTTCTTACCTGTATGTCTGCGTGGAGCAGCCTTCACAGGAATTCTCTTTTGCTGTCCCTCCTGTGGCTGTACCTATAAGTAAGGCTGGACTTTGATTGGGCAAAGGTTGATTTAAAAGATGATTTATTTAACCAAGTTTCACTGAATGTATTCAACACCTTGATAAGATGCCTTGTCCTTGTCTGAAGAAGTGCTAATCACATGCACTTCTCAGCAGCTTTAAAATTTGTTCTACTGATAATTATACTCAAAAACTCAGTCAAGGAGGTCATCCAAGGCAAGTCTGATCTTTGCTCTGGGCAAGAGCCTTGTCCAGCTATAAGGAATGTCTTAAAGGGAGCAGGTTTGGATTGTGGTGGGTTGACCTGGGCCAGCAGCATTTGAATGCAGATCAAGAGGTTACCTGTTCAAATCTGTGCACCCCATGTTGGGTGCCAAAACAATGATTGTGATGGGTTGACCTTGGCCAGCAGCCAGATGCCCACTCTGCTGTTCTTATTCCCTTCCTATACAGGACTAGGGGGAGAAAATAGGATGAAAAACCTTGAGGAATTCAAGACGAGGACTAACTGGGAGAGATACAACTAAAAGATGGCCTCATGACTGCGAGGTGGCCCTGACTCTTGCGGCCATCACACATGTGAAATATGCACTTCAATCAAGCAGCCCGTGTGAGTAAAATCTCCCTGGAATAGAGGGAGGGGGAGGTGATTGGGATATCAATATGGTGGGGCCTGGAAAATTTGCTATACTGGACCACTGCTATGAACCTGCCAAGGCAAGTTCTGTGTGCTTACCATTGTGAAAGGGGCTACTGGGTGACTGGAGACACACTCTGTAACCCATGGTGTTACTTGAAATGCCATCCCTAGCTTGAAAGTCCTCAGAAAGAATCGAGTTAAACAGTGCAACTAATTTCTGAAATAACCTCATATACTCCTGGGACAAGAAATAGTGCATTGATTTGGTGCCTCACATTCCCTATTACCCACAAGCCTCTGGAAAGATGGATGGATATAATGGACTGTTAAAGGTTATGGTGAGAGCATAGGGCACTGGGGAATGGAAGCAGTGGGACATAAATTTAGCAGAAGCCACTTGGTTAACACCAGGTGATCTACTAACTGCCCTGGTTCTGCCGCAAAGTCCCTAAATACTGTGGGAGCAGATGAGGTATCCGTAGTACATGTAGGTAAGTGACTGGGAAAGGCTCTCCCTTAGGGTTGCTCTCCCTTAGGAAAAGGAAAGTCCATTTGTGGGACTGGCTTTGCTGAAGGACTCAGGTGTGCAGAAGGAAGTGGAAATCTCGTGCATACCTCAAGCAGATTTATCCTTGGAGGAAAATAATCCATGATTTGACTTGTATAATGTAGGAAGTAATAAAGCCGTAATCACCTGAATCAACAGAGAATGAGCCTCACAAGGAACCATGTGAGTGCAGCGCTGACCCAGCCCAAGCAGTCTTTGTGCTCAACAATCCAACCCCCTGCTTCTGTCCTGAATGACCTCCTTCACAGATAGGACCAAAGTCATTCACTGTTAATGACAATGTATAAACCTGACTATTGGATGTAAAGATGGTTTAAGTATGTAGTATAAGTTGCAAGCTTTGTTAAGAAGGAATTTCAGGAATGAGAAACAGAATGAAAAGGTTTGAGTAGGGTATAGAAACTAAACAATGTATGAGTGGGACAGAGGATACTTGGATGTATCAGATAATGTGTGATCTGAGCAGTGTTGATAACACACCACTTTTTGGGCTGTTGTTGAACGGTTTTTGAAAGCATCAAGGCTTTCTCTCCCCCGTGCCCAGGTGAGTAGACTGGGTGTGAGCAAGACACTGGGAGGCAACAGAGCTCAGACAGCTGGCCCAAACTGACAAAAGGGATATTCCATACCATTTGATGTCATGCTCAGCATTAAAAGCCGGGTAAGAGGAGGAGGAAGAGCAAATATTTGTGGTTATGGTGATCTTCCCAAGCAACTGCTGTTCATGTTGAGGTGCTGCTTTCCATGAAGTAGCTAAAGATCTGGCTGCCAATGGGAAGCAGTGAATTAATTCCTCTTTTTGCTCTCCTTGCATGCACATCTTTGCTTTACCTGTTAAACTGTCATCATCTCAATCCATGAGTCTTCTTGCCTTCCTTCTATTTTTCACCATCCTGCAGGAGATGAGTGAGCAGGAATCAGGGTGTGCTTTTGGCTGTTGGTTGGGGTCAACCCACTGCAAGGGCATATCTTATCTGCTGGCCATAAACATCTGCAGGATATGCTTATAGACACTAACTAAACTGATGATGTTTCTAATGTGGGGGGAAGCCTCCAAATGTGAGTCTTGATATACCAAGATATTTAATGAATTGACCCCGTGAAATTCTTGTTAAAAAATCTCATTAAATTTTAGAAAGCTTTAAAATGACTTATTTCCCTCATTAACTTGCTGTGGAATTGTATTATTAGAAATAAGACCCGTGTTTTCCTTGGCTGTCTGCTCCAAGTGTTCAATTCAAAGGAAAGATAATAGAAATAAGTGTAACCTAAATGTGCTGCCTCAGAACAATCACTGATGTTATAAAAGTCTTACTGTAATCCACTCACTCTAAGTGGATTTACAAGCCTATTGTGACTAGGAGTTGTTCCTCTTTGTATAACATACAATCTAAAAACCTAAATAAGTGAGCCCCAATGTTGTAAGCACCAGAGAATTCAGACCCTGCCTTGTCCTCTCCTTGCAATCTTTCAGACAAGTGAGACATTGACTGGATAAGGAGGAACACAGAGAAGGGGAATCATAGTGGCTCAGTTTTGTGCCTAAGCACAGTGCAGATGGGAACACATACAAGAATCTCAGGTCAGCATACAAGGAAACAGCACAGCACTTGGAGCAAGATGTACGTTTTTTATTGTAGTGCCACTTTGATAGTCACGTGAGGTCATTTAGGGTCCAGACAAGATTTTTCAAAAATAAGGTGCTATACAAATGTAAAATTTTAGCAAAACATAGAAACATTTTGTGTTTTTAGAAGGGAAAGTATAGTCATGTTCCAAATGGGAAGGAGATGGAGGCTGTGCAGCAGTTTCAAAAGGCACTGAAAAGCAAGTTGAGGGAGAAAGGTCCAGCAGTCAGCAGGCTACTTAAGCTTATGGTGTGGTGAATTATGAAACATTAGAAAATACGAATGGCAAGGGGTTGAGTTTGAGTTGAGTCTGGGGGTGGTGGTTAGCCCTAGGGCCATGCCAAGAGGTTGAATGGGAGGTTAAATGCAAGGAGGATGTATTTCCATGTGTGCTGAAGAACAGGAGCCCCTGCATTTCTTAGAGCTGATCTTTGCGTGTGTGGGACTGAGATGTAAATTGTATGGAAGATGTACTAATGCATCCAATGCTGACAAGCCCTTGAGGCCAAAAATTCTCATATCCTTCCACCAGTAGAATGAAAATTATTCAAGAATGGATCAGAGTAAAGGCAGCTTGCAGTATCTCCTCTTCTCGTTCTTGAGCCTTTTGTAAAAATGTTCTCAAGCATATTCATACTGCTACAAAAATATCAACACCCCCCAAAAAAAAGAGGATTTTTACCTTTTAACACTTCAGGAAAAGTGATAAAACCTGGAAAAACATCTACCATAGTATTCTTGTGTTACAGGAGTTGGCCACAGTGACTTAGGTGGTGTGGTTCTATTAGCACAGGGACCAGACTTTGGTGGGTCTACTTTCTCCAAGGTATGTCTCTTTTCATCTATAGCCTGGATGGAGTAATGTAAGGATCTTTGTTCCTCTCCTCATCGCATTCTTCTGTAGGTTAATGTCTACAAAATATTTTCAGTCATCCTTTTTGCCAAAGTTTTTCTGAAGTTTTGTTAGAAGAAATTCTGTGATACTTACCTGTGTTACCAAAAGTTATGAGAAGTGAGCATTTTCTAGCAGTTGTAAGTGATCACATGGTTTCCTCAGCATGTTGGTAAATTGAGAGAAGCACTTGTATTCTTAACTTTGGTACTTGTTAGGATCTCTGGCATGAATAAATTCACAGGTTTTGGTAAGTTCTAGCCTCCTTCCCCCAAAGCAAAAACTTCTCACTTTCTAGTGCTTCCAGGAGTTGACCTGGAATAAAGCACTGACTGTAGAGATGTTTTGGTATTGTCTGTCTGAAGCATCTTATTTTGATCCTCTGGAAGGCTTTCCAAGAAGCTGACTTGAGCACATAGCAGTAACAGAAAGTGCCTCAGCATCCTTGTCCATGTGTTCTTCGTAACAACCTGAAGGGCTGCCTAACTTCAAGAAGAGGTGAATGTGTCCTCTGCAAGTGGGCAATGGTGACAGTGAAAGTAATGGGTTTTTTCCTACTTAGTGTCTGAAATACGATGAGATCTGTGCTGTACATGTTCCAGTAGCCTGAAACTGGGGGTACAGGTGGCTTGTTCCAGAGTCTCAGAGTGCTGGCAGAGTGCTGCAGAGCGGAGAGAGCCAAACCTGGCGCAGTTGATATTGTGTGAGGGCATAGTTTCAGCAAGTGATATTTACCGAAGTCTCGCTCTTTGCCAGGAATTATGTCACTCAGGTCACTTCCTGGCCCTGTTTTGGACACAGGCATGAGAAGAGTGTGTGCCTGTTTGCCAGAACGATGGCCCTTATTTAACTTACTTATTCTCATCTGAAGAGTTTATATGGATTCCTGATTTTATTTTTTAAAAAAGGAGAGGAAAAAAAAAAAGATATAGCTAGCCTCTGGATCACTTCTAATCTTTTTATAACCAGTTTTGTTTTTTTTAAATTGTGACTCACCAGGTTGTGTTAAGAGATGGTGAAGAAACCGCTTTCATGGCCATTCCACTGGATGAGAGGAGTAGAAACCAGAGCTGTTAATGAAAGATTGGTGAAGTAGATCTTTAATGTTTATAATACAAGTGTAGAGTTACAAAGGTCAGTTGACTAAAAGGTACCTTTTGTTATTAACACAGTTGTTCAAGGAGTCCCACCCTGAGTTTGAATGAATATAGTTCATATATTTGGTTCTGAAAATAAAGAGCTCAAATGATAGGTATCACTGCCAGCATTGTTCTATTGACAAAAGGCTTATGTGGATATTTTGCTGTAAAAACATTCCCTCTCCTAAATCTTGACGATGGTGAATATACCAATCACAGCTGAACTTTCTTGCCTGGGAGCATGTACACCCCTTAAAAATCGATATAATGAGGATTTCTAAATAGTGATTTTTTTACCTGTATTGCTTACTGTATACTTGCTGACCACAAGCTCACTAGTGTCCTCGCAGTGCCATCCTTTTCTTGGATTCATGACAAACCAGTTCATGAAGATTCATTTTCAAATGCAGCTGGTTGGGAGAATACAGGCTCATTCGTGTCCTCTGCTGACTCCAGCTGGGACAACTGTAAAGCTGTCCCCTGCTCCCTGCAGAAAACGATGCCCCTGCAGCTGAGTTCTGGAAAGGTGGTGCGCCTGGTTTAAGCCACCCTGCAACTCGATGTATTAAAAAGAGGCAACATCACTGTCAATTTATATAAATACACAAGGCTGTGAACTGTGATGGCTGAAGACGGATTTGCAACCTCTCTCTGGCAGAGATATGCTCCCTGAAGAAGTTGCTGTTCCCATCCGAGGGGGCAGCGGCCTCTTCAGCTAAGTCTTTCCTTTCACAGCTATGTCTGACAGGGGTTGTGAATCAGAGCCTTGGACTGTTTTAAGGTCTCCTTCAGTAGAGTAATATGAAGGCATATTTTATTTGTTCTTGTATTTGAGCTGTTCAAAATCAGTACAGCCCTTTCCCTTTGCCCCTTATTTTGCCAGTAAAGGGTTTTCCACTCTGGTTTGGCAGGTATTATATAAAGCACATGTGATTTGGTAATAGGAATATTTGGTTCACTAAGTCCTCCTTAATCAGGAGGCAAAGTCCATTTGAGCTACCAAATGAATATTCATCAGTCATCCTGCACATAGCCAAGTGGTAATTAATTCTTTCTCTTCTGGTGACCACATGCTCCTGATATGGTAAAGAATGTCAGGGAAAAAAAAACGGGAAGCAAACAGGAATGACATTGCAATCCTGCTGAGTTGCAGGCTTGCAGAGGAAGGGGAGAATACCCCTCCTTCGAGCATTTTGGGCTTATGTCTTCCTTAAAAATGGGGGAGAGAAAAAACAAATCATTTGCTCTCCCTGTATTTGCAGCAAAGAAAGGTATTCTCTTATCCCTGGATCTGTCAGTGAGGAGTTACAGTGACAGACATCTTCCCCCAGGCTTTGCTCTTTGGGCTTTAAATATTGAATTGTCTTCCCAAGTGACCTTTTTACTGGAGAATAGAAACTATAAACAATGCTTTCTTCTTTAGCTATTAAACAGATACCCTGTATTGATCGTGAATTTGGGCTTTTAGATGCAGAATTTTTTACGGAGTTAACTGTGAGGTGTGTCTGTGCAGCTTCTTTTCCTGTCACATCAGGCTGAAATCAGTTTTAAAAACTGGAAATTTCTGCTGAGACAAAAATCTGAAGGTCTTGAAATAAGGAATTACGTGAGCTAAGTAGACTTTTTGGTGGAGCTATGTGTTTGTTCATAGTAAATGGCTGTACAAAGGCATATATATTCATATGCATGCACAGCTATCAGGCTGTCTGCAGGACTGTTTGCATAACAGCAACTGAAGTTGGTTTGATTAATGCTTCTCAAAAAGCAACACCTTTGGAATTCTTGTCTTCCCTCTGACATTTCTAATGTGGGAAGACTTCTTTCCAGCCTCTTCTGTTGGGCATTTTCTAGACGTGTATTTCTTCGATTTTGCCTTTTAATTGCTGTATCATTCTGTAGTCTTTGGACGTGCAAGATGCTGAGACATAAAAAATAATGTTTTAAATCTACTGGTCTGCCCTTTTCCATTCAGCACATGGAGCTTTCTTTTTTTCTAGGGTATATTCCTTATAAAACTGTTCTTTTTTCTGATCTATGAAAGAACAGAATAAGTTACTTAGATCTCAGTTGCATGTGCATTTCTTGTCCTCTGGAAATGGATTTCTGAATTTGACAGTAGACTGTGTTCCTTTTCTTTTAAGCTTTTGAGATGTATAAATAAGTATTACTATGTCTACTTCACTATTTTCTTCAAGGAGCATAAGGAAGAGGTGCTTACACAATCACTACAGAAAGCATATACTCTTCCTCCAAAACCACAGCTCCGGGAGACAGGAATTATCCAGGCCTAAGGCTTTGACAGCAGCAAATGTGAAACTCTTTCTATTCCCATCTTCCCTTCCTCTTCCTGCTGCCTGTGTCCCATCTCATCCCATGTCATGTGTCGTGTGTCCCCCACCACCCCCCTCCCAAGTCTGTTATCCATCCAGGAAGTGTCCTTAATTTCTGTATTAAACTCTATATTATTGACTATTTAATTTCACTTTGTCAGTAAAGATACTATTCTGATATTGCATTACCATCAGGCTGAGCTGATGTGTGGAGGGGTAAGGAGCACTAGCCTCAGCAAATATAAGTGATGTTGCTTCATGGAATCCAAGATAATTATTTTGACTCTTCTGTATGCCAAGGACCTAACTTTTGCCTCAGGTTTCTTACTGGATGCATTCACTCTTGCTACAAGTAGGATTTAAATTGGAATAGCATTCATTTACCTATCTTTATGAGATCCGTGATCATAACGGAAAGTCTGAATGTAGCCTTGAAGGCAAAGAGAAATACAAACTTCCTGTAGAACTTTCCATCTTCTCAGTCACTCTATATTTGCTTTTGTGTTGGGGGGACTATTGTGTTCCGCTCTGATGAGGCTTATGCGATGCTTATAGAACTGTTAATAGAAACGTGGGGGTGGATAATGCCTGCTCTTTATTAGTTCTTGTCACTTTGTGGCTTTGAAAGGCTTGTTATCTCTTACCACAAAAAGAAAATGGCTACTGCTACGTCTGGCACTGCAGAAATGCAGAATGCAGCCCTTTTCCTGCGCAATGGCTGAAAACCGTTATTATAAGCTTTGTGAGGAATATAAATCTAGATACTATTTGAACACAAGATTACTTAGTTGTAAGGAAAAAAATAGTATAAAAATGAATTATTTTAATATGGTGTAAAAGTTAGTTATGAAGCTTATATTTATTAATTTAAAATCCCCTTCAAACAAGTCAGACACGGATCCAAACATGGATCCTACCAGAAATCCATGCCTAAATACTAAGGAGAGAATAAATCTCCATAAAATGCACTCATGGAAATAAAGTTGGTTTGGTTGTAAGAGTAAAACTGGTTTTGCAGAGCTTTTGTCCCTGATTTCAGCTGGAAGATAACACTCAGACTTTCTAGGGAAATACTCACCTACATCTTAGTTTATTAGCTGTCTTGAAGATCGTCCTGAGTGACGTGACCCTATCAGAGCCTAAAAACCTAAGTGATCCCGAAATGCTGAACTGGGTTCAGAGCTGGAGCGAGTGGGACATTCCTTCTCAAGAAGCAAAGACCAGAGAAAGAAAAAGAAAAATTCTGTTACCCACAAGACATAGCTGAAGTTATATTAAGCTGTTTCCCTGGACAGGTCATCCACAGGAGGAAGAATTTAAAGATTTATGTCGCTGGGGAAGGCAGCATAAGCCTGAATGAGACTCGTGTGTGTGTGGCAGTAAGCTCAGCAGAATTTGAGTCCATATAGCCAATGACAAGATCCCAAGCAGTTTATTCTGCTCTCTTTTGCTTCTTGTTTTGCCTTTGTGGGGTGGGGGATGGAATTTGTACAATTTGTTCCATCTCTTGGTTTTTTTTCATTTGTCTGTGCTTGAGAGATGCCCAACAAAGTGCTTTAATGATTTCCTAAACTTAAACCACAACCTGTCACTGAGCCAGATTCTCTTGTGTTAATGGTTGCATTTTAACGTGCTGCTATGGGATTTAACTGTCATACCTTCTTTAAAGCCCACTGTCTCATTTTGAAGAAAAGGATGATGGAATAAGAACCCTCCATAATTGTGTTTAATGACAGTTAGGCATAAGGAAAAAGTAGCTAATGGACACTTAAATCAGGTAGACGTTTATATTAAGTAAGGGAATTGAAACTGAAGGATGTTGTCATTGTCTTAAATTCTCCTAGGGTTAACTTGGTGAGGGATGACAATCTGTTACACTTGCCTATGTTAGTCTGTTGATTCACTGTAATACTGCAAAGTAAAGCGGGAGGGTAAAAGGGCATCTTTTGGTCATCACTGAGTTGTAGACCAATGCATCCAAAATGCAATCCTGCCATATGATCATGGCAAAGACAAGTACCTAGTACAGATTACAAGCAGGATTATTAGAAATCCAGAGCATGTGGTGCACAGCTGTGTCATGCCTGTTCCTGCTGCACCTGTGTCTAAAGTGGTGAAAGAGTGGTTCCAGACCACCTAGAGGATACCTCCTTCTTCACAGATTTGATGAGGACCGGGCTTTCCCACCATCTCATTTATAGAGCTGAAATCTGGAGCTTTCAGGATTTGGTTCTAGGAAGGCTTGGTACATCCTCTGAAGTGCATTTTTGGAACCTCTGTTGCAAATATAGAATATGGTGATAGGTAGTTAAAGATCAGAACTGCTTAATTTGACTTGGTTATTTCCTGTACATGGTTTTCCTCATGTCTACGCCTTTTTTTCATTTGTAGCAGATCGTTTAGGTGAAACTGAACTTTACTTTCTCTCTTGCTATCTGAATATGATTTGCATACCAGGACATGTTTTTTTAGGGTATGCATTTCTCTCATGTCGCTTTTTTTTTTTTTTTTAGTTAAACAAAGTAGGATGAAAATATCAGGATTGCAACAGCTAAAATACATCTATGGTTTTATATTTTGATTTAATGTAAACACATACAAGAGCTGAAAGCAGCAGCATTTTTTTTTTCATTTTCTTTCATGAGGATGTAGGCTCCTAAAGCAGGAAATACACGGGATACATGAGTACACTGGAGAATATAGTGTCTGACCTAATGATCTGTTTTTGCTTGGCCTGATATATCTTTGGCTTGCAATCTTGTAATGAAAATTTGTTAACTGTTGCATTGAATCTGATGGATTTACTAACGCTGAGACATCTGAGGAGATCTCACTTGCCTTAAAACAAATGGGCATTTATTCAGATTTACTCAGGAAGTGGGACTTTGCTACTTGCTTTTTGGTTTTTTTGTATGTTTCAAATAGAGAATTTTTTCTTTTTTAAGCTCTGTTTGAAGTAACGTGGTGGGTATGCTCAGGGCTGTTCCATTACACCCTCACTATTTTCCTATGTTACTCAGCTCAGATGCCTGTTGAGAACGTAGGCACAGCTCACATTGCTGGCTTAAAGCCTCCCTAGGCCTTTCTCAAATAAAAATGCTGTTCACTGCCCTATTTCTGAGGAGAAACCTCAGACAAGTTTAGTCTTGTTTGCTCGTGAATGCGTATCCACAGGCTCCACCGTGAAGGCTGAGTAACTGGGTTTATGCTCCACTGACAGACCTGATGCTGAATGGACTTCAAAGAACACGTTGCTTGCTCCACAGAAGAAATGATTGCTTTGGGATTGGTCTGAGATAACAGAGAAAGTGGAAGGAGAAGAGGAAAAAAATATAAAATCTTGCTTTGCTCTCTGAATTGTGCATGCTTTGTGAATGGCTGATGTTCGTGTCTGAGCTCTCAAGTCGGCACCTTTCAGGGATGTAGTGTCTTAAGGAAGTTTGGAAGCAACTCTGGAAACTAGTGGCTTTGCTACACAGAAGCATACATTTTCAGTAAATGTGTCTGGGACGGTGAACTGCTTTCTGCTAACAGCAAGGTTTTTGATTGCTTTAATGAGCTGCAGAGGCTGTGAACTGGCAGCTCCGATTATTCCCCTTATATTAACCACTATGCTCTACGCATCTCAAAAGCTATTGAAAGAGCCACTGAACTCATGCTTCTTGTCTGCACTCTGAAAATGAAAACTCTTCTGAGGCTTTTAAGTGTCCAAAAATTACTGGGTTGTCTAAGAGAGGAAATGTTAGCTAAGCTGGCCTTATCTGGTAAAAGGCAGTAAAATCTCCTGGTCCTGGGTGGCTGACCCATAACTGAAAGTTTGACACCAGACGAGTGTGTGGGGACCCTTTTAGAAAGCCAATGAAGATCCGAAAGATAAGTGAAGAATAGATATTGTAGTTAAAATAACACAGAAACCGACAAGACATTCAACTTGTTGCGAGTACAGCCCACACAGGAATTTCTGCAGTATAGAAAAGTGCAAATAAATGCTTGGTTGTCATTTTGACTCCCATCATTTTGCTGTCCTCCCCTGCCAACACGAAGATCAGAGCATACCCAAAGGAACCGACTTAAGTCTCTCGAGCACACAGATTGCAAGCACTGGCCAATGTGGAACAACTAGAAGTCCTGCCAGGGCTTTTTTCCATGTCTTGGTCTAAGGTGGTAGGTGAGAGAGTTAAAAAGAAACCCCAAGCAAACAAAAGCAAAGCTTTTGATTTTCGGTTATTTATTTAACCTCAGAATCTTTCAAGGCATCCACCCATTTTGGAAATGGAGGCTGAGCAAACTACTCCTGGTTTTCTCCTTCCCAGCAGCGTGCAAAGCTCCACTTGCTGGTCTGGCATTTAGAGACATTTCTAAATGACAGCTTTGTTTTTCAAGGGAAAAGGAAAATCTGTATTCTGAGGTAAAGAAAGAGGCTCTCCTGCCTCTTAACAGTAGTCTGAAACAGGAGGATGTTGCGGCAAGCATTATTTTTTCTTTTCTTCAGAATTTCTCTATTTTATCCTCATGCCAACATCAACGTTCTCCTACTCAGAACACAAATGCAGTAACATTAGTAACAAGAATTAGATTATTTTTCATCATTGAAAAAGAGGTGCCAGTAGCCTGTTGTTCTGTACATTCATTTTAATGTCATGAGACAGTTTGCTAGCCAAATAATTTGATGCAGGTGCCCTCTTGAGGAGGAGAAACAATTACAGAGGAATTTTGCTAGCTTTTAGGAGCTGGTTGACGGTTGTTCAGTTCACTGTAGGCTGCAGCAATAGCTGTGTGGTTGTGGTCTAACTTTCAGGTGTTTTAGCTAGTGCACTCTGAGTGTCAATAAGCCTGTTGCCTGCAACTCGAGTATACAGATAGTACGCGTGTGAGTGATCTGGTTTGTGGCATCTGTCGTCTTGTTGGTTTGTTTGGTGGGTTTGTTTTTTTTTTTTTTTTTTTAAGGGGATATGTGCTTTCACGTCTCTGTCTTATTTAAATGCAAGGGGTTACTTTGTCATTTACAGGCTCCTCGCTTCAAGGGAAGGACTGTGCATTTTGGACTGCTCTGTAAGTACTAGGACAGGCTTGCAGTAGCAAGCTGAGTGATACCAGCTCTCCTCTGTACTATGAGAAGAACTCATGGATAACCGCCTATCATTTCTTTTTTTCTTCTGTTTCCTTTTTTAGCGTGGAAGATGACTCTGATAGCAGAGTTCCTCGCTATGGCTGGAGGCAGCAGCCCCATTGTGGTGTTCCAAGTGGCAGCGCTGGCAATGTTGGTATCGGGTAAGGAGGAGCCCTGGCAAGGAAAAGTGTGCTGTTGGTGGTTTTTTAATTCTGTTTAGGAGTTACTTGGTGTGGCCGAGAGATGCTGCCTGGGGTATGGGAAAGAAAGAGTATCTATTGTAATAACTTCCAGCAGGGCATGCTCTGCATGATGTTTTTCAGTTTTTGTTTTCTGAATTTTGCCCAGGGAGCTAGGAGGTGAAATCTGATCCCAAAAGAGCAGTATTTTGAGCCAATCAGTATTTTTGTGTTATCTTTCCATGGAATAGGTCAATGTTTGATGAAAGCAAAAACCTTCAAGTTGAAGAGAAAAAACCAAAATCTTAAATATCCCTCTCCCCTGATGCTTTCACTTTCTTTTTTGGAGAAAGGACACTCTTCTCATCTTCCATTTTTATGAAACCAGCAAAGTTTATAGAGAACATTCTGTTCACACAATGCTTTTGGAGGATCTATGAGAGTAAACAGAGATTTTTCTTCCTCTCACTGTTTTTATTGTGGTACCTGTTATCTTGGGCGCTTTGTGCACATCTGGAGCATAAGATAGCCCCCGATTTCAGAGTGTATAAACAAATGGAGGAGTCTTGTGAAGGGAGGAGGAGTTGGCCTGGCACAGTTTAGTTAATGTCTGCTCTCTTCCACCACAGAACACAGTATGCTGGAAATCATTTATCCATCTACCACAAAATACCTGGAAGAAGGGGAGACCCTGAATTTGAACTGCCTCATCAGCCACCAACAGAATCAGTCATCACAAATAGAGGCTCACTGGTATAAAAATGCAAAGAAGCAAAATGAGACTAGGTTTGGAAAGGGGATGGAAAGCTTGCACCTCTCACAAAACTCAGACCCCAAGGCGAAAGTCACGTCCTCTCTGCTTCTGAAAATTCAGAAAGTCAAGCAGTCAGACAGTGGCCACTATCAATGCAGAGCCAAAATAAAGAATACTCTCCTAACTGCTGTGGGCCACTTTATTAAAGTGAACGTAACAGGTAAGTTCTGTGTGTCCAGGAGCTTTGTTGCAGAGGGCGTTGGGGAGGTCACATGGTTGTCTCTGCAGCGAAATTTCTGCATGACAAAAACTGTGTTCATGAAGATGTATCCTCTCCTCCTAGGATGTGAAACTAAAAACGATTGCTGCCACACTGTGACATGTGGAATAAGTTTCATATTCCTGTCTCTTCATCTATGCATGCTTAAGTGCAAGAGTGACATGTGAAAAATGTTGGGGATTTGTTTTAGATTGGCTGTGGATCTCTCTGTGCTAATGGGAATAGTTTCCCATGGGATTTCTAATCTGACCCCCGTTACCAGAGCTGAAGGGAACTGGGTGGAAAAAGCAGTGTGGGAAAATGTATGTTAGTCTCAAGTTAGATGCAGGTCTGCCCCAGTTCACCTAGTGTCTGTCCTCGGTTTATAGCTGTAGCTACATTCACAGGCGGTAAAGTTATTTTCTCTAAAAGGGAGATCTTTGTATTTTTTTAAACGGAGACCTTTGTGTATGCAGTCTAGTCTTACCACCTTTGAATTCATTGTAATGTACGCATACCTTCAGGAGGATTGGTGCTTAGAGGGAGTGGGAGCTGAGATACGGCAGCCACCACTGTGAATTATTTTGTTCTTATTGAAGTGTTTTTCTCTTGCTTCATTACTTAGAAGAGAAAAAAATATTGTGCAGGAAGGCTGGGAGGGCTGAAACATACAGTGGCAGTGCCCCTCTGCGATGGTTTCTGTACAGGTCTGAACTGATTGTATGTGCAAACTGACTTAGCTCCAGCAGAAGGGGATATTTATTTGGCCTAACTAGCCGAGGTTCTCATCTGGTGGTTGTGGTGGTGGTGAGCTACTAGGTTGAGCTAGAGCTTTGTAGGTTGGTTCTGATCGGGGACAGGCTGAAAAACCAGCTCATATTCCTTCCAAGCTCTTCTCCCAGCTTTGTTAAGATACAGGGATTATGTTCATCTTTTGCTGCCTTAAAGTTTTCTCCAACATATTTTGACCAAAAATAAAATAAAATTTACACCTTCAGTCACCTTTTTAGGTGACTGAAGTTTTAGGTAAGAAAAGATGCAGTTCTGCAGACTTTTATTTGCGTGTTGATCATCGTTATGTCAGGTGTGAGCGTTGTCAATACCACAGAGAGGACAGAGGGAGACCTGGAACAGAACAAAGCTCTGAGGGTGGATTCTGAGCTGGAGAAGATGTGGCCTGTGGTCATGATATCTTGGATAACTGTGTATGTCAAAGGTAAGAAGACATCTATCTGTTCATCTTATCTATTCATCCTATCTATTAATCTATCTGTATCTTTTCTGAAGATAGAGTGTATGATTGATTTTATAAAATCAGAATTCTCATAGGTGTATTTCTGGCATGACTCATGTATTTAATGGGTGTTAATTGTACCACTGTAACAATTCCATAGAGCTTAATGGGCTAAAACTCTCCAGGCAGGAAGGGGAAATGATCCCAACTAACTTGCATTGGTTTTGGTTTTGAGCGATTTTGCAGAAGGTGCAACTGAGCTGGATTCCATCCAACATCCACAGAAGTCACCTGGCTCAGTGTCCAATTCCTGGTCTCACCAAAACAGGGAGCACTGAATGAGCACAATACCATTGTTTTATGAACTGCAGATGCCTCCTGTATGGCCTTGTGGGAATATGCAGTTGTATGCTAATGTAACATAAGGTATCTTGCAAATTAAATGCTGAGTCTGGGCTCAGGCAGTTGATTTAGATGTGTGAAAGTCTCTCTTCTTGGCCAGATGACCTTTGAATATAACCTCCGAGATGTGGTCTTGCATTAGTCACTTTTTGAATAAGCTTGTGTTGTATTAATTTGGATTAGTACATTTTGCTCCTGAACACCAGTAGATTTTTTTGTGTGTGTGTGTTCATCTTTTTTTTTTCCACACAAGGACTTGTACCATGAAAAGCCTGTTCGCGAAGTCTGAGCTGCTCTGCTTCAAACAAGATAATATTCCTGAGGCGCTGTCAGAACATGTGAGAACAATTTATTGTGCATGATGAATGTCTGGGATTCACGTTGTGTTTCATGGCACACTTCAAGATTTCGGGGGACTTATTTCTGGACTGGTTCATTGGGATTACTCACTTTACCCCATCTACCTCCTAGGCAAAGAAGAAGAATTTCTTCCTGCCTTTTCTAGTCCTGGAATTTAAATTCTCTCACGTTGATTCTCAGTTCTTCCAGGTTTTGCCTTCATGGAGGCAAATGATTTCTTAGTGTTGTTTTTTTTTGCAATGAAGAGATGGTTTCATTCCAGCCATACTTTCTGCTACAGCTCTCTATGCAAAGAAGGATTTCCTGGGTTCTTCTCTCCTCTGAAACGTCTTCTGACATATTTCTGGCCTATCCTCTGTGCTCTCCAATTTGCTGAGAAAGCTCAAGGCCCTTATTCAACTCTCAGCAGCATGAGCTCAAGTGGCGGGATGCACAGGAAGCAGAAATGAAATCAGTGTCAAACTCTGTTCTGCAAACAGAAACCAAAACCAGGTACAATGTCTTACTCTAATGTGGGATGTTTTGAAAGGCTGTTTTATCTACAGTCTTTTAACAGTGTTGTGTCCTTCTCCCCTTTTCCAAGTATTTATGTAAATTTGCCTTTTGTCTAAGGGGTTCTCTCTTGGGGCTTACAATTTGTGACCAAATGACAAAGCGAAGATGGTTAGGTCTGTATCTGCTTCTGTGGTTATTAAAGCTTGTCTGATGAGTGCTTCTGACCCCTGCCATGTTTTTCATACTTGGGCACATGTGTAATGTTTTTCAATGTCAAAGCAGACATGTATCTTCTAAATAAATACGCGAAGCATTCATTTATCTCCTCGTGGCTTTGCCAGGTATCTGATTGTTCATCAGCTCTGAAGAGCTGCAATTGCTGCTGCTTTGTGAGCCTTTCCATCAAAGGCAGCCTGATTTTGAATGCTTGCTGAAATAAATGTGTATGTCACATCTGACAGAACCAGCTGCTTAAAGGGCATCCTTGATGCTGAGAAGCAGTAACAAGCAGTACAGATGTCTCGCTAGCTGCGGGAAGGGAAAGGTGGGGGGACTCAGGAAGGGCATTGTATGATCCTATGTTTTGGGCTCCACTGAGCCAATTCAGACTGCAGGTATTTTTAGCACTATTCAGCAGGCAGCATGCTGTACAGTTACACATCAACATGATGCTTCTCTTGCAGGTTGGTGTAGCTATGTTTCCACCTCCTGGCAACTGTAAGGAATAGCTGAAAAGAGAATAAGAAGAATTATGCTTTTATTTTTGAATAGAAGATAAAGTAGGAATTCTGAAGAGGCACTTCTCTTGATCTCAAAGAGGTTTTTAACTCCTCAAAGTTCAGTATTCTATGTATGTACAAGCACAGAAGCTGTTTCCAAATAGTTTGCTTTGTAACTACTGTGAAAATGAGTGCTTGTGCTGAAAGGTCATAAATACAAGATGCTTGCAGCAGGACTGTAAGTCATAAGACACCAGACGGACATTTTATATTGAAGGAGGGAGCATGAGCATATATCCATGGTAACAGGGGACATGAACACACTTAGTGACAGTCCAGTCTCTAAAATACCCATACAATCTGTCTATTAAGGACAACAATTGTTATAGAGGTATATCCGCTTATGGAGGACATGTAGCGAAGACTGTAGGCATTCTGGGAGGTAAGTGCCCTTCAGTAATAAGAAAATGTTAATTTTCCCAAATAAAAGTCTCTTTCACAAGCCATGATGACCTCTCCCTGTCTTTGACAACAGTGTAGCCAGAACTGGGTTTTCTTTCAGGAGCTGATCAGAAACCTATAATGCCTGTTTCTTGTTGTTTGCCAGGTCAATGCCATCTGCCTATTTCACAGAAAAGACCAAAAGTCCTTTTGGTAGTTGCCTCAGAACTGCCCTGTGCAAACAGGAAAACAACAAATTTGAGTAGATAGTGAAATATGTATTTCTAGAACCTATAAAGAAATATAGACTGCTAGTCCAAAACTTCCAGATGAAAATGTCTTTTTCATTTCAGTCTAACTGTCAAGTATGCATTCAGCCAGGATCCCTCATGGGCATAATGAGATCACTGTTCCTTATGCCCTTGTTAACTGCATTAAAGTTTGGAGAAGTTTTGTAGCACATGTACATAAGCCTGGTTGAGTAGAGGTGCTGGACTCTGAAGTATTGAATCTGGACTTTGAATGACGTTTTTTTCTTCATTGTTCAGTTACAGGGGCTCCCATGTAAACTGCAGTCAGCGTCCTTGATTTACCTTCTTTTAGATGACACATTGCCTCACTTGGGCAAAATCATCTTGTTCAAGGGGGCTTGTTGGAAGCCTATATAGTTCAAATGTGCCTCCAGTGTGTCCATTTGGATGCATTTTTTAATTCCTTTAGCTGAGGCTATTTATCATTACGGAAGTCATAAACTAGCTTTGACAATAAACCACATAGAAGCAACGTGCAACTTAGATTTCTAGTGAGGAAGACATTGCAAGCAGGCCAAGTAACTTTTCCTGCCCTGTGGGAGGGCTGTGAGGCACGCAGCTCTTGGCTCTCCAAGCAGGGAGCTGAGGAGGAAAAGAGGTGAGGAAAACTGGTGAGGCAAGGCTGCTCTGTGTGGGAGTGTGTATTGTGTCTGCCCTTGGGCAAGCTGGACTTTTTTGGGAGTTGCAACCCTGGCAGCTGCTCCACTGAAAGGGTCCACTTTAATAAGAGAGTTATATGGAAAATGGTATATAATCAGTGACGGAGCCTCATTAGCTGAGCATCCCTAGATACCTTGTCACTTAGGTGCAAGAGCTCTAAAAGCGTGTGCATAATGTTGTATCTCTAGATACTGATTTTTATAAATATACATATATGTTGCAACACGCACACATAGACACAGCCACAGCACAGACACTTTTAGCAAATTAAGATGTTTTACATGTATTTTAAGTGGGTCCATAGCTGTGCACTTCGGCTTGGGCTGGGGAAGGGGCCTGAGGGCAGGGGAAGGCTGGGAAGAAGGCTGTGGTTTGCAGCATGAATGCATGCAGCGAAGACCTTGTGGTGGGGAGCGGGGAGGCTTCCTGAGTCTGCTTCTGACACTTCCTGCACAGTCCGTGCTAGCTGGCTCTTTTTTTGCCTCTTATTTCCCTCTGTCTTGCTTGTTTTGTAGTGCCTTGTATCAGCTTTTCACACAGCACCTCAGGCCATTGAATAAGGGGCCAAAAGTCCTGATGTGCGTGTTCTCCCAGCCTGGAGCAGGCATTGCTCTGCCACCCTGTCCTTGGGAGCTTCCCTTCTGAGCTGTATTTTAAGCCACTCTGGGAAGATGAGAAAATCTTTTACTAGCAGTGCCTACGATCCCATGACAGCATCAATGTTTGTGGGAGCTTGCCTGACTTCAGGTCACATTTTCCACCTGCAGATCACCGGTCTACAGAAAGGCCACACAATTCAGGCAGCACAAGCTGCTGTAGGACTGGGCTTCCCCTGGCAACTCCACCCTTCTGCATCATACTCCCTCGCATCGAGCATCAAATCTGCCAGAAGTGCTGCTAACAAGCTGCAGCACAGGAAAGAACTGAGGCAAAAAGTTTGACTGGAAACCACTGTGGAGAATTTTTCTAAACCACTAAATGACACAGAGCTATAGGTGTTAAGCTGGCTCATAAGAAAAGGAGTTTATGACAGCAAAGAAGCCTCTATGGTGAGGAAGGAAACAGGTAAAGCAGAAGCATCACCTATAGTTTATTGTACTGCACCAAAAGATTGTAGGCAGTGATAAATGCCATCCTGATACCGGTGTCATGACTCTAGTTTGCATTTGAGAGGTGGGATGTGTAGTTTTTTCCAATATAGATACAGGTTTCCATTTCAGGTGTGCTTTGATTTGTTCCACTTGAGGTAAAAACCACAGAAATGGAAGCCACTAAGAGAAAACTATTGAGCCTTCTCCTTTGCCATGTGGTAACAGTATGGATTTCATCTTTGGAAGTGTTGATCTACTTGCTCTATAAATACAAAAGAGGAGAAAAGGTTTTTGCTTCCTAAAAAAAATAAATCAACTTCTATGTGATGAGTCTGAGGAAGACCAAGTGTGCAGCTCCTTGAGGCTGCAGTAGCCGACTCTCAGCTGAGTCTGTTGGGGCTTCCTGGGATTTCTTCCAGGATGTTCACAGCTCTCCATGGGAGGAGGAAGGTGTAGCTTTCAGAGAACATCTTCCCTGGGGTGTGAAGGAGGACAAGCAGTGAACAGCTGAAGGGGAGAGGTCTGGTAGTCCTGTGTCCCTGCCCCTGCCTAAACCATGGTTAGCGATGCTACGTGTAAGGCTGACGGATGGGTGAGGCAGGACCTGGGCTTTTACTTCTGCTATGCACCAGTTCTTCTGCTGTTGCTGTTCTTTTAAAGCAGGAATTATATGAGGTTTGCAGCTTGTTTCTACCTGCAGTTTGGGATGTGTCGTGCAATTCTGTCACATTTGGCTGTGGAGTGGGAAGCCAAGACCTCGGTCTGAAAGATGGGGAGGAAGCTTTCATCTGGCAAGCCTGAGGTACATATTGATTCTTACTGAAGTGTTTTGGGAGGTAAGTGTCCACCTATAGACCATCTCTTTTCTGTTCATCTTTCAATACTTGTATGAGAGACGACTTCTTGGATTATCCACAGCTCTGAAGGCAGTAATTGTACTTGCAGGTTGTTGGTTCCCAGGTTCTTCCTGGGAAACTGTGGACCTGGGAAACTAGGTCCACAAGAGGCAGGAATTAAAGTAGTTAAGGTCACAAACATCTCTGTTGTGATAGGTTTGGTTGCTGGAGTACTGGGATTGAGTGAGAAGCCCCTGAGGTTAATGACCCACAAGCAGTAAGGGGATTCTGTAGGGCCAGGAGCAGAAGTTGCCAAGCACAGCCATGCTGGTCCAGTGACTGTGCAATTCGGGGAAAAATGTCTGCAGTTAGAGGAGAATTCTTTTTTCTTTGTCTCTGGAAATAGCAATGTAATTGCCTCTGGACGTTTTAATAAGTGTCAAGTTTTATTCATTATCAGCAGTGCTTCCCCCCATATGTTTACTGACATCGGTGAGAGTCGCAGATGGTTCATACCTGCAAAAGTCAAGCTGTTAGGTACATGGACCAGTTTGGGTTTTTTTGTTCCCCCCCCAACAGAAAATGTAAAGCAACTGTCCTCTCTCTTTCTGAAAGGAAGAGAACAGGCTACCAAACCGTGTTCTTATTCATCCTTTGCTCCTACTCTCTGTTCCCAGCACTGGGCTCCAGTGCCATCTGAAAAGGCTGGCTGCAAGGCAGGTACCCACGTAAAGTGTGCAACTTGGCACACTAAATAACTTCACAGGACTAAGGAATTTTCTAGATAGGCTGGTGTTAAGAAGGTAAATATTTCAGAGAAGAGAGGAGATGCCCACCTGCTTTCTTGAATTACACCTACTAAAGATTAAAAAAAAAAAAAAAAGCCAGACAAAATACTCATCTGCTGTATGGCTTTTTTTTTTTTTTTTCCCTGGGGAAAAACCCTACTTTGTTGTAATGCTAATGTTAGTATTGTACTAAGTATTAGTATCTTGATGAGTTCAACACACAGACACCACAAACCTCTGCTCTCCTGTGGCAGAAGCTTCAAACCTATTCACCTTCATGTATATTTTACCAAAATGCTGCAATTTTACTGTTGTTTGGTATATTTTTTTTTTGTAATTGCTTTGAGAGCTCCTTCTATTAGGTTAGTTCTCTCCCTTTCAAAAAGCCATCTACCCTCTGTTTCCCAGTTTGTGGAGAAAGCTTTACAGTTTTACGTATTTGAAACGGAAAGAAACTGGATGGTTTGATTTTTGCAGCTACAAACCACCTGTGGCTTCCACTGATGCCAGCAAGTGTAGGACAAATAGGGAGCATGAGAAGAAAATGAACTCTGGAGGTACAGCTCCTCCAGTCACTAACAGTGCTAACCATCTTCTGCTGGGCTAGGGCTTCATGGATGTGTTTTCAAGGCTAGGGTATCTTTCAGAGAATAAATATACCAGGAGGCTATAAAGTCAAACCAAAGGTCCATTAGCCCAGTAGCATTTGCAGTGGCCAGACATAGATGGTTAAGGGAGATGGCAAAGAACAGAGCAAGCGCACAACCTCTCCTCTCCCCTCAAAACTTTTCCATTTCTGAGAATGAACAGCTTTGGGACTATCTTACCTGTTGCCCCTTTTGATATGATTTATCTTCCTCCCAGGGCGTTCAAAGTCTTCCTATATTTTGTAACTTCATTTCCTGTGGAGGGACTTGAGGAATTCCCAGGAGAGGACCATTGCTTCGGAGCAACAGGGGCAGCAGTCAAGCTGAATCTGTCCCCTGAGCAGGGAGTGCAGGCTGCTCCCAGACCTGGTGCAAAACTCTTCACAAGGAGTGAACAGGTGGCACAAAAATAGCCCAGGGCCTGGCCCCTAAGAGGGATGGGGAGAATCACAGAATGGCAGGGGTTGGAAAGGACCTCTGGAGACCATCTAGTCCAGCCCCCCTGCCAGAGCAGGGCCACCTTAGAGCAGGTGGCACAGGAACGCCTCCAGGTGGGTTTTGAATGTCTCCAGAGACGGAGACTCCACCACCTCCCTGGGCAGCCTGGGCCAGGGCTCTGCCACCCTCAAGGTAAAGAAGTTCCTCCTCAGGTTTAGGTGGAACTTCCTATGCTCAAGTTTGTGCCCGTTACCTCTTGTCCTGTCACTGGGCACCACTGAAAAGAGCCTGGCCCCATCCTCCTGACACCCATCCTTTAATTATTCATAAGCATTGATAAGATCCCCCGTCCATCGTCTTTTCTCCAGGCTAAAAAGACCCAAATCCCTCAGCCTTTCTTCACAAGAGAGGTGTTCCGGTCCCCTAATCATCTTGGTAGCCATCTGCTGCTACATTTCTTCAAGTAACTCTTACAACTATTGTGTCTAGCAGCTCATGTTAAAACTTTGAGGAGAAATTGGGAGAGCCTCTAAAATTGCCATTTGGATTGCTCCAGTTATTTATTGCAAATGCCTTACTGGTAGATAACCCCAGCTTCCAGAGTTTCCTACACTCAAAAAGACAGCTAAAAGCGGAGGCTGACCTGGGGACGTTGAAAATACAGCATAACCAGCAGCTGTCACTTCGGAAAAGGTGTTGGCTGCCTGCAGGCTCTTGAGTTATGTTGCTTTGTGGTTGGCAAGTATTCAGCGTAAGGGTTGCTGGCCTCCTGAGGTGACAGCCAGCCCTGCGTAGGGTGCAAGGACTCACACCTGCAGAAACCATGCCTCCCCCTGAGAGCTGGGTGACAGAGGAGCATGGCTTTGAGGAGCAGCCTTGGTGGTGAGCTGGAAACCTCGAATGCCTTCTGGTGGATGGTGCTGCTGCATGAAGGCTGTGACTGTTAAAAGTGTGGGTTTGGATTTTAAATAGCGTAGCCTTGCTTTGACTAGCCTCTACTGTCACCTTATCCTTTTACGAGAAGTGGGAGAGTTGCCACAGCTGCGTGCGACCGCCTACTCTTCTTGCTGTCCCTCCCAGTCCAAAGACACCGGGTGTTACAGAGAACAGGCTTTTGAGGCAGGGTCTTCTCTACCCATTAAAATGCGCTTCCACTGCAAAGAAGAGCCATATTTTGTGGAGTTAAGTATGGGAATGGTTGTGTGACATACTGGTTATGTTTTAAAAAGTTGTGGTGATGACTGATGCACTGATTGGTATCAGGTTCTTTATCATCTGCACCTTTCCCTCCTTCAGATTGTGTTAACGTATATTTTCATTGCGCTGGACTTCTGCTTGTCTGATTTTAAGTTGGTGCTTTGCATAGCTCAAGGCTTGTAGGTTGTGTTTGATGTGCAATAGCAGACAACTTAAGGTTGTGGTTTGCTCTTCGTGTCAGAGAGCCGTTTGCTTCCCTAGTTTTAACTGTGTCACATGCTCTTCAGGGGAGTGTACAACCAAGTGGTGTTGTTTTCACTGAGCTCGTTCAGAGAGGGGAAGAGGCTATGTCTGTCTGTTAGACAAATGCACTGCCTGTTGAGATCTTGGGAGCATCAAGGAAAAGAAATGAATGAACTGTACAGCTGAAAACAGGGACTATTTGGGATGGACAGTCCTAAACTGAGGTAGTTCTCACTTCCTTGCAACTATATCCAGGGCCCTTGTGAGGACAGAGCCGGAGGGGAGCCCCAGGTACATCTCTGCAGTTCCCTGGTGTCCAGGAGCCGGCCCAGAAGCAGCCACCGGGACCGGCGTCCACATTGGACTGTCTGCCTGTGCTGACGTCTCTCTACTCATCCCCAGGACAGCGAGTGGCAGAAGACCAGAGCACGCTGGCCCTGCTGCTGCTCATCTCCCATGCTCCCCTGGCCAGAGGGCTCTTCTCCAGGTTGACGACCGGGTAACTTTCCTCCAGCCTCAGCGTTCACTGGGATGAATTCAAGCGTGAGCGGTGCTGTTCCCCAGCTGGGAGGCTGAGGCTAATGGAAGAGTGACGCACGTATTGGGTGGTGTTTTGCCAGCCACCGCCGTCAAGGCTGAGTAAAAATTTTAATTTATTTTAATGTCGTTATTGAGGCATTTTAATCCCATCAAAGGAAATAACACAAGACAATCTACAAATATTCATTTGCTACTTTGAAATGAATTTGATTCAGCTGTGCTTGGTTTCTCCTTTTTGAGTTTTACTTTGAGACTAACTTCTCGCTTACGGGCACAAGCGTTCAAGGATTGTGAACCTTAAAAATTGCAGTCTAAATTCTGTGCTTCATACATGAATATTTAAACAGAGTAATATACTCTGTTCTTTCTGTAAGGCCCCATTTTTAATCATTAATGCCTGTTCTTTTGAGCAAATAAAACTCATATATGAGACTCGTATGCATTTTAAAAAAAGATAGATCTCTGGGACAAGTTCCAATATGACAATATTCTGGTTATGAATATTTATAGATCCATCAAAATCAGTGAATACTGAATTTTCTGATAAACATTGTGGAGGGTTTTTTTTTTACTTTTCTTTTGAAAGAGACTGAAAAATTATTTGCAAATTGGGTCAAGTTCGGTACATAATTCTGGTCAAAAAGCATCTTTTTTATTTTTTGGTTAAAAACATTTTTCAAAATTTTTGATTGAAAACAACTTTTGCATGCATAATTTATCCAAACTGGAAAAAAAAAAAAAACCCTCCAAACCTTTTGACAGTTTTGAATAACATGAAACAAAAAAAAAAATTATTTCATTTGTGGCAAAGATTTTAAGTGAGCAAAGATTAAATTTGGGAGTTGTTTAATGTAAGAGTTAGGTTGCCTGTTGCATGTTAGTAGTAGAATACTGATCAATGTGGTCATGCTGGCATTGTTTCCAGGCTGCAATTAATGTTTTTTATCCAGATGTTTTGTTAGAACTGTGAAGAAAACCATCAGGCTGTTGTCTGAACCTGCATACGTATTGCATTGTATTTAAGAAAATACTAATGCCTCTTGCACTCGGCTCATGAATGTAGCAGCATTTGTTCTTTCTGTGCCACAAGTGTGGCGATGTTCTGGTTTTTCTTCTGTGCACCAGGTGTTCTCATGTGATATATTTCACATTTAAAATGAAATGATTAATGCTGCATAATTGAAGCCTGTTACTTTTACAGTAATAGATATCAGAGGAGGATTTAGATCTCTGTGTGCACAGTGAACCCTGGCTGCCTTTCCTCCTCCTCTCAGCAGGTACTGAGAAGCGTGCTTAAGTATGGGTGGTAGCAGTGTGGGATCTAAATAGCCCAAAAGGAAAGTCCTGTTGCAACACATACAACGTTTCCGAATCAGCCGTTGCACAAAGACATTTCCTTGTCTGGCGGGTATTGGGTTTTGACTTGAGAATGAAAAGAATATATCAGTATTTCCCATGGGATGGAAACACAATTTTCCAGTCATCTCTAGCTGCGGGTGACTGATTCAGAAAGTAAAAAATTACAGAGATACAAATGACAGCATAAAAGAGAGAATGACAAAAAGTTTATCAAGAAGACGCTTTGAGGGAATGCAGAGGCGAGTGATGGATAACAAGATAGCTTTATGGGCAGGCTACAGGGACGCTCAAAAGTGCGGCCACTGGTTTCTGACAGTAACATCAGAAAACTCCAGTCAGGATATGGATACCGTAGTGTTGTGGAATCAGGCACGCACTCCGAGAGCTTGTGTTTACTCCCTGGCTGCTTGGGGGCAGTGCATTGGTTGTGAACCCCTCTGCTGTGACAGAAGCAGCATGGGTACCTTCTGCAGTAGGGTCCTCATCCTTGAGACCTGAGCAGAAGAGGTTGGGAGTTTGACTATGGGAATACATAGGAATGTTGTTCCTATGTTTGCCATGGCAAATTGGGGTCATTTATGTATGATATCTGACCAGAGGAAAGTAGGTATCAGTGCTGTTCTTAGCCAGAGCCATGTTCAAGCAACAGCTGAATGGGTTTACGTCAAAATTCTGCACTGATAAACATAGGTATTTTGATTGGAAAGCTTTTGGATAGCATGGAGCTCTGTGGCTTTTTTTGTGAATCAGAAAACAATGTGTTGGGGTGACAGCACTGTCTCAGTCTTACCAATGAATCACGGAATCATGGAATGTCAGAGTTGGAAGGGACCTCTAGAGATCACCTAGTCCAACTCCCCTGCCAAGCAGGATTGCCCAGAGCACATTACTCAGGACTGCGTCCAGATGCGTCTTGAAATCTCCAGAGAAGGGGACTCCACAACCTCCCTGGGCAGCCTCTTCCAGTGCTCTGCCACCCTCACTGTAAAGAAGTTCTTTCTCATATTCGATTGGAACTTCCGGTGTTCCAGCTTGTGCCCGTTGAACTGCTGCCCTTTTGCTAAAAAGGAGCTAGCAATTGATAAGACATGGTTTGTTAAAAAGTACATATTGTTGTAGAATAGAATAAGTTACGAGATGCCTTTTTAGTTCACTGTGACTTTGAATGCAGGAAACAAACTCACGTGCTTTTGATCTCTTGCAGTAGGACAGTTGCCCTTTTTGTTCTACTACAGAAGTGGAGTTACCTTTTGAGAAATTAAAAGCACACAAGGGTTAGGAATAATTTCTTTGTCAAATAGTTGATGAAGTCTAGATCCTGAATTTTCCTGTGCATTACCTTGATTTTTCAGAAAGAGTTGTAATGCGTGCATGTTTGCTCTTGCAAAACCTTTTTTTTTTTCGTACTCTGCAGGTAAGTCTATGAAGTGGCAATAAGCGGTGTGCAGCTATCTTTGTGCCAGCTGGCTGGGCATTTATCGTGAGCAGCTAGAGTTGCCCGTAAAATGGTTTCAGAGATCCTGGATTTTTAAAATGTGTTTGTAAAGAGTAGTGTGATTTGGGTTTTTTTTTTTTAATTTTCAAAACCCTTTTTGCTTTACTTTCCTCAGTACAAGAAATGATACTTGATATGAGGTCTTGGAACTTCTCTTTTCAAAGGAAAGTTTTACTATATGTTCTCTTTGAAGGAATTTGCACAACAATTTGTGACGTGCCATTTTCTTTGCCTTCACTTTCTGCAGTGCTGGTTCCTTTTGCTAAAGATGGCTCAGACGTGGGCAGTTCTGGCTGCACTCCTTTTCTCGCTAATCAGTCTGGTTGAAGGGTCAGGTAAGTGAGAAAGATCTAAAACTACATGCAGCACGCTTTGGTACTCTGTATTTCCAACTGACCAGTACATTGAAACTTTGCAGTTGACCAGGGGAAATTTTTCTTATTGTTTAATATGAATGCAGAGTGATGTTACCTCAGCTGGCAAAATAATCAAGTGCCTTGCAGAGGCACAGGATGATATATCTGATGAGAATCCAACACAGATCATCTGAAGACCCATCTCCTGTTCAACTGGGCCAATAACAGGAGAGCTATGATTTCTGGTAGAAAAGGGATCTATATGTGCCCCTTACTAAATATTCTTCGTGTGCTACTGCACCAAGTGATCTTGGGGTTTCACCTTGTTACAGGTGTATGTACCACTGCTATCCCCCGTTTTACTTGCTCTTTAACCAAGACGCCTAATTCAATAACACAACATTTTTTTAAAAAGTAGTTTCCCATAAGGGTCAATCTTGCCCTCCCCATCAGTTTTTCAAAGCCCATCTTAAAGCGATATAAATTGTTGTCTAAAAAAAGATGGAGGACTTGCAGCTCATCAGCGTGTATCACATACCTGCACAGCGTCCACAGCAGAAAGGCACCATCTCCACTGCGTTTCCAGGCTTCGAAGAGTGACAGCAGGAAGCCAGACCTGGAAGTTGAATGCTACTTATGTGTCTGCTCAGGGCAATGTGTCCTCAAAACTGTCAGTACAGTAGCAGAGAGTTTTAAGTGTGATGAAGTCAAGAGTTTTCTATGCTTTGACAATGGCTATAGCATCATTTTTAATGTCTTTTTTTTTTTTTCTTATGTAGCTTACAACATGGTGAGTGTGGAGGCTGGTCATGAGGCTGTGTTGAGTTGCCCTTACGTCTCCAAGGTGTCTTTGCTAATGGTGACATGGAAGATGAAATGCAGCGCTTGCTGCTTGTTGGCCTATAGAAGTGATCGCAATGAGACAAGGAAGTTAAACTGCAGCGAGAGGATGATGTGGAAATATTTACCTGGCAGTGACCCTGCTCTTCGTATTTACCCTGTGAACCTTGGTGATGAGGGAAATTACAGCTGTGAAATTGTCAGCAGCGCAGGGAATTTTCTTCTTTTCTCTTCTCTCACTGTGATAGGTAAGACACACTTTGTGGTTTTGTTTGGGCTTTTTTTTGTTCTGTGTGTGTGGAGATCAAAATGATTTGACTTGGTGGTAAAAGACCAAATTCATTTTGAATGCATACTGAAATTGAAAATAAAGAGGTAAGCTGATTTAGTCTGGCTATTTGGAGAGGGGGAAAAGGGCATGAGGAGTTACACAATAGGACTTGGCTGTTCTATGGAGAAATAATCGGGGGGGGGGGTTGTTTGGTTTTTTTTTTTAAAAAGTTTATGACTCATGGATAGGGTTTTAAATGCACCAATGCAGCATTCTGCGTAGTTTCTAAGAGAGTTCTTTGGGTGTAACTTGGAGTTTGAATGTTGTGTGAATGTTCACATGACCAGGAATATAAACTCTTGGTTAAGTTAATGTGAACAGAAGAGATCAAATAAATATTGCTGCTACTAGCTGAGCAATAGGATGCTGAATCAAAATTCCTAATGAGGACAACGTGTGTTTTTTCTGGGTGAGAGCTGAATAGGAAGGAAGCAAAAGTTTCATGACACTATCTGGAAATATTTCACTCTTCCAGAAATACTGAAAGCTGTTTATAAGACTGCATTACTCAAAAATTAAATTAGTCTATTTTCAACATCAGCATGAATAGAAGAATATTAGAAAACAGTACGAACACATCAAATAATCTTTTTTTTTTTGGATAGTTGGGTAAACTATCTCTAGGTTTCCATAAATTAAAAAAAAAAAAAACAACATAGGAGAATATTTTGTGTTCTGGCTATCTCAGTTAAGCCTTCTGAATATAGCTAAAAATTATGGGAAATGAATTCTGGAACTCTATAATTGCTATTATTAATTTTTGTCACTTGATAATTTTGGTCTTCCCTGCAAGGTCTTGCCTTTCTGAAAATGGCTTAGGTATTGTCTGAGCCTTTGCCTGTTTTGTCAAATGCAGAATACAAGTTGTTGGACTTTAGGCAGAACAGTTTTGTCCAATTATTCCTTTATTTCCCTACTATCAAATTCTTGATCCTACCTACCCAATCCTCTAAATATTTTATCTGGAGCTTCAGCAAGCTGTGTTTTCTTCAGTATGTACAGGCCGTACTTACAAATCTTCATTTAATCCACCCCTTTCTTTCATCTCGTCTTCTCCTGTTACTACGGTAGTCACCTTTTGGAAAACATGAGGAAGCAGTACTTTTAGATGCAGCTAGCTCATTTTGGAGATATTCACCTTGGACTTTTTGATGTATTTTTTTCTGTAAAGTTCGTTGGTGCTAATATTCCAAATCACTTTAAAATCTCTTGAATTGCTCACACAAACTAAAAAATACCACCTATTTTTCAGTTTCTTAGTTGGTGATTTTACACTGAACTAGAAATAATGGTTGTGGCCGCCTTTTTTTTTTTGTTCTTCTGTAGTCCCTCCTGTGGTGACTCTGACCTGTGACAGGAGCGGAGTGGTTGTCTGTCAGGCGTCTGCTGGAAAGCCAGCTGCTGACATCTCCTGGATCCCTGCAAGTAATCAGAGCACCGAGGAAGAAGTCCGTCACCCCAATGGAACAGTGACCAGAGTGAGCTACGTAGGCTGGGTCAACAGCACGCTTCCCACTGTCACCTGCCTGGTTACCCACCCAGCTACAAACCAGACTCTGTCCCTAGACCTGTCACGTAAATAATATTGTTTTGTAATTGCTCTTCATCGTGCTGTTGGGCTGCTTTGTGCTGTTCTGTGCAGCTGTTCCCACTGAATGCCAGGGCTCTGCAGATTGTTTAGTGGGGTTACAAGCCAAAGCCCTAGTGCATGTTGACAGAGAAATTAATAATTTTGAGTTAGCAAGTTGAAACCAAATGTTTCGTGGCATTGTATGGAGAAACTTTCAGTGTGTGGTTTTTTTTCTGTCCCTGTTCTGTTTTACAAGAGTTCCTCATTCTGCTTTTGCTTGGTTGATCTTGCTGGCTGTCAGGTGCCCACTAAGCTGCTCTATCGGTCTGTCTCCTTAACACGACAAGGGGAGAAAAATATGACAAAAAGCTCATGTGTCGAGATAAGGACAGGGAGATGACTCACCAAATACTGCCAAGGGCAAAACAGACTCGACTTGGGGAAATTAATTTGATTTATTGCCAATAAAATCAGAGTAGGATTATGAGAAATAAAAGCGAATCTAAAAGCACCTTCCCCACACCCCTTCCTTTTTACCGGGCTCTACCTCCTCGCCCTGAGTGGCAGCAGGGGAATCAGGGTTGCAGTCAGCTCAGAACACTTCGTCTCTGCTGCTCTTCCTCCTTACGTGCTTCGCCTGCTCCAGCGTGGGGTCCCAGCCGCAGGAGACAGTCCTTCCTGACCTTCTGTAGTGTGAGCCCTTCCCACAGGCTGCAGTTCCTCACGAAATGCTCCAGCGTGAGTCCCTTCCACAGGGTGCAGTCCTTCAGGAACAGACTGCTCCAGTGTGGGTCCCCCATGGGATCACAAGTCCTGCCAGAAATCCTGCTTATGTGTGGGCTGCTCTCTGCAGGGTCACAGGTCCTGCCAGGAGGATGCTGCAGCACAGGGGCTCTCCACTGGCTCGCAGCTTCCTTCAGGGCACATCCACCAGCTCTAGCGTGGATCTCCATGGGATGCAGGTGGATATCTGCTCCACGGTGGCCCTCCATGGGCTGCAGGGGGACAGCCTGTGTCATCATGGTCTTCACCACGAGCTGCAGGGGAATGTCTGTGCTGGTGCTTGGAGCACTTCCTCCCCCTCCTTCTTCACTGACCTTGGGGTCTACAGGGCTATTTCTCTCTCACGTTATCGCTCTTCTCTCCCAGCTGCTGTTGCACAGCAGGTTTTACCCTTTCTTAAATATGTTATCACAGAGTTGACTGGCTCAGCTTTGGCCAGCGGCAGGTCTGTCTTGGAGCCAGCCAGCGTTGTCTCTGTTGGACATAGGGGCAGCTGCCGGCAGCTTCTCACAGAAGGGGCCCCGCAGCCCCCCCTGCTACCAAAACCCTGCCATGCAAACCCAGTACACTGCTTCAGTGACCTTTTTAATCACTGATAACAGAAAAGTTGCTTTCAGCAGCCACTGTGATACAGCTTACTAATTTTTGATGTGAAGCTTTGAACCCCTGAAGTTGCATTTTGTATAGCTTCCCACAGCAGTGATGGTCTGGAGAAAAATTCCTTGGAGAATGTCTGTCTGTGACTTTCAAGTGATCTTTCCCAGGGCCAAAGGTAGTAAAGAGTAAAATTCAGCTTCTCAGATGGCTGTGCTGAACCTGTTGGAAGTCTACTGCAGTAGGATTTGTAAGAACAGCTGAATAAATGTTCATATCACCGAAATATCTCAGTAGAGCCATGAAGGACAGAAGTCAGTGTAGACCAGTCATTAATAACAGCATTTTGCAGGGCTGGCTGGTCAGTTCTGTTGTTGCAGGGCTAATATTTGAAAAAAAAAGGAGACTGTGCAGGCAGACAAGTTGAAAATGAAAGTGTGTTTGTACACACAAATGACTGGGTGTGTGAGGCGGCTTCCTAGTGCTGGTTGGCATCCAGGCATCTCATCTGTGTCTCTCAGCTCATCTGAGCTATGGGGGGGGGGGC
>VXBO01006279.1:531382-681287 GCA_013400135.1 Rhinoptilus africanus
GCTTGGGGGGGGGGGGGCGGATTAGCTTTCTCCTCTGGTTAAGGTAGGCAGTAACATCACATACGCGGTGGATACTGGCGTCTAGCTCTGTAACTAGCTTTCTTTTCTCATCTCTCAGACACTTCCCCCAGGCTTCCCTATCTCCTGATAGGAGGATCTGCAAGTGTTGCTGCTGTCAGTGGTGTGACTTTATGCTTGATTTTCATGTGCAGAGGTAAGTAATTTGATGACCCTGAAATGTATTACAATTCCATTGTTGACTATGTGCAGGTACAAGGACGTGTACTTTATTGCTGAGAGTGGGGTGGGAGGCAAGGATTGAGGAAAATGTCCATATATGATACACTGACTTTTTGGAAAAGTCCAAAATAAAATAAGGGGTGGAACTTTAAAACAAGTCTGGAGTTTTGTAAAGGACATAGTTATTATGCTATTAATGCATTATATATATGGCAGAGAGTCATCCAGGATGAAAAGGATTCTTTCTGTGAGTAGGGTGGGTTTTGAGGTTTTAGAATTATTTTGATTGTTCTGCATTTACCGACATAAAATTCTATACATAAGAATGACAGTTCACAAATTAGTCTAATGACTTGACACAAAGAACTTCCATCAGGAATCATAAGTTGTCCCTTGAGCAAGTGTAAGAACAGGCCAAATGTATATACTTCCCTCTGGTACACTCGCAGTTTCTCAATCTGTATAGATTTCATTGACACTGGGACAGGCTCTTACTGAGTAATTTGATACTGAGAACTCAGGTGATGGTTTACTACTCTTGGAGTCAAGTAAGATGGCTGTGATGGGGTATGAAGGGAGTAGAAGCCCAAGTGGAGGATTAAAATTGGAGGAAGAGAGAATAGGAGGCTGAAGGCAAGAGTGTTTTCAGGGGAGCAGGAGATGAAGCACTGGGAGAAGGCAACGTAGGGTCAAGTGAACTTAAATTGGAGGGAACTTGCAGAGAATCAGAGTGCGTGATTTACTCTTCTCCATTGCCTTAGTGCTGCTTTAGCTTTACAGCTTGTCTTGGGTTTCCTTTTGTGCTCAATGTCTTTCAGATTATTCCCCCTGCACTGGGCATATTACATTGCAGATGTATTTCATGAATAAGGTCTCAACAGAAGGGATGAAAGAGGGTTGGCAGGAGGGGACAATGAGGGGAGGTGTGCACTAGAAGAGAAGAGCAGGCAGAATGATGGGGGGAAAAAAAAGACAGGAGAAGAAAACAGAAGGGCAGTTGTCATCGGTGGTGGCAGCACTGACCAGTGCTTGCAGCACTTTGACGGGAGCCTGTCCCTGTCAGAGGGACATATGTCTTTGAGGCAGCTGAGGAGAGGAGAAAATGGGCTTCCTTGGCCCAGCATGTCTCTGCAGAACTGAGGAAAAATGCACCTAACAGAGTCAATTCAGTCATGTCTCTCACGTTGACCAAGAATTTCAAGGAAGGGAAAAATAAAACTATAGTGTGTTCAGGAGCAGGTCATAAAAAATAAGAATTTAACCTACGAATGTAGCTTTATTGTGAAGGAAGTCTTTCAACATCTGGGGGCAGCTAGAAGGGAACTATAGACATGACAGCTGTGCACCTTGCCCCATCAAACCATCTTACAAACATTTTACTTTCAGCTTTCAGGTTACGTAAATTAGCACATGGGTCAGCAGTACCATTTGCAGTAAGTATTGGGGGTTTTTTTGTGTGTGTGTATGTGTGTGCTTTTGGGTTTTTTTTTTGTGTATTCTTCACTGAAACATTTAATTTCATTGCAACGTGTCTGCTCTGACAGAACTCCCTGTGTGTACTTGGAGGGAGGAATGAGGAACAGTACATCTGGGAGGGTACTGATTGTTTGGATGACCCTATCTTCATGTATATTCAGATGATTTGAGTAATTATTTAAGTACTAGGTTGAGAGTGTTGTAGTGCATTTCCTGCCTAAGAATACTATAAATTACATATGCCATGTCAGTCGTTAAGCTGAATTTTAAATCTCCTTAAAGTTAATGTTTTCACAATTCTGCTTCACTGAGTAATCTTAACTCTGACCTTTTGCTTAAGTATGTGTATTGCCCTTGATTGTAGAAACCTGCCTGATTAAAGGTTGGATGAAAACAGGATTTTACAAAGAGGGAAAAGTGTGCACTTCCTTATGCTGTATTAGAGACAAACACAGCTATGAAGCTTTTATTTTTTAAGTTGCAGTTCAAACACTCAGGAAACAGCAGTGATAAATTTGCCACTGCAACTTTTGCTTCCTCTCTAATTCCAGTGTGTCGTGATACATATTTAACAGCATGATAATATGCTGCTCTTTCCTCGGGGCTTCTGCGTCATTTAATGCACATTGAAAGACCAATTATTTAATGTTTTGTTTTCTGCTCACGGTTAAATTAATGGCCGTGTGCCATGTTTCTTGCAAACTAGTCAAACAGTGCTCTGAAGTTAGAATGATTAATTTCCTGATATGCTCTTCTATGGCATTTGGGACAATTTGACTGACGGGAGTGGGAGTTGTAGAGATCAAAGTCAAAAGCTTCCAGTAATTTCAGGTACTTAAATTGGATTGCCTGTGGCCTGCCGTTTTTTTTCAGAGAAGTTAGCATTGTTCATTATCATCTATTTTGCTGAAAATACCAACATTTCAAGATTTGTTTTCAATCACATTAAGAACAAAAGATTCAAAGGCTGTCCTGTGTAGGCTCTGTGAAGACAGTTGTTGCATCTCTCTGTCAGTTCAGGTTTCACCTTCTGTGCCCTACACCGTTGCTCACAGAGCTTGGAGAAATAATTTCACACTTATTTTGCAAAAGTGATGTTACCTACCAGGTTTCTGTTGGTCTTGTTTGGACTCTATAGGTGTGGTGATTCCACAAAATTCTACAGTGTAATATAATGGTACACGTTTTTCTTTATTTTGCAGACTAAGAACTTCAGGTCCACACCATCCCGTAAGAAAAGAGAAGCGATCAGGCCTCCTGTCTTATCAGAGTGTATATATCAGAACTACAATCCAAGAATGATATATATGAACTATTAACAGTGTAGGCACAAGCAGTTTAATACCAGCTTAGCTACTAATGATACTCAGTTACTTGAACTTGTACTTCAGCTAACAAATCTCAGACCTTGCCGCATAGCAGGCCAACAGAACACTCAAAACTGCCCCACAAAAGCCTTTGGCTTTCCTGACTGAAGACAGTGGGAGAGAGCAACCTGTTTTAGTAAATTATTTCTCTCTTTGTCTAAAGAACACCTCTTGAAGCATTTGAAGTTTTTAAAGAGCGAGTTGGAGAAATACATATCTAAATTTTGTTTGAAAATGGACTCTGAAGTGCGTGCTGTCTTCCCCACAAATGAATAATTGACATATTCTTTGCCACAGGAACAGACTGTTGGTGAATATGTAGAACTTCCCATTTTCACAACTCCATTCTCTTTGCGATTTTGTGGTGGAAACAAGGAAGTGACACAGGGGATACCAAAACAGAGAAGGTCAAAGAAATGCATCAGGCACAAATGGAGAAATAAAAGAGGTTTTTCTTTCTGAGTAGATAATTACATGTGGCAGATGACAATGTGGTATTTGTCACTTCATTTATTTTTTATTTTTTTAGTGTATTTCTTTTTCAGTTAAACTTTCTGTTTGCATTGATGATGGAAATTAAAAAAAGCCAATTGGAAATTGTACTTGATATGGAAATGAGAAGTAGCAATGGGCAATTTTCTAAGATTCATTTTAAAGTAAATGTGCAAAAGCGCAAATATTTACCTAAATGATTTTTGGGGCTATTTGGGTAAATGTTTATTGACTAGTTTCTTAGAAGCTGAGATCACAGCATGGTTTTACTGAGAACAGAAGTGTTTAGTTGTGAAAAATGCAGGTGGTGCGCTTGTTTAAAACAAACAAAAACCCAACCCTAGCCAAATAATTTATTTATTCTCATGCTCATGCCTCCAAAATGAACACCGCTCCGACACCCTCCCACCCCAATTGGTTGTTAATTTCAGTTTTCATTTGTCAGATTTGTTAAACCTTCCAAACACTAATGCAGCAGTAAGTATACTCAAGTGTGTGTTTTGAACGGCCCTTGCCTGCTCACTGCTGGAGGAGGTCATCTCTGCTCCTGCAGTGTTCTTAGGCGTGAGGATCTCCCAGTGCCTTCTGACTGCACTTCACTCTGTCACTTCTAAATAGACACGGGCAGTGGCATCTACTGGCATTGCTCCGGCCTTTCATTTTAGTCAGGAAGGCGTAAAGAGTGACTCTCTGCCTCAATGAAAAGTGCCTACAGAAGGCAGTCCATTCACGCCTGCCGGGTAACTGAGCACAGCCTTTCTTGTGGTGTTCAATGTCAATGATGGGTCACTATCTCAGAGCTGCGTACAGCTCCTTCGTGTCCTCCGCGGGGAAGAAGATGCACCATTCCGTGCATACAGCCTCTGAGAGAAATAAGTGACAGATAGTTTGTAATTAGTCAAAGCAGACTTTCAGTGATCCTGTCTAGGAAATTGTTTTGTAGCTCTAGTGAAATCCACAGCAGTGCCTTCGTCTCAGGAAGTGGTTTCCTGGTTCTGCTGGCCCACAGCTGGCAGTGGTGGGCATGACCCAGCATCCTTTTTTTTGTTCTCCCTGTCACTGTGACCTTTCACAGTCACAGTGCTGTCAAGGAGTCAGTTGTGACTGGAAGTCTCTGAAATAGGGGGAAAAAACTCTTTCTTAGGGAACTGCCCAGTTGGGTCTAAACCTGCGCTCTTAGTGTGGTGTTGCCCATTGTGACAAGTGAGCATGGATCGTTCCTGTGGACAACTACAGCAATTTGGGTCTGTCTTACTAAGAAGCTGGACCATTGCAGCCAGACTGAAAGATGACATGGCTGTCAAAATTAAGGGAGTTAGGCTGCGGAGCAGTCTGCTTTTGGCAGTCACAGTGCACCTGTGTTGTGATTTTTAGGGTGCAAAGCAAGAAATTTTCATAATTCCATTCCACCAAGTGAAATGCTGAAGAGTAAGATCAAACGCACGCAGATAGGGAGTCTTCTCACTACAAGAAGGACATTGAGGTGTTGGAGTGTGTCCAGAGAAGGGCTACGAAGCTGGGGAGGGGTCTGGAGGACAAACCTTATGAGGAATGACTGAGGGAACTGGGGTTGTTCAGCCTGGAGAAGAGGAGGCTGAGGGGAGCCCTCATCCCCCTCTACAACTCCCTGAAAGGAGGGTGGAGAGAGATGGGGGCTGAGCTCTTCTCCCTGGGGACAAGGGATAGGACAAGAGGAAACGGGTTCAAGTTATGTCAGGGCAGGTTTAGATTGGATATCAGGAAACATTTTTACACTGAAAGGGTTATTAACCATTGGAAGAGGCTGCCCAGGGAGGTGGTGGATTCCCCATCCCTGGAGGTGTTTAAGAAAAGGGTAGATGTGGTACTGAGGGACATGGTTTAGAAGTGTTTTTTTGTCAGAGTAGGTTAATGGTTGGACTTATTATGTGATAATGTCAATGTGATAATTAGGCCTGTCTGAAAAGCATGGCTTCTGTGCTCGTGATTTTATTTCCCCCTTTAATTTGTACTTGGTGGTATTGGTCCAGTTGCCTGCAATGTGTCAGCATTTCCTAGAAATTCTGAGGAGACTTTGATGTGCTGAAACAAGGTGCTCTGGCAACGAGATGGGTCCCTTTGTGCTGCAGGTACTCAGGGCTCTCCTGGTGGTTCCACAGCTCTTAGCAGCCACGTGGACTATGATTTGCCTGATTTCTTATTTCAAGAGCAAGTCCTGCTGCAACCTCTTGGAAAATGAGCTGAAAGCGTTGTAGCCTAGTCAGGCTTTGATCATCACCTGTTTACTGCTAACAAAAAGCTTGAGTTATCAACCCACAGCTCAGGCAAACCCACATGTTGCAGGCACTAAAAGGCCTCAGCTGCCTAATTGTTGTATCTCCCTTCTGCAATAAAATTGGCCCTTATGCTTTTCAAGCTCATTGTGTATGATTAATAAAACTTATTAGGCCACAGAGAATAATGTGGCTGGTGGGGGTGATTGTAAGAAAGGCTGGGACATGAATAATGCTTCTAGGCAGAACATAATAATTGAACAAGCTCAGTTAATTTTCTGCTCATCTTTTGTATGCGTTATAATAGTGGCACAAGTGGTAGGTAGTTTCAGATACAGAGTTTGCTGCTTTTTTAGCTATCTCTAATTCACTGGAGCTTTGGACCACAGGAGGATGTCTTACATCCAAGCTGCCAACAGGTGATAACTCTTCTAGCGGGCCTGTCAGCCCTGCTAACAGCATCACCTTTGAAAGGAGGAAGATGAGATGAGCCAAGCAGCGGACCCGTGCCTAGGCTGAGAAAGGAAGCTGGTGCTTGGGATAAGACAGAGAGATCTGCGAGTTGAATGATTCTGTATGGAAGCAGAGAGAGGAAAATGGGAAAGACTGGAGGAAAGTGGGTTGATGGAGGAGAATGATAAGACTAAGAGAGTGAGAATGATGCTGGGTTGTTGCAGCTTAATACTTAATAGGGTGATTAACTACTTTTTCCGTTCACACTGTCTGACACTGGGTACCTTAACTGCTGATCATGACTGGTGAGGGATGGGCTTTTGTCTTATAGGAGGCTCTCTGCACTCTTATATCAGGGTGAGAAACTAGGCATGGGCTTTGATGGTTCCCTCTCTGCCTGCCATCACCAAAGAGTGGTGCGCATCGGGCTTCTTGGCTTTACGAGCTGCACACCAAAGGCTAAAAGCCATGGGATACACACCTCAGGGGAAGGAGGGAAGGGCCTGGCACTGCTTCGGTGGCTCACAGGGGGTTTATCTCCTCGGTCAGAAAGGCTTGAGCTGGGCTTGCAGCCAGGTCCACCCCTGCCAATTCCCGCCCTCCCAGAAGCAGGGACCAGTGTGCAGCAGTGCCTGGGTGGTGGGCCAGCGCAGCAGGGTGGGCGCGGGAGCCCTCCCCACGCTACGCAAGAGTTGCCGCAGGGGCCGGTAGCTGCTAGCTCCTGCCCGAGCTGAGTTGTCCTGGGCTGCCTGATGTGAGAAACTGCCTGTTTCTCGCCTGGGTTTAATTTTGCACTTCATCTGTTGAGTGTTTTGAGAATGAGAAGGAAATCACTTAAATATTTTCCATCATGCTGATTTTGTAATGGGATAGGCATCTTGGTGTAACCCAAAGAATATCCCAAATTGCATATTTTGTCTCTTGTAGGAATTCGGTCTGGAAAATAACCAACTTGAGAATGTTTTTATGGGCATATTTACCATGCTTTTTTTCCTGAATTGCAAGAACACTTTTGGTGATCTTATGCTGATTTTATTTACACCGAAAGCAAATTTAAGGAAGACTAATATTTTAGCTTGCAAACCTCCACGTACTCTTCTGTGGCCTAGTCGAAATGGCTAGGAAAATCCTGACTGTTGATTGAATAACTATTGTGAGAGAGCCACTGAAAGGCAATGGGTACTGGAGTAAGTTATTTGTACACTCTGACAAAAAAAAAAAGAAAAAAAAAAAAAAAAAAGGCTTGGAGTGTCAGCTCCAGGGCTGTTGCAACAGCTCTGCCTTGACACTGCTGTTTCAGGCTGACTGTTTAGTCAAATGCACAGTTGATTGAACGTCCCTTGTGTTAGATGTGGCACTAGATGTGGACAGCAGGTCCAGGGAGGTGATTCTACCCCTCTACTCTGTTCTTGTGAGATCCCACCTGGAGTACTGCGTCCAGCTTTGGAGTTCTCAGCCGAGGACATGTTGGAATGGGTCCAGAGGAAGGCCATGAAGATGATGAGAGCGCTGGAGCACCTCTCCTATGAGGACAGGCTGAGAGAGCTGGGGTTGTTCAGCCTGGAGAAGAGAAAGCTCCAGGGAGACCTTNGGAGAAGAGAAAGCTCCAGGGAGACCTTATAGCAGCTTTCCAGTATCTAAAGGGGGCCTATAGGAGAGGTGGGGAGGCACTGTTTGTCAGGGATTGTAGCGGTAGGATGAGGGGTAATAGTTTTAAACTGAAAGAGGGGAGATTTAGATTAGATACTATGAAGAAATTCTTTATTGTGAAGGTGGTGAGACCAAAGCTGTTGTGGATGCCCCATCCCTGGCAGTGTTCAAGGCCAGGCTGGATGGGGCTTTGAGCAACCTGATCTAGTGGGAGGTGTCCCTGCCCAGGGCAGGGGGGTTGGAGCTAGATGACCTCTAAGGTCCCTTCCAACCCAAACCATTCTACGGTTCTATGTGATTATAGATGAGCATGTTCCTCTTTATTGTGTGGTGGTTCACTCATAATATTTATAGGGCACTCTTGGCAATAGAAATGATGTCTGCTTTATGATTAATCTATGAGCAATTTATCTTCTGGTAATACAGGTGTTGCAATGCTGCTGAACAGTTCTTTATTCTCTTTCTGTTCACTGAAGATGGAAAAAAGAATAGTTGACAAAGTTATGTTTAGAATCCCATAAATCGGAATGTAAATTCAGATTATGAACAAGATTTAAAATCCCAGTTTTCACCACCAGGATTGAAATGAAGAAAATAAACAATTTTCCTGCAGACTTTGGAAACGGGACAAATGTCCTAAGAGTATTTTCCAGTTCAGTGAAAACCTTAATTTCCTATGTTGGTAAGTTTCTTTCAGCTGTATTTTTGAGTTTAGCCTTCTTGGCATCATTTGTTATAGCTTTTATTCTCTGATGAGAAAATAATACTTCCGTTGATTCTCCTGTAATAACTATAAAACTTGTGGAATATTGTCCTGTTGGCTTTGATGTCTTCATTACTTGGTCTTTCTGCTTTTGTGAAGCCTTTTTTGTTAATGTTAAATTGTCCTCAGCTGCTTGACTTGGTGTCTACAATCTGTATGCAACTTCCATGTGCTGGAGGCAGTGAAAAGCCCATGATTTAATCAAGTAGGACTTCTACTACATTTCCTATCACTTCTCTGTCCTGGAATAGTTTGTGTTTGTGCTCTTAACGGTGCTTCTTTAATCAATTACCCACTTTTATTTTCTCTTTATTTCCTTGAAGTTGTTTCCCTAATGTCCTCACACACTGGTTTTCTCAGTTTATTGATTTTTATCTTCTCTAAGTACTTTATTATCCACTTTACTTTCCTTCTCTTTTTGGCATCAAGTACAATTGCATTCTCCATTCAATTGCTGTCATAGGAGCCAGATCCTATCAATGATTTTTTTTTTTTTCTTTATAAGGTGTTTTTCCGGAGGTGGGGGAAAAAATAGGTTTCAAATTGTGACTTGTTTTGGAATTTTCTACCACTTTTCACTAAACTTCTCCTTAGAGATGTACTTACTCCAGGTGTCCTTGATGTATTTTTTTGGCTAATATATAACAGAAAGTTAGTCGTTCTTAGCTATAAACCAGTCCTATGCTCCAGCTTCTGCAAATCTAAGCTCACCTACCAAATCCAAATGCGGGTGACATCTCTCTTGCATTACTATGCAAAAACATCATAGCCAGTTTATTTTTTCCTCCATAGTTTACATGGTCTTGTACCACTCACAGCAATAGACATCCAGCTCAGAGAAGTGAAGCAGGCATTTATCAGTGAGGCTTTTCAAACAACCTCGGTTATCAGTGATTTTACCTAGTTCAGACACAATAACAAAATATCTCTGATACAATGATTTCTCTGAATGGGATTATACCTATGTCTGGCTCATACATTGTTAATTGTATCTAACCAATTGTATCTAACCAAGACCTAATGGGGACCTAATTAACACTTATAAATACTTGAAGGGTGGGTGTCAGGAGGATGGGGCCAGGCTCTTTTCAGTGGTGCCCAGGGACAGGACAAGGGGTAACGGGCACAAACTTGAGCATAGGAAGTTCCACCTAAACATGAGGAGGAACTTCTTTACCTTGAGAGTGGCAGAGCACTGGAACAAGCTGCCCAGGGAGGTGGTGGAGTCTCCGTCTCTGGAGACATTCAAAACCCGCCTGGACGCGTTCCTGTGTAACCTGCTCTAAGGTGGCCCTGCTCTGGCAGGGGGGTTGGACTAGATGATCTACTAAGGTCCCTTCCAACCCTAGGATTCTATGATTCTATGATTCTAAGACATTGTGGACTGAGCTCCACTGTAGAAAATTGATGCTCTTTCACCTGATTAATCATAATAAGAAATATAATTTTCAGAGAAAGAGGAGAACCACGGGGCTCCTTGTGCATTTTTAAAAGTAAAACTTTCCCCCAAGAAGAGCAGAAACAAAGAGCATAAGGAGGCGCTTTGCTCTACTTCCTCCAGATTCTGTCTCTTGTCATTATCAAGCCATCACTACATCTGCTTCTGGGTTTCCCACGTATTTTCTCGTGGTTTTGACATTATCAAATCAATTGTTACAGGGTTTAGCACACAGTGCCCAAAGAAGCCTCTTGGACTTCCTTGTTCAGACTGGAGCTAGTCTGAGTTGGCCTCTGTTTTGACTCCTGATTCCTGCTCTCTTATTTTTCCGTGGAGGCTTGTGTTGTTCTCTAGCACTGATGCAGGCTCCCATGCCTTGACAATATTTAACCTGGTGCCTGGTGCAGAGAGCTCTGGAACAGCCAGAGATAAGGAATAATCTCTTGCTGCATGAGAAGGAATGCAATAGATTATTCCTTTCATTGGGATTTGTTTTGGATATCTGACCTGAGTCTCACCAACTGCATTCGATATCCTTGGTGAAAAACAGCTTGAAAAGCCTGAGTAGCTTTCATGGGAGCCTGACTGGTAATTTGCCTCACAGTTGCCGAGGTTGCTCCCAACCTCTGCATCTTCCTCCTTATCTTAACCCAGGAAGCTTCTGCAACATCTTTTTAAGTCTGTTAACTGCTATATTCCTCTGGGCAAAACTTCCCATCCCTCTGTCTTCTCTTTGAAAAAGAAATGGTACCCAGACCCTCTCTCAAACCAAAAGCATCTTGCTTGCAAATAAACCTAAGAATTCAGGGACTGCCTAGATGGAGTGTACAGTCCTACAGAACAGTCATAGGACTAGCTCAACTTGGAGAGTATCTCCATAGCTCCTCAAAAGTGGATTGATCATCCTCCTCCTGAGTTAGCTAGAATTACCATCCTAGATTGAATTTGGGGATTTGCACTGAATCCTGGGCTGGTAGAGTCATGTTAGCATAGTATCTGTCCTCCCTGAATGTAAGCCAGATATGTCTGTATGACTGCGGTGCTCCAATACAAATTTGCTCTTATTTGTTCTCAGAGGGATTTTGGCTTAACTTCATGGGGGATTTTGAGTTTTTTCTATTGTTTCTTGCTTGCATGAATTTAGATTGATGTTATATCAGAAGCTAATATTTAGTAAATTCTTTCTTATGTTTAAATGCTACAAAACCTTCTGCCAAGTAGATCCTGTCTGCATCTTAGCACCACAAGGAAAACACAAACATAGAATCTCAAGCAATCACTCTTTGCTTTTACAGGCAATAATGCTCATAGAATCATATGAATGGTTTAAGTTGGAAGGAACCTTGAAGAGGATCCCATGAAAGAACAGGTTTTCTGTCAGGACCTGTGGCCTGTGGGGGACCCACGCTGGAGCAGTTTGTCCCTGATGGACTGTATCCCTGGAAAGGACCCACGCTGGAGCAGTTCTTGAAGAACGGCAGCCCATAGGAAGGAACTATTCTAGAGCATTTTGTGAGGGACTGTATCCCATGGGAAGGACCTATACTGGCGCAGGGGAACAGTGTGAGGAAGGAGCAGCAGAGATGAAGTGTTATTAGCTGACCCTGACCCCCATTCCCCATCCTCCTGCACTGCTGGGGGTGGGGAGGAAGAGGTAAATCTGGGAAGAAGAGGGGGTTGGGGAAGGTATTTTAAATTTTATTTCTTGTTATCCTACTCTGTTATTAATTGGTAATAAATTAAATTAATTTCCTCAAGTCAAGTCTGTTTTGCCCACGATACTAACTGGTGAGTGATCTCCTTGTCCTTATCTCTGCCCATGAGCTTTTTCATCTTATCTTCTCCCCTTGTCCTGCTGAGGAGAGGGAGTGAGAGAATGTCTGGGTGGGCACCTGGCAGCCAGCCACGGTCAACCCACCACATAAGGCTTATTGACTAACAGACCTAAAATACAAAATAGGATGCTGTAAACATAGACTCTACGCTATTAAGGCATTTTATGGTGATGATACATCTCTAGATCTTGTGACCTTAATCTTATCATTCTCTACTGAGCTATGAAAATTTCATTTCCACTTGTTCTATTCTCTCAGCTGACAATAAGTACTGCTGAGAAAGCAAATATAAGTGCTTTTTGGATTGATTTTTGCTGATTGCTGCCACAGTCCAAGAGAGTTTATATGCCATAGTCTAGTGTTTGTATCTAGCTGTGCTTATATTTTGGGTTTCCATTTATGTGTATGACAGAGAAACCATGGGCAAACCACCTGAAATCCTTTCTATCTTATATTTGTCATCTCTGAAGTATACAATCCCCTCTTCTGTGAAAAACAAGTGGCCATGTGCAGAATAGTATACTTAATACATAAATGTCCTGCATGTAATCCCTTCATCTTTTGTGTGAGAGAGGAGTGTTGTGGGGAAGAAAGGATGAGTGAGCCATCTACTGAAAAGCTCTGGCCTGGCTGCTTGCCTTTATCTTCAACTTGCTTGAAATATTCAAATCGGGTAGATTAGAATCAAATAACAGCAGTTAGTTAGGGCAGCCTCCTTAATCAGGCAAGTTAGTGCCTGCAGAGCTATGATACCTTCATGAGCACTGCCTGCCTCCAGGTCTGAATCTCTACCAGCTGCACCTACTATCACATTCTTTATCATTGTCATTCTTGTGTAATCAACAGTGGTTGCCTAGGTCATGGTGCTATATATAGCAAAAATAAAAATGTACATATATATGCAAAATCTTTATGCATATGTACATTTCTTTGTGTGTGTGAAGCTCTCAATATGTACAGAAAAAGTTATGGGGTTTTTTGAGAAATTAATTTCTTAATAATTTTCCATCAATAAAACTTCTCATTATATATGAATGTTGTGAAAGACCTTATTAGACAGATAGACACACGAGGGATAAAATTAAAAGTTGCTGTGGAAACCATAACCTGAAATAAGTCTTTCTTTTTGTGAACTCAAAATCCTAGTCTTTGTCTTCTATTAGAATATTGTTTGCATATAATTTCCTTCTTTAGGAAAAAGAATCTGAATTGCTGATACACAAATGGAAATCCCATCTGACTGTGACTGTAAAGTGCTCCTCAGACTAATGGATTTTTTTTTTTTTTCCTTTCCTTTGAGTATTTTAAGCCCCTCTCTTGTCCTGGTATCAGTCTGGTGTAAGGCAGAAAAAAAATTAATCCCTGGTGGTTGTTGCTGCCCTTCTATGACCAGCTGTAGCAGTTTGTTGGAACTGTTGATATTTTTGGCTTCATTGGAGTTAATTGTGATGTAGGAAACATCTTGGGGTAGGGTATAGAGAAGAAAGAAAGGGTATAGAAGAAGAAAGACTAAAGAAGATGCTAAGGCATGGAGGAAATGTTTTGCTAAACACAAAACATTCCTTAGCTCTCAGCTGCAGCTGTCATCATCCCTCCATAGCACATTCTTAGAAAATCACATTTCAAATATGGCTTGTCAAATAAGCAAAAAGTGACTTGAGCTCTGCATGTATCAAACACTTTGGTACAGAGAGGCTTGATCACACTAAAGCTGGCGACCATGTTTTATCCTTGAGATTCTTCTGCAGCTGTTACTTTCTGTAGTCATCTGTTGGCAGATGCATTTGCATAGTGGTAGCCCGGGTCAGGAACGTGCTTTTGAAAAGAAACTCCCGATGGTCCATGCTTACTGTGCTGGGTTCATATTGTCAAGCAGCTTTGGAGAACACAGAAAACACTGCGTCTTTTCTGATGGAGTTAAAGGCAAATATGCACCCTGGGGGTACACCTAATGCTCTCCAGCTGCTAACGGGCATTCAGTTCACAGTATCAGACTGTGATTAGCCCAAAATAAAATCTCCCCAACCCATGCTGTGCTCTGTCAAACCACTCCTGCTGAGCTACGCAGCTGATGAGATAAACATAGCTTTTGTTAAACAAGCTCTTCTTGCAGTGTGATTTACTTTTTTTTAATCTGTTTTATATGCAAGAAATAACTTGAGCATCAGCTCTAAGAAGGCACTGAAAAATGCCAATTTGCCATGCTTGTGTATTGAAGATCTCTCTTGATGATTACACAAACAATGTGCATGGAGAAGATGGGGCCAAATATTGGGTATGCTCCTGTTATTTGTCCTGTATTTCTGCCTAGGAAAAAGCATTACAGATCGATTCTTCTGGTGACCTGCTGACCCTGGATTGCTCAGCAAGAAAACATAGGAGCCATGGCTGCACTCAGGCATTTTTGCCAGCTAAGCCTCATGTTTTCTTTACAAATGCTGAAATACCACAGAGAATGATGTAATGTCAATCTGTACAATTATTTGCAAATGCATGAATCCCATTTAACTTATTCAATAATTATGTACAAAAACCCTCCAAAGTGGCACAGACTTTGTACTGTTATCGCACAACAGCTTGCATTTAAAAAGCCATTGTGCTTAAGTGCAAATTGAGAATTAGCATATCTGAAAAAAAAAAATTGCAGAAAGCCAAATGCTTAGAATACATCTACTAGATACAATGTCAAGACCATTCCCAGCTCTGGAGTTCATGCTCAGCAAACATTTCATATACAGGCACTATCTAACAGGCAGAGAATTTTTTTGCCCTTCCAGTTTTAGTGCCATCAATGTAGAGCTCAGCCCTGGTGGAATTTGATTGAATTTGCTCTGAACAAATACTTGAATGCCTCTATGCTGCCGTAGAATTTGAATAAGGAGTCGGCTGTGAAGCAAGCTAGCCCAGAAGTTGTGAAATCCATCTCTTTTTTAGGAATACAGAAGTGACATCCTGGAAATGGCTCTGGACTGTTCTAACTGTGATATTTTACAGGGTGATTCAGAATTCCAATACTAGACAATGACATTTTTATTTCAAAGATGAATACTAGGTGATTCTTTCCAAGTTTCACCTCAATTTTTTTTAAAAAGGGTTATGGACTGTTTCTCTCTGCCAGCACGGTTGTCTTGCATTAAATGAGCTGTACATTCCTGGTGGATTGCTGTCCATGTCACAGAAAACAGCTTCTACATTGACAACTGTGTGATGGGTCTTTGCACAGGTGGATAGTGAATGAGTATGTAGGAATCTACTGCATTTCCCTGCCGTGTAGCTAGTGTTAGACTGAGGAAACTCGCCTGTCCTTGTGATCTTGGCAGTACATAGGACAGTTTCTCCCCACAGGGCTCTTGATCAAGGCCCTTTTCCTGATCTCCACATTTTTGTTTTTATAAAAACTGTTATTTGTTTGTTGCAGTATAACAGCCAATGAATGGAGAGCCAGAAAGTGTTCTGCTTTAGTTTCATTTTTGCATACTTATGTTATTTGCCATCTGAAGCATATGAGTGAACAACCCCTGTCCCAGTGTCTTGATAAGAGTGGCAGAAACTTACTGTCCCGAGGTCCTATTTCAGCTTTGCTCACTTAGCTTTCACCTCTGACAGGAGTAATCCATCTGTAGCTTAGTGGGATTTTTGGCTACATTGCATACCGTCTGCTTTAGAGGCAGTTTGTGCTTTACAGAGGGTGCTTGGGATTGTGTGTACTAAGTAGGCTAGATCCTCACAGCTGAGCTTTCACAAGTAGCTACTTGCCTTTGATCACAAATAATTTATTGCTGGGTTACTTGCAAGGCTATTGCTGTATAGTAAGAAAAAATCCCAACATCCACATTGGGTTAGAGAAAATATAAATAAAGTCTAGGAATAATTTAGGTTAGAAAGGACTTCTGGGTGTCAACTGGGCCAGATGCCTGCTCAAAGCAGGGCTAACTTCAATGCTCTATCCTGTCTTCAACAATGGCCAGCAGCAGAGAAGAGAAAAAAACCATAGGAAAATACAGCTGTCTTGCACTTTGAAAACCTTGCCTAGCTTTTTACAGCCAAGGATGTAGGACTCTGAGATGGAGGTTGTATTTGATTCATCTCTTAATAGCCATTGACAAATCTGTCCTGCATAATGCATCCAAACTCTTAACCCATTTTTTGGTTTTAATCTCCAAAGCTAACTGCAGTGATAAGTTCTGCTAATTTTATTATGTTCTGTGCAAAAATATTTATGCTGGTATTGAAACCTGCTTCTTAATAATTTATATAAGTGCCTTCTAAAGAAGCTAAGTGGCTGAAATGAAAACAAAGCAATAAAAACACAAATAAGGTTGGGCGGGGTGTTTTCTGCTGTGGCTGTTGTTTTTTTCTTAAAGGGAGGCCCCAGAATAGAGGACAGTTAAGTTCAGCTGAGTAAACAGTTGAGGAAATGAAGAGGCTTCCAGAGATATTAAAGACTGGAGGCAGAAGGTGTAGGACACATATACTTGAAGGTTTTTATGTATTAAGTGTCTCCCCTATGAGTAGTGGGACAGAAACCCTGTGGGTCAGGGTTAGGGTAGGTGAGGGCAGTGTGGTAAAATGCCAATGGCAAAGTGATGATACAGTGGAAAAGAGGCTACATGGACTTTCATTACAGCACCTGGAAGTTAGGTGCTGAGAGGAGGAGGGATTACTGTGGTGGAACTGAAGGCTCATTCCCTTGCAAGAAGAAAACTATCAAGAAGCAGCAAGAGAAGCAGAATTGAGTGGCAAAGATGAGCAAAGCAGATCATGAATTCAAGAGGGAAAACATCAACATGCAGAAATATTAAATCCTGAAGGAAAAAAACAAAGCAAAACAAAATAGCAGTGTGGTCAAGCTAGTTAAACAGCCAGGACACAACGGGTTATTTGGTGAAGTTGTCCATGCCATCAGTGTCAACAGAGCTCATGGCAGAGAGCAGCACTGTGTATCTGTCCCAGGGAGACGCAAGGGATGATGCTGCCCCTTCTGCCCACCTCTCCTTGGCCAGAAAAGGCCCTCGGATGCCTTATCAGGGTCATGAACACAGTGGTGCTTAGCCTAAGAGTTTAAAAAGTTCCTAGGTGTCTTTTATGTGTGTTAGCTGAAAAATAATTGCTTTACACTTCACAGTTAGTTATGTGTGTTACTCTTTTTGCCTGGCTAAAGGTGTCCAAGCAAACTGACCCAAAGAACAGGCTGTAACAACATGTGCCCAGGATGAAGAACAGTAGGGAGAAGACCACAGAGATTCCCACCTGCCCCCAAAAGGGCATATCTAGGAGTGTGAATGACCCTTGTTGAGGAAAAACTGGTTAGGTTGTCATTAGTGAACGGGAGGACCATGGACTTGTAGCCTTGAGGAAGGACCTGGGTGTTGAGGCTGAAAAAGATCTTGAAGGTCACGGAAGGATCATCAGAGGATTCTTCCCTCTTAAGGCAAGTGTCAGTGCCTGAAGTGAATCAAAAATAACTGTGCCAGAATGATACTCAAAGAAGAGTATGTTCAGGTGATCTTTGGTAAAATGATTTCAAACCTTGGAAGGAAGTGTGAAAGCCAGAAACATTATTGCAAATGAGTACAGTCAGTACAAGGATTGTGGTTAGGAGGGAAAGCCATGCAAAGGGGACTCATCTGAGGATGGATAATGCTGAAGACAGAGCTTCCTGGATCCCACTTAACAAGATTTATGAGAAGAGCTTTAAACTAAGAAATGAGGAAAATGGTTTGAGAGAGCAGTGAAATCCTTACAGCTGTTTTTATAATAAAAGGAGAAGGAGAAAAAAAGAGTAATACTGCTGCTAATTGTAGTCAAGTTGGCAATATCAATAGTCAAATTATTTACTTTTACTAAAGTAAATGGCTAGAAATTATGGGGTCAATAGGAGACAAGAGACATGCCTGTGTATTCACACCAGGCAATTGTATCGCAGGTGATGTGCAGAGCATGAAACTGAACATGATGTTGACTGCATCGAGGTGGAATAGCAGCGGTGATTATTACATGACAAGGAACAATTATGTTCAAAAGGCGCTGTACAGAAGTGATAGAAATAATAGTTTAAATGTAGTGGAGGAGTAGAATAATATTTTAAAGATGTTAATAAATTATAAAAAAAAGAGTCATAATGTGGATAAAGTAGATTAGTTATGATCAAAATCATTCTAGGAAAGGATGTCAAAGGAGGCCCTGCTGGGATAGACTGGGGAGTTGAATTTGGATATGAACAAAGAATTACTTAATGCTATTAGAGAGAGAAATACTCCTGAGATTTGTATCACAGGAAATTTTAATTTCTCAGTCATTGAGACTGAAAACCATTAGCAATCATAGGCCATGGATGTAACAAGCAAAAGATCTGTTTAACCGAGCAGTCAATGAACCAACAGAGGGTAATACTACTTAAAATTTTGTTTCTGGGACCAATATTAACAACTTAAAGGAGATGGTTGTAGAAAAAAAAATTAAGCAAGCAAGTGAAGTCAATTTAGTTGGTGTGACCTGGAATGTGTGTCTGTGACTCTTATTCTTAGTTTAGAAAGGGAAAACCATGCACAACTGGAGGGAACTAAATGGTGAAGAATGGACCGGGAAGCTCAAGATTTCACTTTAAATGAAGCCTGGAATTTCTTTATATTCAAGATGTCAAGCTGTTGGGGACTTCTCTTCTAAAGCAAAGGAAAAAATAGCCCCAGCAAGCTCTGGAAATAAGGGCAGTTTCTCTTGAAATGGACATTAGGAACACACAGAAACCCTCCAATGACAGGGAAAAATAGTTAACTGGCAAAGAGATTTGCCTAAAAGATGAAGAAGTTTGGGAGAAAATGTGAATTGCCAGCAGCTGTGCTAAGGCTGGCCTTGCAAAATAACCTTCAAATGCTAAGCAGTGGGCTCTCCTAGGAGGTGTGCAAGGAGAAGAGCTGTGGTGGGAATAGTCCGCAGTTGAAGCCCTCCTCAGGTCCCCATGGTTTGGGAGCGCCAGGGGACCCTGTGGAGCTTGTGTTTGGAGTCACACACAACCAGTGGTCTGTAAGTAGAAAAAGGGCATGTGTGTGTATAAGAACCACTGCAGAGAAATGCTTGGGTTTTTTCTGTAACAAGGGGAACATTTTGGTCTAAGTTTGCTTTCAGCACATAGCAAAGAGGGCCAGGCCAGACACCTCTTTGCCCTGAAACAGCTGTTCAGGGCAGAAAGGGTCAGCTCAGCGAGGAGGTTAGAGAAGGAATACTGATAATGCCTTTTAGTGCCAAGTCTTAGGAATTGTTAGTTATCAGCCTCGTAACTAGCTTGATGTGTAATGAATTCACATTCAGCAGCTGCTTGGAAGAGAAGAAAATGAACAAGGCAAATAGTCAAGATAAATCCTATTAACTTTTTTTTTATCTGTATCTTAGGAAGGGGATCAATGCACACACCAAAGAACCCCACTCACCTAAGGAGGACATACACCACCTCAAATCCTGCAGCAACTGTATCTGGATCAGAAAACAGCTGGCTGTGATGATGTGACAACAGTCATCTGGCATGCAGGTGGCCTTGCTTAACCCATTTCTGGGAGATCACACCCCTTCCTTGGGATACCAAGTGTTATTCTGGGGAGTCATCTTAGCCTAACCTTGAACAGACACAGTGGAAATTGAATTCTGGACTTCCACGGAAACACACTCAACGTTTTTCCTCCTGGCTTCATACAAAATTCCCTCCAGTGAGTCATTTTTCATATTTCAATATCTGACAACACAAGCTGACTATAGCATTGCTCATTTTTCTTGATTACTCAAAAAGTCTCTTTTTTGTGTGTGTGTTTTGTTTTACCTTAAAATCCCACCTGCTTGAATCCCAGTTTATGGGTTTGGTTTACTCTGTGACTATAGAAGAAATCTTATGTTCCTGTGTCTTAAAATGAAAACTCAGTGGATCTGGATGCTACAGCTGCCAATGGCAAATTAAAAGGATCACAATTGTACTGTTTTCTGAAGTCTTATCCATGATTTTGAACAGCAGGGGTTAAAAATAATGATACCAGTTAAAGATAATAGACCAAGCACTTTTATGTCAAAGGAGCTCCTTTGCTTGTTTTCTGACTTTAACGTTTTGCAGACTTTTAAAAATTCTATAATGAAGCCTCAGAAGAGAATAACATAATGCCACAGTAAGTGAAGGAGACTTGGGTTTAAATCTTTGCTGCTGTTTTCTTTTGTTATCTCAGGCAAGGAGTTTTTCTCTCTCTGCTTTGATTCTTCATCTCTAACTGAGGACAAAAGCACTTTCTTGTTTCTCCTTGAGATGCATTATTTTAATCATGATAAAAGACAATGAAGAGCTCAGACACTACAGCAAGGGGGATTGTGTTAAATACAACAGCTCAACAGAAGTAGAAAAAAATCTGAGGCTCCTGATGTTTAAGGCTGGATTGTTTGAATATTTCTATTAGTTTGTTGTGCCCTCTGTGAACATGGGAGATGAGGATACAAATAACATCTGCATCTCAGTGGGTGAAAGATCTCAACCCAGCTGCCAACTTGGCTTTACTAATGCAAATGCCCTCTCAGCTCTTAAATCTCTGATGTTGAAAAAGGCTGTAGAAAATCTACACATCTGTGAAAGGGAAGAGTGGGACAAGCTTGGTTTTTTTGTTTGTTTGTTAAAATAGGAAATACGGTACTTAATGAATTGCTCTTGTGCTGCTTGAGTTTTGTGGCTAGATTGTTACAGCTTGAGCCTATTTAACCACCTTAGAAAAAGAGATGAGTACATCAGCAAGGAGATTGCACAGCACATAGCTATACGGGCTGACCACAAAAGACATTGCCCTAATACCTTTAGATTTGATGAACTTCAGGCAGAAGCAGCCTGGAAGGAAGGAATTCCCCAGCTCCCTCTAGACAAAACAGCCACCTGACAGAGAAAACTGCTGTCTGATAGCACTGTCATTCAGACAAATGTCTGGTTTATCCCCATTTTCTTTTTCTGTAATGCCCATTTTCTTGGGGAGTACTCTTTAGTCTTTTGGGGACAGGGTAATATCTTTCTTTCTGTACTTCACTGGATTATGCTTGAAAAAACTCTAGGTTCTCAAATTTGCTCTTTTGTCACGCTTGCAAATGTGCAAATGGAAGAACATGAATTTGTGGGCAATGACTGCAAGTAGGAGTTGTGTATCAGACCCTGTTTCTCGTGTGGTCTGTGAAGTGTCTCTGGGCACAGCACCTCCTCTCTGGGCCAACTGTGAAGAAGTGGATGGCACCAATGTGAGGGGAGAGAAGATCATGATGATGGGGTTGGGGCAAAGGAAACCACCCCAATGTGTGGGACATAGTATGAAAGGAGGAAATAGAAACACACCTCTAAAAAAGCAGGGGAGAAATGGTAGCAGAAATGACAGTCTTTTGCTGGATTAGTAAAGGATTACTTTGTATTAACGTTTCAGGTAACTTAGCAATGCTTTAATTGTATATACAGCCAAACCAGAAATTGCGTTGCTGAGGGAAGTGATACTTGTCATGCCTCTTCCTGGCAACAAAGACCAGAGTCAGCCGCAGCACATTCATGCTGGCCTGCTCTGCATTGTCCCCCCAGCATGATGCTAAGCAAATGGCAAGCAGTACTAATTGGTCAGCAGGGGATTTCCTTGCATAAAAAAGGCCCCTCAGAGGGCTCAGCAGTGCCCATGCCCTAACGCAGCTTAATGACAGCAGCCTATATAGGAGGTAGTCCTTGTATTTGGGTGGAGGTTCTACAGGAATACAGGCCTGGCAGCTTCCTTGGCTGTGTGTGTGGGCTGGCCTTTCCTGATCCGCAGTGACCTCAGCCCTGTGGACCTGGGAGCCAGCATGTCCCTGTGAGCCTGCGTGTTCCTGCATTGTCCTTCTGCAGTTGAAGGCAGAGGGGACACCAGCTCAGCTGAGCAGAGAAGAGACCTGTTGGCAAGGTGCTCTCCCTAGGTGATGGATTGTGGATTTCACTCCTTTTGGTTATGCTTCAAGCCACGTTCATCAGTCTGGCTTGCCATCAGTCGTCATTTCCTTTTCCAGGGCCCTGGGAAGCTGCTGTCCTTACCTGTTTTAGATCATTAACTCGCTTCATTTTACTTTAGGGCCTTTGACAGATACCTTCTGTACTGTAGAGAAGATAGCTCATTTTATATCTGCGATCTCCTGCAATGCTGATGATACTGTTTGAACTTCTTGCCTGTTTCAGCAGTGAAATTCCAGGAGATACGTTTGATCAAGGAGACCTCCTGTGCTAGAACATTTGTCTGGGCATGTCATGTAGTGACAGAAAGAAATACGTTGAGATAGGGGAACAAGGGTAGGTGTTTACTTCATATTTAGAATCATGGAATGGCCTACGTTGGAAGGGACCTTTCACATCATCTAGTCCAACCATCAACTTAAAACTGACAAAAACATCACTATGGTGAAATGTTGCAGGCAGAAAGAGTCCCTATGTTATTTCTGCATCAAACAAATTCTAAATATTGTGAAGAGTACTATCTGGCAAAAAATCCTACCCACACTTTCCTGAGCTACTAAATAGGAGGATGTGGTTTGCAACACCTTATGACCATGCTGAATGTAAAGTTATTGTTTGTACAGCTCCCTAAACAACCTGAAAATGCGAGCTCTCCTATTTAAAACTAGCTTGTATTCAGGGTGTCTGTATATTTGCAATTATCCAAGTCCTATTTCCTTTACAGCATATATCCCACAGAAAAATGGAATGAGATGGGATCATACTGCCACTGTGCATTTCCTTGGAAATGCAGCATAGATAACTTTAACTGGCCTCACACTTCTTATGAAAGATTTGGAGTAATCTTTGGTTTGATTTTTTTTTTTTCCTCCCCATTAGAATTCAACAAAACTTGGAAAAGCAAATAAATTTCCAAGTCTGGTGGCTTTTTGTCTGTATGACAGTGAAAGAGAGCATATGGGACAGAAAAAAAGGAGAAAAGATGTTGACAGAAGAACACGAGTCAGAAAATGTGTCGTAATTTTCCTTTCCACTTTGCAAAGCAGCTCTATATTTAAAGAAAAAAATAAAATTCAAGATGCAAGTGAATTGCTTAAACAGTTCTAGATTCACTTTCCCAGTAATAGGAATGGAATTGGACAGCTGACAGGGACCAACTGAAGCACTTGGGTATAAATCAATGATTAGGCAATGCAAGAGAGAAATCCTTAGATTGAAAATTCCAGGGGAATTAGGAAGAGTCCTTTCAGCTCCTGAGTTCTCCACTGGCTCAGAAAAGATCTGCCATCACCTATCCCTTATATTTGATAATTTCTAACTCTGGAAAGGATCGTTTGTGACACTTGCACTCTATGTTTGTGTACACATATTTGTGTGGCCTAGATGTGTTTATTTTTCTACTTTTTCCAGTCTCAGTTGAGACTTTAAAGCTTCTCTACTCGGTACCTGCAGTTTGCATTGATATTACATCCAAACCACATCTCAGATGCTCCCAAAGATTTTTCTTTTGATTTATAATCCGCTTTTTTCAAAGCTGGCTAGGGGACCCTCAACCAGCACTTCCTGCAAGTACTTGGTTTGTCGTATGGGAAACTCTTCAGTCCATTTTTCATTACCCTCCCCTAACGTGATCCTGTGACAGGAACATAACAAAGACATCTATTAATTTCAGGATTTCCTCTTTCCTGCCTCCATATTGTTACTGTATTTTAATGCATTTCTTCTCTTTATTTCCATCCTCCTTCTCCACCTGCCTCCCTCTCTGTTGAAACCAGTCATAAAAAGCCAAAACCTACGTCATAAGTGTGTTTTCTGTCTGAGTTTCGGGCAGTTAGACAATATTTATTGATGGAGTACACCTTCTGTGCTGTAATCGTACATCCACTGCTGCAGTCAGCTCAGAACCAGGTGTTCCAGATGCAGTCCAGTGAAGCGGGAAGATGAGTGTTCAAACTCCTGGGCTGCTGCTCTTGTGAATGTGTTTGTCTTAAGTGCTCACTGTTCTATGAACCTGGATGCTTTGTAACCTGCTACGCAGGATGCCACCAAATCCAGGGACCCTGTAGGTAGAATTTAAGAGAAAATACATGAAGAAAGTAAGACTTAAATTATGTTGATGAGTGAATAATTTTTCTTTCCTAGAATGAGATTCCAGCCATTGACCAGCCTGTAGTTTTGGAGCACAATTCTCCACTGCCCTGTGCCTTGCTTTGTCCATTACACCAGTGCAGTATGAGAGGGGTTACAGCTTTTGGAAATGAGGAAGTTTTGGCCACTTTACACAGTACTGTGCAATAGCAAAAGGTGGCGAAGAGCAACTGTGAATGAAACCTCTAGTTGCTAACCACAAACAAGTCCGAATCAAAAACAGTTGTTATAATTAACACCATTATTTTAAATGGAGAGATGAGTTGCCGTTTCCTACATGCTTGGCATTACTCAGGACTCCTTAGAATTTAGTCCTGAAATAAAACCAGTGACATACCATGAAAAAGAAACAGCTTCTCTAGAAACCAACTTTTAACCTGCCACACAGGCCTGTATTATTAGACATTATCAGGGGGGCTGATCTCTGGTGATTTGTAATTTTTTTTTCCCCCCTTAGGTACATTTTCAAAGTGCGAAGATGCTTCTGCACACCATTTCAAACGGCGGTCCCTCCTGACCCTTGCGTGGGAGGTCTCACAAACACTGCTGAACCCTCGAGGCTTATAACCTTTAATTGAAATGCCCTGGAGCCTCATTCAGCTAACAAAATGTTACAGACGCAGACCTGGAGCAGCAGTGAGGGGGGGCAAATGTCATGTCCCCTTCTCCTTCCTAGGAAAGCACCTTTGTCGCTGGTGGATGGTTGTCCCAGCAGCCTCATGCTGCAGAAGTGAGTAATAACCCAGAGGAAAGCTGTGTCGCAACTTTCGTCCCACCCGTGCCGGTAGTAAGGACCCCTCATGTTGCTGTGCGTGTTTATCAGCCTTTGACTGAAACTCTTCTTTGTGCGCGTCTGTGTCAGCATGTACCTAGCTGCAGGCAGTCTCTAAATTATTAGACATTAACGATCAAGCCCTAACGAAGGGGAGTGCAGGTAGACACACGGGGTGCGAGAACCTTGCCGGGGAGGGGAGGGATCCCGTGCTGAGGGTTTCCCAGTTTGTCAGGCCCTTTGTGCTGCCGGGATGGGGGCAACCCACCCACAAGGGTGCACCCACGCAGCCCTGGCCACGGGGGACACCCGCGGAGCTGGTGGCAGCACCGTGGGGACACCTGGGGAGGACGACGGGGAGCGGGGCTTTTTAGCCAGAGGGGGGCTGACCCCGCGGCGGCGGCGGCCCGGAGCGGGTGGGGGACGGAAGCTGCTCAGGCGAGGCCGGGCAGGCAGCCAGGCTTGCGGCCGGGGGGGACGACACCCCGGCTGCCCCTGGGGAAGGGCGGGGAGCGCTCCGACCCTGCGGGCCTGGGGGAGCCGGCGGGCCGCGCTCCCGGGGCCGCTAGGGGGAACCGCCCGCCCGGGAAAGGGCCGCTCGGGAGCCGGCTGTGCGCGCCCGGCGGGGCCCAGGCCTGCCCTGCCGCCCGGCCGGGGCTGCCGTTCCCTGCGTGAGCCTGCAGGCCAGGTCTCCTTCGGCACGAATGGCCTGGGACGGCTACAACAACCTACGAATCGCCTCCCCTGTCCCCTCTCTGTTTCCAAAGTGCCTTGTTTGTATGCTACGTGATTTCTTGCCTTCAGGTAGACGGGTTTTCATTTTCAAATCCCACTTAATAAATGTAACCAAAAGCCGGGCTGGATGGGGCGTTGAGCAGCCTGGTCTAGTGGAAGGTGTCCCTGCCCCTGGCAGCCGGGTTTGGAACTAGATGAACTCAGCATAGGAAGGACATGGGCCTGTTGGAGCGAGTCCGGGGAGGGTCACGAAGATGATGAGGGGCCTGGAGCACCTCTCCTGTGAGGACAGGCTGGGAGAGCTGGGGTTGTTCAGCCTGGAGAAGAGAAGGCTCCAGGAAGACCTTACAGCGGCCTTCCAGTACCTAAAGGGGGCCTACAGGAAAGGTGGGGAGGGACTCTTTATCAGGGAGAATAGTGATAGGATGAGGGGTAACAGTTTTAAACGGAAAGAGGGGAGATTTAGATTACATATTAGGAGGAAATCCTTTACTGTGAGGGCGGTGAGGCGCTGGAACATGTTGCCCAGGGAAGCTATGGATGCCCCATCCCTGGAAGTGTTCAGAGTCAGGCTGGATGGGCTTTGAGCAGCCTGGTGGAGTGGGAGGTGTCTATGAACTCAGCGGTGGCTCAGGCCTGTCAAGAGTCAAGGTGTGAGCAGAAGGGTGAGCTGCTACCCTCTTTGTCTGAATTTTGGTTCTGGTTTTGCCTCCTGCTGTGCCCCCACAGGCAGGCAGGAGGGGGGCTGCAGGAGGACAGGCCTTCCCAGCCACCCATAGCCAAGGGAGCGGACCTGGGGCTGCTGGCTGCTCGGCCCCTGGAGAGCTTCACTGCGAACAGAGGCCGAATCCAGCCTTTGGTAATAGCCTGCTCTGGCTTTTCTCCTTCCTGCTGACACTTCTTTCATCTGTGCTGTGTTTCCTTGTCTGCAGGTTAGTCTGTAATGCATCCACCTCTCCTTTGGTTTTCCTTCTACAGCGAAGGATGAGAGAAGGCAGAACAGGTTATCGCTTCAGAGCCTTCCTCATTCACCTGAAGGATCTCTAAATGAGCTCTTTTGTCCAGTAACACAAAATAAGTCAAGCCTTCTACTGAAATAACCCTTACCCTTCATTCACAGTCTGTATTGTGTTGTGGGTAAGAATAGTCAGAGTGTGGAGTGGGGTGAATAGAAGGGATGGCTTGGAGAAGCATTACTTGTTTTATTTTCTGTTGAATCTAGACTGCTTCATTTTATTTCATTTTTTTTTCCTGTCTTGTTTGCAGGTTTAGAGCTTGGAGGTTGTTTCAGTTGCTTTTTGTTATTCTTCTCCAGTCAAAGAAAAAAGAAGCAGTGGAGTAAATTGGTTATGATGTGCTTTAACACCGTGTTCAGTGAGCTGGAGACATAGGCGAAGGCCAGGCTGGCAGAGGCTGGGGAAGGATTGGCATACGCTGGGGTATTTAACAAGGAGAGGCGTGAGATGTGGTAGTGATTTGACTTTTTGTAACTTGTGTATGTCCAGGGCATGGCCAGGGCATACAGAATCATAGATTGTGTTGGGTTGGAAGGGACCTTTAAAGGTCATCTAGTCCAACCCCCCTGCAGTAAGCAGGGACATCTTTAGATCAGATTGCTCAGAGCCTCATCAAGCCTGGCCTTTAATGTCTCCAGGGATGGGGCCTCCACCACCTCTCTGGCCAGCCTATTCCAGTGTTTCACCACCCTTATTGTAAAGAACTTCATCCTAATGTCTAATCTAAACCTGCCCTGCTCTTGCCATGTCTAAAGCCAGGGACCAAGTCTCCATTCAGCACTCTTCCTGTGCTCAAGGTGGCTTTTGAGAGGGCAGTGTTGAAATGCAGGTAAGGTTTTAAAATATGTGCTTTCATACAACTCATATTTTTTTATTTGCTGTTTGTAGCCTTTAAAATCTGGGTACTTGCAATTACCCAGTCTCACCGGTTGTGTGTGCTTGGTGCTGCCTAGTATCGTTCGTCACACTGGTCTTTGATCCTGTGTGTTTAGCTATAGAGTGCTGTACTGACCCTGTCTGAGATGGAGATGGCAAAACAACCTCCTCTCTCTCTCTGTGCTCAGCTCCTGGGAAGTGCCAGGCAGCTTCAAAGTGAACTGGCACTTCTGTTAGTTGGATCTGAGATGTGATGAATTCAAGCAAGTTTATTTCAAGGCTGCCTGGCTCTACCAGGAGAAAACTGCTCAGTCTTTGTCCCTATTTTCCTCCTCCTTCCCCTTTTCTGATTTGCTTCAGTCCACAGCTGTCTTTTTCTGCCTTTAACAAAGGGACACTCAAAATCCTGCACCTGGGGAGGAACAACCCCATGCACTAGTATAAGCTGGGGCTGCCAAGCTGCAAAGCAGCTTGGCAAAAAGGGACCTAGGGCCATCCTGGTGGACACAAAGCTAAATATGAGCCAGCAATGTGCACTTGCAGCAAAGGAGGCCACTGGTGTCCTGGGCTGCATTAGGAGGAGCGTTGCTATCAGGTCGAGGTTCCCCCCTGCTCAGCACTGGTGAGGCCACACCTGGAGTACTGGGTACAGCTCCGGGCTCGTCAGTACAAGAGATACATGGACTTAATGGTGAGAGTCCAGCAAAGGGCCACTAAGATGATGAAGGGACTGGAGCATCTCTCCTATGGAGGAAGGCTGAGAGAGCTGGGGCTGTTCAGCCTGGAGAAGAGAAGGCTCAGGGAAAACTTATCAACATATATAAATACCTGAAAGGAAGGTGTAGAGAAGATGGAGCCAGGCTCATTTCAGTGGTGCCCAGCGGCAGAACAAGAGGCCGTGGGTCTGAAACACAGGAGGCTCTGTCTGAATGTAAGGAATACTTTATTACTGTAAGGGTGACACAGCACTGGCACAGGTTTCCCAGAGAATTGTGGAGTCTCTGTCCTTGGAGATATTAAAAAGCTATCTGTACTTTGTGGCCCTGCTTGAGCCGGGGGGGGGTTGGACGAGATGACCTCCAGAGGTCCCTTGCAACCTCAACCATTTTGGGATTCTGTGATTCTTGCACTATCTTTGAAAACTCCCTGTGTTTCCTCCTCTTGTTTTAGATGCTGAATGGCACCCCAGGACATCATCTGGGTTGAGGTGCTGGATGCCTGCTCCCCTTGGCTTTTGGTTTTCTACCTGTAAAAGGGAGACAATACCTCCTACCAACCTCAGGTAATTAGTTAGTTAATATTTCTTCCAGACTTTGAAAACAAGATGGGAGAAAAAACTTGTCAAAATGCAAAAGACCATACATTTATGTGTGTGAAAAGTAAGGTCATGCTTACCTGTTATAGATATATCTTGTTTGGAAAACTGTTTTGGGTTCAAAATGGCTGTGTTTTCCTTGCTGTCAAAGTGGATATGGAAGAAAAATCCACAACCTGAAAACCCTTAATTGAATTTTCATCATCTTAAATTCCAATGTTTTTGCATTTACCCAAGCTGAATGATGTCCTCAAGCTTCAGAGCTGAACTTCATGATGATAGGGCATGCAAACCCTGTACTGACCAGCACAGAGCTGATCAGGTAGTTCAACACTGTCTTGCTAAACATGCCAGAAGGGCTGGAAGATCCCATCTCAGTTAGGATAGACAATAAACTGCAGGAACTGATATTAAAGGTCTGTCAATACCTGGTTGAACTCCTCTTGCCAGGGAATATGGGACAGATGATGGATTGCTCTTTGTTTTGTTACTAGTTAATACTGACAAAGCTTGCTACTGGTCGCATTTTCCTTGAAGAGATCTCTTATTGCATCTGGTTGAGGAGTAGTTCTGGTGTGTGTGGAGCCCACCTTGTCACAAATTAGTTCAGGCTGCTTCCTGGATACCTCCAAAATAATAGATGGATGTGAAAGATTTTGACTATTTTTGCTGCGGATAAAGACACATCCTTTGCTCCTGCTGGTTAATGGTGTGTGTTTGTGGAACAACTATCTTCTAGTGACTGCCAGACTAGAAACGACTAGATTGCGAACTGGCTGATTTCTTATTTCATGGCTGTGGACTATTTTATGCAGCTTTGTACTATGAAATATGGGAAACCAGGCTTAGCCAAAAGTGAGTTGCTTAGCAGACGCTTGCTGTCATACAAATTAGCCACAGCTTTTGCGTCTTGGAGTGATGCCAGCAGCGAGCTAGCTATTGCATTAAACGTTTACTACCAGTCATGATCTAAACTGAAAGCGAGAAGATTAATCGCTCTTCTAGCATTAACGCTTTTTGTGGCATTAAACATGTTTTTCGTCTTTAAATCCAAACCGTAAAATACTGCTCTGAGTTTCAAATCAATGAGTGTACGGGAAGCACAGGAAAAAGTTTAATTTAGCAAGAGAAAGTATCATGCATATATAGGAACTATCTTGCTTTAAAGTAGAAAGGGAGGCTACTTTTGTTAGTGCTGACCATCTGCTATGTAACAATGAATACCTTCAAAGCTATAGTTTAAATAAATACATGTCTTCAAGAGTGGATACAATAGATTTGAGCTACCAATGGATAAAAAGTAACAGCATTCAATAAGCATCTTCTTTGACTTCACTTTGCCTCAACCAAGATTTTTAATACATAATTGTACTAATGTAGTTTGACTAATGAAACACAGTACTTCTTCCTTCCCTAAAAATATTTCCCTCTGTAATTTTCCTGAGTTGCAAAGTTCTTAAGAAGTAACTCACTTGAACTTGAAGTCAACAACTGGAATTTAGGAAATACATAGTTTAGTAAGTTCCTGAGGATATAAGGATGCTTTCAATCATTGGTGTCCAATTATGAGTGAGGGATCAAAACACCAGAAAGGGTGTTTTGAATTCAACTGTTAACCTTGACTGTTCATGCCAATGCTGCTGACTTCTGTTTGTTCTGTTCTCTGTAATCTTTCTTCTTAGCCAAGCTCAATATCTTCAAGACTTTCATTTCTTGAGCTACTAAATGATGGCTAGAAACACTAGATCAAAGAAATGTTTATGTTTCTTTTAGAGGTTTAGCCTTCCTGGCTGAGGAGGAAAATATGAAATTTGACCCAGGCTCCCCAGAAGACGAATGAAAAATCCTGAGAAAAATATATGTGTTTAATTAATTTCAGGATTTTGCAGGGGAGGACATATCAACATCTTGCTGGTAATTTTTAGCAGTTCTGATAGTGGTAGTACTGTCCCTGTAGTGCAGCAGCTGTTTTTGGAGGAGGAATATGAGAGCCACCAGAAGCCGCCATTTACTGCTTGGCTGTTGTTGGAGTGCTTGTGAGTGCCTGCTGTGACCAGGAGGTGACTGCTGACCCATCTCTCCATCTGAGAACAGCTACCCACACACTCATGCAGTTCTTTCTGTATGAGACACAGTGTTAGGTTTATTCTTAATCCTTACAGGGGTGCTACAAGTGTTACCTCACGCTTTTCTTGCAGCATTCACTCTTTGGTGTGTAGAGTTCAAAAAAGCCCTTCCTTCCAGTGGCTACAGTGGTGATTTTCTGTTTCCCTTCTGCAAGGGAATTTGAAATGCAAAGACCAAATACTAATGTGTACTTGCCTAGAAAAAATATGCTGAGTTTGTAAGTACTGGAGAAAATAATTTGGCACATAGTTATTTCCGTGTACCTCCCTAGCACCAAGAACAATTAGGCACCAGCTGAAGACAGTGACTGCCAAAAGCGCATTTGGATGAGGTGGGTGTTTCTGTGTGCTACAGTCATGCGTTAACAAGTGTGACTGAATCACTAAAACACAAGTATATTTGTATCCTCAAGCCCTTTGTAAGGATGCACCATCCTCAAGAGGAAAGGACACCAATAAAGCATCTGGCAGGGAGGAAAGGCAAAGAAATGAGTACACGATAATGAGGTGTATTTAACCGCTTGCTGTTAGCAAAAACCATCCACCTGAACTGGATACAGTGTTCACAGCTGCTTCGGGAATCATTCTCTGTGAAAGCTGAAGTGGGAGCAGGTCAGCTGCTCCAAATCCAGTTCTCTGGGTGTGAGAAGAAATCTAAACTGATGGGTGGATGGGTGGGCAGCAAACAGCAACGGGGAGTGCAGCTGCAGCAGGGGTAGGGATCCAGGAAGCTTTGCGCAAAACCTAGAGGAGATGTAAACCCTTTCCCTGCGATACACACACACGCAGTCTTCTAATGGAAATTAGGAAATCAGACATAAATTTTTCTATTTGCTGAGACTGAACTCACACAGGGCACAGAGCTACTTGAGAAAAATCTTATCTCCAGTGCATAAAATCTTGCTCCCTCGTCCTCCTTGAATCCAGTACTAAGCTCCAGTGGATGCCTGTGTATCTCATGGGGAGGGGAAGGAAGCAGCCCACAGAAATCTTAACCTTTATGCATTTTGAAAGAGGAAATCAAGTTTTTTCTTAACGCATCACATGTATGGATAAATGATAGAGATGAAGTGATAGTGTGGGGCAGTGTGATAAAGTGTTCGGCAGAGTGGATTCTGTCAGAGAACAAGTGATGAGTTGCAGTCAGACACCACGAAATGATGGTACACAAGCTGCAAGAGCTTTTAATAGTATAACTCCCTGCTCAGTTGCTTAGATTTCTTGTAGTTGCATCTTCCATCACTGGGGTGTTGAAGGGTGAGCAGATACAGCTCAGTGAAAATGATACAAAAGAAACCACCCTGCATTTTGAGAAATGTTTAGCAGCTTAATTAGATTCAGAGTATAATACTGTTAACAGTGCATAAATGACAGCTATTTTCTGTTTATCTACATATCGTTCCATTCTTTGAGCTTTATGCATTATTATTTAAATATGAGTATTTTAAGTATCTTTTCTCCTCAAAAGCATCTCCTATTTTTTCTTCCAATTTGATTTCACAAAATATTGTCAAACTTCTTACATGTAAGAGGATAAACAATATACTCTACCCTTCAGTAGTCGTAAAGGGAGAAGCAGGGGGAGAGGAAGCCGTGCCCCTACAAATCCAGTGTTATGACTCAGTACTCAGGAAACGTGGGAAACAGAGGTCTTCAATCTTAAATGTTTCAGTGGGGTTTTCTTTGCTGCCTTTTGCTAATCCTTTTAGAAAGCTGAATTCCATGGCTCTTTCTGGAGACAGTAGAGCACAGCTGATGTTTAAAGCGTTTTTTTTTTTTTCTTTCAGATAATACAGCCATTGTCAAGGTCACGGGGCTGCAGAGGCTGTGCTCTGACTGCAATGGTAGTAAAGTACGCTAGCTTGCACTGAGCATGAGCCAAATTCCATTCTGTCGCATCCTAGTATCTTCAAAAGGTAGCTGTGCTACTGCTGCGCTAGAGCTACATGGCATGACAAGTGAGCTTTCCATTAGATTCCTGGCTGGGTTAAAATCAAGCAAAATTTAAGCAAATGCACTGTTCCTAGCACTTCTGAATAGCTTCTCATTTGGACCTTGACGTGAAAGCAGAGTACAGTAAGTTGCAAGTGACAGAAACAAAATAGTTAAATATCTCAGATTTCAAACCTCATCATCTTGCAAGAAACACCTCAGACGGCTGTTGTGTCAGCTGGTAGCTAGTGAGTAAAATAAAAAAATTACGGAATTCCAGTGCTTGTAAGACATGGGAGTGAGAGGGGGAGAGAGAAACAACAGTGATGGCTTCTTTCTGGGTTTTCTTCTCTAATGCAAACCGCTGAGAGTCTCTTGGAAGAACAACTGTAAACACTGGTAATACCTTTCCCAAACTAAGAGTGTGCATAGTGGTCTGATGTCTCAGCTTCTTTTCGACGTCCCTAAGCTGCTGGCACGTGTGCAAAATCAGAGTGCCTTTGCAGGAGGCTGCTGCTGCCCACAACAGGGTTTGTAGTTCCTCTAAGCTCAAGTTCCAATTTCTGCTAGACAGCATTGAATGGCTGGCAATGAATTCAAAGCCGGGGTCTTAGTGACAGCCTGAATCTGTTTGTCCTGAAAAGTGCGCAACTCATCCCTGGGTTCAGATGTGGCTCTTAGTGACTCATCTGTACTCAGGGGTAAATGCCCACAGCTCCGTTAGTACCTTTAGCTGTTGGCAAATTTGCACTGCTGCTTTTGAGGCAAGGGGTGTTCTTGCACTCATTAGGGCTGTGGTTTGGCATCTAGAGCATGTAAATCAAGATTGGCCAAGGGGCCATCTTTGAGACCTTAGAAGGCAGGCCACAAAGGGATTTGTTCATTGTGGTTGTCTTTGACAGAACCAGCTGGCCAGCGCTGGCTGAAGTGCCTACAAGGTCTTTTTAGCTGTGCTGGGACTGGGGACATGGACCTGAGGGATGGATGCTCTGGGGGAAGGAGGTGCCAGCCAGCATCCCACAGGATCCCCTGTCGAGGTGTGCACTGCAGACTGGGTCGCTCCCCCTGCCCTTACCGGAGAAGCTGCTGCACAGCCTTTTCCAGAGAGCCACGCTGTTAGCACCGTGGTTGGTCTCTGCTTTCTCACATGCCTGGAAAAAGGGTGTGCAGCCCTAATGCTTCAGGTAGTCGAGAAAGGACTTGGGGGACATCGGGCTTCTGAGGGTGAAGGGCTGAACATGCTGAGCCAGAGCTGTCAGCCCAAGTGTTTCATTAGGTGACCCTCAACCAAACCTCACTAAGCCACCCACCATCATCAATGTGCCAGGGGGCCCTGGCACAAACTGTGTGGCTGGGTTTGGTGCTGAGAAGGTCACTGGGGCCACACCTGGCCAGGTGTGTGAGGTAGGAATGAGGACATGGAGAAAGGAATGTCTCATCCCTTCTAACATCTCCATAAGGACCAGCTGCTCTTTATGAGCTTAACTCTCTCTGGTCCCTACTGAAGCGGTGTCTTGGAGCACCAGGCACTACGTGTACCCAGCTCACTGGGGTGTCCCAACTGTCTGGCGGTCTCTCTTGGGGCTATGTTGACATCTGTCATGGGTAGGCAATGGCTCGCTATGAAAATGGTAACCCATGGAAGTGGAAGCTTCAAGCTAGGCAGCTGTGCAAATCCCAACTGGATCAGAGCCACAATATGCTACCTCTTTTTTCCAGAGCAAAACTGATCCCATATCATCCATCTCTTTAAAACCTGGGCAATTTATGCTCCCAGTACTACTGATAAAAAAGTCATAATGTAAATGCAGAGTCTTGGTGCTTTTCCTTAAATACAACAAATGTCATCTCAGTTATATAAATTTATACAGGTTAAAAAAACAATTAGTATGTTCTTCTTATATGAACAAAAGCTCTTAAAGATATTGTCTACATCGCACAAGCTTCTGGAAGGCTTTCTTGAAATCTTCATTAAAGATTGTGTAGATTAGAGGGTTAATAAGGGAATTTATATATCCCAACCATGCTAGGAAATTAGACATGTCTTCTGAGATGTGACATCTTTCACAGGTATTAACAACTACTTCTTTTACAAAAAAAGGGAGCCAGCAGATCACAAATGCCCCCAAGATCAGACCCAGAGTAGTTGCTGCCTTTCTCTCTCTTGTGCTAGAGATTCTCTGTTTTTTCCAGGACTTCTCATGCTTAGATTCAGACCTGGGACTCCGTAGAGTGCTATTGATTTTATCGCAGTCTACCAGGGGGTCTGATGTCTTCTCCGCTGTGCTGGGCATTGAAGCCGATTTGGTGCTTCTTTCACCTGTGTCCAAAAGCACTTGTCCATTTACCTCCTCCCTTACAATCCGGCTGACGCTTCTTCTGTGAAATGTCTTGGCTGCCTTGTATATCTTGTAATAAAGGATCAGAATCAAGGCCAGGGGGATATAGAAGGCGCCAAATGTGGAGTAAATGGTGAAAACAATGTGGTCGTGTTTGATGATGCATTCGTCATCCCTGCTGGTCGTCTGGTGCCGCCAAAACAAAGGCGGCATGGAGATAAAAATGGATATGATCCATACCACTGCAATCATGATGCCAGCGTGCTTAGGTGTCCTTTTCCGTGCATATTCCACAGCGTCTGTGATTGCTCTGTACCGGTCCAAAGCAATGGCAGAGAGATGCAAGATGGAACATGTGCAGCAAGTAATGTCCACGCTCAGCCAAATGTCACACACCACTTGCCCCATGATCCAGGTCTCCTTTACAATGTAGACAATGCTGAAAGGCATCACTAGGACTGCCACAAGGAAATCAGTCACTGCAAGAGAGCAAATTAAATAGTTGGCAGGGTGGTGGAGCTTTCTTGTCACAATTATTGCAGTCATCACAAGAGAATTGATGGCTGTTGTCATTAGTGCAAGCACAGACAAGGTAATGGAAATGAGAATCTTGGATGTCACCCATTTGAACAGTTCTTCTGATGTACTGTTCTGTTCAGTTGAGTTTATTAAATCCATGTTCCCTTTTAAAGGTGATCTTTACCCGTAGCAGTTACCTGTTGGAAAAGTAAAAACATTCAGAAAGTGCATCCTCAGTCTCCAGGAAGTCTTGATTTTTGTCATCTTAGAAGACTATGGGCCCCAAACTTACAAGAACCTCAGACTTATCATTAGAAGTGATTCTGACTCCAGACAGAGATTTTCCTGTCTAGCACGACATGGGATGCTCTGCCTCCAGCACAGGCACCTCCTCTTTCTCCCTGTTCATGCAGTTGGAAGGGCGTGTTTGCATGGCAGGGGAGAGGAGTGGGCCGTGGTGCCTGAGATGACACTGCTCTGTGGAGTGCTGCATGGAGGAACCAGCCCTGTTCCTCAAGCTCGGCAGCGTCATCATTGTGGCCCCTGGGCTGCCGAGCCAGCCCTTCTGCTAATACTTACTCTGACTGGATCACAGTGGAGTCTTGAAACTGATTAAACGTAGGCAGTCTTATCCTAAAGGAAGAACTAATACTGCTTTTAGGCTAGCCCTGTCTACTCCACTAAGCAATGCAAGGACTGCTGAAAACTTTAATCCACAGGAAGCAGGCATAATTCTTCTTTTCTCTGTATAAACTCCCTTTTCCCCAAAACCATGTGGGTCTTTCCTTGTGCGTAGATAACCATCAGCTTTATAAACTGGGACATAGTTTTCAAGAGAAAACAGAAACGTGAAACATTGCTGTACAAACAGGAGAAGAAACAGTTGCATGTTGGAAGTTTCATTTTAGTGCTTCCTCTTATGCAGCTCTAAAATGAAACAGCTGAATATATTTTAAAGCTTCAAATGGTTGACATATTGTCTGAATGAAATATTACAATAGATTAGAGTCTTGAGAACATCATTACTTTTCATCAAGCTTTGCTATTCTGTGGTTGCTGCCATAGAAAACTGCAGAAAAATTGGATGCTAGTTGTTCTGCTAATGACTCTCTCTACGGAATCAGTATAACTTCTCTTATGGCTCTCCAGGAAGCAAAAAGCTGGGAAATACTAATGAAAAATAATTTTGGTTATGTTCTGGGGATGTGCACCCTATTTTCTTACCAAGAAGGGTTTCTGAGTGCTCTACGGACTGCAGCTGAACTAGGTGTTTGTAGCTTTTTAGATAGAGCTCGTAACTCACAGTAAGAAGATGAGATTTTATCCTCTTACGAGTTTTGACCTCCAATTTCTTGTGTGTGTAAGATCTACCTGATGAACACCTAAATGGCATTTTGTCTTACAAATTTTGGAGTGTAGTGAGTGGGGTGCACTTGTGTTGCTTTGGATGCCACATGTAGGAAAATATGTAAAATAAATGAATAATTTTTCTTAGGAAAAAATTAGCATAATTAAAGCTTTTTGTTATTATACTGGAGTGGCTTAAAAAGAATCTCATATACCATAAATAACCTTGGACCCATCTCAGTAATTTGGTTTGATATTCTAACCTAGACAATGTTTAATATGCTATTGACCTACTCAAAAAGTTTTTTAACATTGTTTGACCAACATTTAATTGTGTGGAAGAACAAGGAAAGGAAACGTATTTTATGTGGTGATATTTACAAATGCTGAGCATAATCTTGTCCTGTACATGAGCTAATTACAGCATGCCTGTGCTCTCTTTCTCGCTGTGTCCCTCTCCCTGAACTTGAAATACACTTCACACATAAAAAATAGACCTTTCCTCATGTCAATGTCACCTTAAAACCTTCTGAATCCACAGTAATTGCTAGTTTGCAGATATTTTTGTATATAGCTAGCTGCCTTCCAGAGAAGGAATAGACACATATAGTATTTTCTAGTGAATGTTCAACTTCTCTTAAATAAATCTTCATTCTCGAGCTTGTATAAATACGTGGGAAAAAAAAAAAGTTTATTGGGAAAAAATCAGACTTCTGTTGATATCCAGCAGTTGATCATATTTTAGAACAGTTACTCATTATGGTTAATTACCTTATAAATTTCTAAGTCTTTGGATATTAGTCCTTAATTGCAAGCACGCAAAAAGCAATTTAGAGATAATGAAAGCTGATTAATAGCTTTTGAAAGATTATTCAGTTTGAGTCCATGGAGTAAGGAAAATAGTATGGGTGGGTTTGCAAAACTGGTGTGTAGGAATAAGTAGGAATAAGCAGTGATTTGGATGCTCTTTTAAGAAGCACGGTGATGGAAACGTTGTTACTTGCCGTGTGCATTGATTATGCTTCTGTTTTAAGATTGTCGGCTGGTACACTCACATTTCATTAAGGCTGCTAGCATGGAAATACAGTAGTAATGAAGACTACCACACTGAGTTTTTTCGTATTACTGTTAGATAGAGAATTGTGCTGGGGTCTCCTGTTTGTGAGATGTAGCCTGCTCTTTAATTGGGACATATGCCCTCCTGTTTCTACATGGAGTGTTGCCTTTGCAGCCTCCGATGGAGGTGTCCACAGTGGTCCTCATGGACTGTTGTGTGCAGCCCAAAGAGTGGTGCTCCATCCAAGGGAGACAGCAGTATGATGACAAGATCTGCCCTCCAAGGTAGTGTCTCCTTTTGAGGTTACAGAGCCATTCAGTGGGATGTGCTGCTTAGGACTGCCAGTTACACACCAGTTTTGGTGGCTTTCCTTTCCAAATGGGATGGAGATCCTCTGCTAACTGTGGTGGGAATTTGTGCAAGGTTATTGGGTGATCATTAGCTGAAAAGATTGTTTTATAAATATGTGGAGTTGAAACACTGGCAGCATTTAAGGACTGCTGCTTCTCTCTCTTTTCATCACTTCCAGGATGAACTTATTCTGGATTGTCTCTTGCTAAGTTGAACTCAGTTCAGTCCTTGGCCATGACTGGCTTCTGTCCTCTGCAAGCAACCAAACCACTTTTAGGAGTATGAAGGATATTCCTGTAATCAGTGCACTGGATCAGGATGCAGGAGAGCTGGCTTCTGCCCCTCTGCTGTAGGCTTTCCTTGGCAATTTTTGAGCAAATTCATTAAAATGCTTCAGTTATTTCTCTGTAAAATAGCTAAAGCATTACTTTCCTGCTACCCTACTTTGCATATTTGCATTGCCTTCTTTTAGTAGCATGAATTATCTCTTGTACGCGGAGCGAAGATCTAATCTGAGGTGATACCCCCGGATGCTGTGGGCATACTGGTGTGACTACACACTGTACTTCCAGCTTGGACTTTGCTGTTGTCCCCCTGTGAGTCTACCAGCTCTTTGCCTCACAAAGCAGGCAGAGTCCCTCTGCCCCATGGTGTGGGCATCTCCTTATGGCCACATACTTGACATAAGACTTCAAAACAAAGCATGGAAGACTTGGACCTCTCTTCTCTGAGCAGTGAATTTACTTTGGTGAATGAAAACAAATTTGCAGCCAAGCTGAAATGAAGAGAAACCTGTATTTCAACAATTATAGAATGGATTCAGCAGTGACTTGTAACTTTTTTCAAAGCAATTATTACAGTCCAGATGTCTTTAATGCTACTTTTGTGGAACTGTCAACTCAGTGCCCCTCTTGAAGGACTAAGCTGAATCTATCAGTTTATCACCCATATCCAAAATTCCATGGAATTGCTCTTGCTGCAATTGGAAGTGTTGTCTTTTATTATTGCCTTCTCAATATGCAGCTGTTGTTGGAAAACTTTGGAAAGACTTGAAGCTTCAATTGCATTATATTGTCCTGAATTTAAGATTGGTGAAAATTATGTGCTGTACTTTATAGATCTTAACACAGTAAATTATTCTGTAATTGCTATTAAAATACAAGTATGGTATTTCAGTTGACCCATTAAAATATTAGCCTTTCATTGTTGAAAAAGAGACCTGTAAACAAAGGAAGCTGCTGTTCACCTAAGATAGCGTGTCTGTTATCTTGGATACATTAACATTATTTTTGAGGAATTAGCCACTTCTACAAATCTTTTTTTCTTCCCTCCCAGATATGGCACGTTAAGGTGACCAGAATGTAAGTACTTCCTTCTCTGTAAAAGCACATATATCATCCTACTGATCTTCTTTAGCAGGCATGGGGAAAATGTCTGTGCAGCCTTCTCACAAAAGTAAACATTGAATTCATCTAGTGGGCTCTCAAAGAAAAGGAAATGTTGGTGCTCTCAGTTTTGCAGGAGCATATGGCATATGTGTATGTTATTAAGCCCATAACAACCCATTTATGTCCGAGATTTATAGAATAGTAATAAGATTAATCTTGTTCAATAGCATTAGTCTGTCCATACAGGTTTTGAGAACGGCACTCCTCTGCCTTTGAGTAAACCTGGAAAATAATATGAAACACGGGTTGCTGGAGAAACATGGCTGAAAATGCCTTTGGGAAGGGCATCATGAGCCTGCTCTTTGGGGTTCTGAATTTAGACTGAACTAGAAGTTTACAGCTCTTGATTTTTAGGCCTGGTTTGTTTTATATTGCTTTAAGCACTGGCAGTGAGAAAACTTGTTGATTAGAGTTTAAGTACTGATTTTGAATAGAAGTTTTTTGAGTGTTCTGGGGGGTGTGTGTTTGTGTTTTTCCATGTGGATTCCGTAGCAAAGTGTGTCTTTAATTTAAAAACAGTAACAGTACTCAGAAAGCAAAATGAGGAACTGATTGAACTAAGGGTATTTAAATTGCTACAGACAGCAATAACAGCCTTTAGGCATTAAGTAAATACAACATTGTGACAGTGGCTTGGGTAGATCCTGCCCATTTCTCTGGCTCAAACAGGCTTCAGCTGGCTTTGAAATGATGAGGTGTTTCACCTGCTATCAGGATCCCTTGCTCTACTGGCCAAACTGACCTGTAAGCCAGTTAGAAAGGCCTAGTTTCTTGCTCTAGTGGGAACTAGTCCTACAAACTTACTCTTCTGACGAAAGGGGAGACTACGTTTGACCAGATGCTTACTGGAGGTAAGACTAAAATAACCCTAGAGGGATAAAGTAGTTATAAGTACCAGCCTTGCTTGGGAGCTAAAATTGCTCCTGAAACAAGTATTTATGAGCTTGTAAAAATCCTTCCTGATGTGGCTATGTGTCTTTAGGTACCAACCATGTGATATACTAATGACAATTAGCTTAGTAATGATCCATCATATTAAATATGAGTAAAGGGAAATAATCCTCTTCTGGATTAAACAAATCTGTTTAAGAAGGGTGAGCTTGTACTTGGATCTGATAGGGGATATGTACTTTGTTGAGCCTGAATCCTAGCGTCCCAACAGATGAGGAAGAGGAGCCCTTTCACTTGATTCTTAGTGTGCTGTCCTTAAGTTCTTTCCTCCCAATAACTCTTTTTAGGCGTCCTAAAGCTATAGTGCATCCCCTGGGACAAGGCAGGGGTGACTGGCAGGTTTGTAAGAGAAGTTACCAGCTGAAGGCAGCTGCTGCAAACCTGCCATTCCCGGAGTGCAAAGTAGATGTTTATCAGCAGTTTCAAGTGTGAAGCAGAAATCACAAGGCTGACAGCTTTCCATACCCACTCTGCATTTCTGCATGCTTAAGACATCTTTTTTTTTTTTCTTTAATCCTCTGTATTTGCTACCTAACTAGGAGGTAGTTACTAATCTGTCAGCAAATATTTGTATATGTATGCTGAAGTAATGCTTTGGCTTCTCTGTTTTGAGTGGTACTGTCTCAGTCCATGGAACTGAGCACATTCTGGACTGAAATGTATTGGTAAGCTGGAGGAGTATCTCCAAAGCGCTGTTTAGGTTTTGCTGTTTGAGTCTCCATTAACTGTAGCTATCATTTCCACTTGTAGGAGGTCACAACAGACCCATTTCTAAAAACACAGGCCACAAATAACTGTAAAATCACAGATAAATCAATTGAACTAATATCAGCTAAAGATAATATGGAATTCTGCCTCCTAACCACCCCTGAAGAGAAGCACAGGTAAATCTATAGGCTTTGCAGTGTGCCCTCAATATCAGTATAACACATGAAGGAAACAAATCTGAGAGTCCTGGAGAATAGGTGCCTCCAGCTTAGAGATGCACAAGTCCATTTATTGCCTGAGCACCGGTGCTCTGATTTCCTACAGAATGGCAAAGAAAAATCCATTTCTGTGCCTTCAATGCAAGGCACAGAAGTTGCGTAGTAAACCTGCATTCGATGCTTTTCTTAGCCATGTTATAGTCTAAGAGTCCTTGTGTTGGCAAAATGATACACTGCAGTATGTTTTGTGTCAGGCACAACAAAGATGATGCTTGCTTTAGTTTTCTGGATGGCTCTTTAAATTCTTTCAGCCAACAGAAATAATCCCAAATGGCTAAAATGATGAAGTCTGACAGACATAGCCCTGGAAGTTACCACCCCATATGTCTGCTCTCTCATGTTACTGCTCCTGGAGCAAACTCAACTGGAGGGAGGTAGTGCTTCCACTGAAGCAGATGAAATACAAAGTCTAAGGGCTTGCTCAAGCTGCCAGGGAAGGTGAACTTGCCTTCTGCCACTGGATGCTGGCGAGATGCAAGCACCAGCTCTGTCAGGACCAAAAACAAAGGCAGTACTCTCTGGCAAAGGGGGAGAGTGAAGCACTGAAATAGCTTCTGTCCTCATCTCCCTGGTGTAATTAACTCACCTTCACGTTTCCTACTGAGGCTGTGTAAATTGCACCGTGCTTGCTGTGACTCCTTTGACACATCTCCCTCCAGGAGGCTTTGGTCCTTGCTTCATTACTTCATGAGCGTTACCAAGCGCTCCATGTTTTCCAGTCTGCAAAATACCAGAAACTTCAAGCCCAAACCTGGCAACCCCACATAATGGGGATTCCTGTGCCTCTGTCACAGGGAGCAGCTCCTTGCCTCATGCATTTCAAAGGTGTCACTGCGGTTCCCAGAGAGGTACCACTTGAGCTAGCTTTAAACTCAGGCAGGTAACCACTCTTTTCAGTGGTGCCCAGTGACAGGACGAGAGGTAACAGGCACAAACTTGAGTATAGGAAGTTCCATCTCAACATGAGGAGGAACTTCTTTACCTTGAGGGTGGCAGAGCACTGGAACAGGCTGCCCAGGGAGGTGGTGGAGTCTCTGTCTATGGAAACATTCAAAACCTGCCTGGGTGGGTTCCTGTGCAACCTGCCCTAAGTGACCCTGCTCTGGCAGGGGGGTTGGACTAGATGATCTCCAGAGGTCCCTTCCAACCCCTACCATTCTGTGATTCTGTGAACCATGAGCAGGAAGCTTAGCAAAACCTGTCTGGGAAGCAGTGTTGCTACATAGGTGGGATTAGTCTGTGATGCGCTCCTTGATGCCATTGCCATGTTCTCTACTTGCATCTGTTAGACTGCACTGTAGCCCTACGCTGCTTGTCAAGCCTGCCTGGAGGACACCTCCCCTGCTTATTGTCATCATATCTGTAGCAACTGCTGCATTTGCTTATATGGAAGAATGATGTTCAGAAAGTAATTATGCATTCCTTGCTGCTTCTAGTGTTGGAAGTCGAGGGTTTGGTTTTTTGTCTCCTTTTGGAAAATTAGTCGCTCATCTGTGTTTGCTCTTTATTTTATGTGCCTCTGCCATCTGTTTTAATCTAGCTGAGGGGGATGGGAGAGAGGCAAGCCAGATTCTCAGCCAGCCCTCTGGGAGAGGGGGGAAGAGGAGCAGCAAGAACAGCATGGTCTGCAGGATGACAGACTTGCTTATGTAAAACAGTAAGCATGCCTCCCAAATGCAGCTTCAGTTGTTGGGTGACTGGAATGTGAACCTGTTATGAATTTGATCATTTTGGCTAGAGGAAGGGAACATTTCAGACCCATATTCATAATTCTCCAGAGGAGATGGCAGTGATTTATTTCTATGATTCAGTTTCCTCTCTTATTTGAGGCTGGTCTGAATCCCTAGTCCAGAGCTATCAGGACAGTGGTCTGGATAGTTGCCTCTTATATTGTGTATGGTGTGGAAGAGCCCCAGAGGACCTGGTCCTGGACAACAGTGCTCGTGGGAGCTGCTTCCTGCCATCTCTTCTGCTGCTGATGTTCTGAGCTCTGTAAGTAAATATCTCTGAGAAATTAGTGTTTGGGCACCCCATTCACCTATGTGAGCTCTACAATGAGCAAAGCGGTACCTTCATGATGGCAGGCATTCTGCACAGACAGACAAGTGCCATAGAACCACGTGGTCAACACCCTGTCATTAGAGGCACGTATCCCTTTGGATGGGTGGTTGGGATCTGAATTTAGGACTCTCCATATCATGAGTGGACCACTCACTTCCTATCCCCGCTCTTTGGCACCCAGCCTTAATTTAGTTAGCATCTAACAGCCTGAAAAGTTCCATCCTGTATTAGGAAAAGATGTTTAAAATTTTTGTTAGTTCTGTTGAAGAAAAAGCAAGGTTTTTGTTTGCTTGTCTTTGTTTGAAGTTTTTCTTTGGATTGGCAATGAATCAAAGTGACTACTCACCCACCTCTCTATATAATTTGCGCAACTAGTTTCACACTGTGCAGGAGTCACTTGCTTTCATGATTATCAACAAAACTTGTACAGCAAGGTGAAAATGTGTAATGCTTTTGCTTGTGTTTCAAAACACTACCGTTCAGATTAAGAGCTTGAAGCCTGTAGGAGTCACAAAGCAGTGTTGGAGCAAGGAGGTTGGAGGTAGTTTTAATTCCTTTGAACAGTAATAAAATGCAGCCTTGTTTCTCCTGCTTCCCATTCATCCTTGTGCTTTGGGGTTATGTGTTCTTTGCCAGCCCTCTGAAAACACGTGTGTGCACAATTATAAGTCACAAGCCTTTTTCAGTGATATACATACCACTCTATTATGCCATTTTACACTCTATTACAAGGAGGAGTTCAATTTAGGAGAAACAAAAAGTTTTCTGGTTAATAGGCATTTTGGTGGAATAGCTCCTGTATTCTGAGACTTCTAAGATAATGTGGGCACTTTAGTTTCTTGGGAATTTTGTCAAATGTGGTTTTTATTATATAATAAGTGTGAAAGCTTTTATTCAGCTGGAAGAAACTATCTTGTTTACTCCCAGACAGTAGCAAAAATAAATCAATATCTTCAAATACGTGTCTGGAAAAGATCTCTGTTTCTATCTACAATATAAGGAGACATAATTTTCAAACTATCACCTGGGCCAACAGTAGGATATTTATTTTTCTGCTGTGTGCTCACCAGGACAGCTTTGAAGGAGAGCTGATCTCAGAAGAGTGTGTTGTGAGAGGAGTGAGGGTGACGCGTCAGTGTGCTCCTCCTCTGCAGCAGGGGTTCTGTGTGACATAAGAACAGTACAAGTCTCTGGTTAATTTACAATTTGGAGAGATGGCAAAATTACTTACAATTTGGAGAGATGGCAAAACTCACATAATCTGCCATCTCATCTCTGTTTAGGTTTTGGAGACTTATGCTTTTTTATAAAGACTGTCTTACCGCATACTGCACAGTGTCTTTCCCTGTGCTTCTTTTCACCATGTCGTTCTAGTCCTCATCTGATCATCTTATAGACTGAAGCTCTTTCCCTAGGTCTTACTATCCATATGTGATGGAATAACCCTATGAGACAGTAAAATCTGCATTGGGTTTGCACTAAACAGCAGTTCTCTGATATTTTCTTTATCAGGACTGAGACAATTCAGGCTGTTTCCTTTGAATGATGCACATGTAGCCCTGGCCAAGAAGTATTTTAAGCAAAACAAACAAAGCAGTCTTAAAGTTGGTGGGTTTGGAAGTGGGAAGAAAATTAAGAGCATCAACTTTTTAGTGGAAGTAGAAATTGAAATGTGGGTTTTCTTGGTTGGGTTGGTTTTTTTTTTCCAGTCTCCTTGGGAAAAACAGAGAGGAAGTAATCTGCATGCTGCCAGAAAAACACGCAGAACTCGTTTTAAGCTTTCTCAAAGTGATGCATCCATAGGAAAGGATTTTGTTGTGTAGGAACATTTGTTTTCTCCTTCAGACAATGCTTTACTGTCAGAGGGTGCCAGGCTGCCTTGCCCTGGTGACTTCCACCAGTGAAGAACGGCAGCTCTAGGGACAGACCCTGTAGAGGGTAGTAGAAGGGCAAGTGCAAGCTCCTGCAGTTTATCTAGGTAGCAAAGGGAGTTGGACCCTGCTCTCCACCAGCTTGTGGAGAAGAACATACCATAGGGGAATGGCACACAGATCCTTTGCTGTCTGAAAGGCTGGCAAGCTGCAGACCCCCAGGAAGCAATGAGTGTGGGCTGTGGAGGGTGGTCTGTATGGTTTTTAATGAACAGTCTTCCTTGAAACTGCTACGCAAAAAGCTTAGCATGGAAAAAGTGAACTTGGAGAGCACAGGTGGAGCTCCGAACAGGCAGGTGGAAGGCTGGTGAAATCTTACAGAGTGGATCTGAGATACTTGCTCAGGAAGGGCCTGTATTGGAGCTGTTGGATAAAATCTTAACCTGGGAACCTGCCCATGAGTTTTCATTTTAGAATCGGTAACTAGACTGTCCTCAGGTCAGGCTGGCTTAGATAGCTGTGCTTGGACTGACTCACGGTGGACTCAAACACACCATGTGGTACTGTGCCAACCTGTAGAGGTCCAAGCTGTTAGCCTCCTTCATAGGTGAACAGAGACTCCTGTTGGTAGAGCCCACGTAGTGAAGGAACACAGAGGTATCGTTATACACTTGAGACTGGTGCTTCCTAACTGGCACTGCAATGTTTTTCAGATGTTTCTGCTGAGATTGATTTATTCACCACTGTGTACACTTAGGTTGGGGGTTATCTTTTCAGAATCCAGGTTCTGTTCCTTCAAACTTGGATCTGTACTAAAAAGGCCATGACTTTTTCTTTACTCTGCGTGGGGTGCCGCAGTGCTGGTAATAGAAACAGAGCCGTTCTTGTACATGCTTTCTGAGGCAGAGCGTTAGTGTGGGAAGGCAACTGGTCAGTCTTCCTGAGCACCACAGGAAACTTTTGTCTAGGGAGTGTATCTTTCAAAGGGAGGGGGCACCAGATATCTGGGAAGCCCTCATTTGCTGCTTTCATACGCTTTCCCAATTGCGTGTGGGTTTTAATTATTTTTTTAAGGGATTTAAATCCTAACATTGACAGAACTGAATGTCTTAGCCAGAAGAGCTTAGTTCACTCACTAAATTGGTGTAAGTGCTAATATCAAAAAAGCATTTGTTCCCAGCCTGTATAAACCATCTATATCTGAGATCTGGGATGCAGCTATGCTGGCAAAACTCCTCTAGTGCAGATTGGGCTCTAAGCTTTTCTCCTTTTCACAGTTTCAAAATAGTCTGCAGCTTCTGAGCATGACTTTCTCCCTTTCAGTTTATTATTGCATTGCAACGTGATCCACTTTAAAAAGTATCAGCATTTGGAAAAATAAGTCCTAGGACAGGCTGCATAAAACCAAGCATGTGGTGAAGAGAGCTGTGGAGATAGGGAAGAGTGTGTCAGATGTGAGAGTTGGGGAAGAATTGGAGGAAGTGGAATGCCTGGGGAGGAGGGGCGCTGGAGTAGCCCCTGCATAACACTTCCACGCATCTATATCCCGCACTGCTGCTGAATCACGTTGAATGTATGCGAATACATTAGTTTCTTTGAAAAATGAGGATGCCAAATAGCACATCCATGCGGTGCGGTGGAAGTCAGCATTTGGGATTTCTGAGCAAGCTGGCATGTTTGCTTGGCTCTGGGAGGGTTGCTGTGGTGGGGCTGGGAAGGAGGTGATCTGGAGCAGCCACCAGTGGGCCCAGACCAGCAGCTTGTCTGGAAATGACGTGTGTGGACAGGACATGGATCTCAGCACCACATTTTGGCAGAGAATGGATGTCTCAGTGGACAGCTGGCATCACAGCTTGCTGAAAAATTCCTGGAAACTTTTGGCCTTGGCTATATTTTTAAGGATACACCACTTTCAAGAAAGCTTGTAGCAGCAGGACAGTGTTAAAATCTGTCCAAACACAAAAAACAAGGATTTATTTTCCCTAAGAAGCTTCCTGAATCTGTCAGGTCCCCTGTTGCAGACGCTGTGATTACTAAATAAGGTATTAAGCTCTCTAATACTTTATGAACTCATTTTCTTTTCTGATTAGGAAAATAACAGACTGTCACACACAACTTTTTTCCTTTGCGTAATTCCGATGTAGTTGTGACACTTGACATACAACACAGATGACTGTGAAGAGCTTCTTAAAACTTAAGCAGATGATTCAGAATTAATTATGAAAAACAACCTTATTGTTGTCCCAGGAGTTCAGTACAGACAGCAATTGTCTAACAAGATCATCCAGCTTCAGTGATTCCCCAAACTTCTCATTGATAAAGCAGCTAAAGAATCTTAAATGTTAAGCCTAAAAATTTCAAAGGTGGTAGGTTTTTTTACTGTTGATATTTTTTTTAATTTTTTTTCCCCTCTTGAGCATCTATTGATGTTGGCTTTCTAAGATCTTTTAAAACACAACCTTGTGATTATGGAAGGCTTCAGCACTGTAGAGAAGTTTAGATACTATTTTGTCCTAGGAGTGCTTTAGACAGTACTTCAGCGCTTTGTTTCCTGAGTCCGAAAAAAGCATAGAGTTTCTAAAAGATAGCTTTGTTCAACCCTCTTTTGATTTAGATTATAATACTAACATAAAGAAGCAATAATCCTATCAACTGTTTTCTCCTTAAGTTGTATGCTGAGAAAATGAAATTTGTCTTTTGTATGATAAGAACATTTCTTTGTAATCTTGTGCGTGCTTGCAATATATTTCAAAATATTTCACAAGAACTTTTTAAAAAAGGTGTTTGACAGTACTTGCCCATGACAATGTGTAATATTAATTTGGTAGTGAAGCGAAGCATTAAACTGACTGTATCTAATTGCCCAAATCTGCAGAAGGCACGTCAATACTCTGAACTGCTTTCGGAGAGTTCAAAAACCTCCAGTGGATTCTCAGCAATTGCAGGTTTTCTATGGCCCCTGTACTTCCCGAGAGAGATAAAGATTATAAGATGTGCTTTCACATAATAACATGGTAAAAAAGCAGGAGTAAAGGACAGAGGCAAATGGTTAGTGCACTGATCTTCAGAGACTGGTAGAGGCCTGGAAAAATCAAAGGCGAGCTGTTGCTTCTGTATGATCTGGCTTGTTTGTTATGTATGGGAGCAGCATTGTGCTTGGCACCGCTGGAAACGCTGAATTCTTTTCCCTGGGTTGCTTACAGCCCAGCTCTCACACTGGGAGGTTGGAGGATTTAACTATGGAGTATAGCATGAGAAACTATTTTTCTACCAGAGATTGGAAAAGACCAAATCATATCTTTGAAGCTCTCTGCTAAAATGCCTTTTCAGTTTTACCGTTTGAAGCTGCTGAAATTTATGGAAAAAGGCTTTTAACATTTTGACAGCAATATACTGTTGACAAGTAATGAGAAATATAGTATAGGGTCTTACACTGTATGCCCTCATGTAGGTACATATGTATATATTGCATTGTATTTTTTCCCATCATTTCTATGTTTTCTATTTTAAGAAGTCATTATTGAAAGCTGTGTTTCCTTAGTGCTCAAAATGAGTCTTTGCTCTCTGAAGCTGAAGAATGTTTTAATGTTAACTCTTCTGGAAAGGAGCAATGAACAGATTCAGGCAAGTCTCCACATCTGTGAGTCCCTTGTTTCTTTTTCTAATTTCAGTTTTTCCCGTTTTTAGACACTAAATGATGTTACATTCTGGGATTCTGTTATCTCTTTGTTTCTTGATTCACAATCTGTAGGGTGTAGTTAGGTCATATATATCAAACATTCCCCCTCATGGTGCCAAGGTTTAGAGGCTTTCTTAAAAAGATACAGATCTGTCTACAGGTAGTTATATACATGTATATAAAGAGGTTGCTCACTCTAATCAGTCGACCTGCATATCTACGGCTTCAAGTAAAGCTAACAAGCCTGAGGAGAACTAGCCAAATCATTAGCTGATGATACCAATTTTATATGGCCTGTCCAGATACATCTCAGCACCTTTGTGATATAACATGTAGTGTAGCAAATCCTAAAAAAGATCACTGGGCCCAATCCACTGCAGAATGTAAGGACTGCCTCAAGTATATAAGTCCTGTGATACGTGCTTGAAGATTCAAGCCCTGAAGATTGTGCTGTGGTTTCTTTGGAGCATGCACTTTAAACAAACAAACCAAACCAGAAAACCAACCACCAAAACCTCAAAATAAAACAAAAATCATCACCAAAAACCAAAGCAGGAGAGGGAGTTTGTGAGCAGGCAACGATATCTTGGGTAAGGGAGCCAGCGGAGCCTCTGTCTGTCTGATGTGGCTGGGAGCTACTTTAACTTTATACTTACTTATTTATACAACTAGAGTGTGCAGCCAGCATAAAAACATACTTGATCAATCTAAAAAGGCACACAAATAATCTTTGCCTGCCTGGTGCTCCATAGTTGTAAAACGGTGGTTGGGAAGGGATGGTGTCAGGGTGTGCTTTGGCTGTAGGCATGCCGCAGGTGTATATCCTCACCTTAGGGAGGTCTTGCCTCCATAAGTGCCATTGCTCCTTCCCATGGGAAAACTCTGCTTCTGTGCCCTGGCTGGTGTGGTGCCTTGGTTGTGGCCAGGCTGTGGCTGACCCCATCATTGGCCTTGGCCTGTTTCGCCTTGCTGGGGAGGGACGGCACCACACCGTCCTGGTGGCCCCCAGTCTGGCCAGGCTGTGCTGCACTCGGGCACTCTGAGGGATGGGGAGGGATCTCCTCTCCAGCAGTGGTGCTAGTTCCTGAAGGTTGTAGGTGGATATTTGGAGCTCCAGTAAGACTTTCAGCCCCAGCGAGAGCGGGAGCCCTGTTGTACCTGCTGTCAGAGTGCAGCAAGCTCCAGTACCCGCTACTCCTGCTGCTGTCTGTGTCTGGGTGCTGGTGTATGAGGTTTGCACATTCCTCACCACCTCCAAGGTCCAGCTCCTGATTGGCAGGGGGACAACTGGGCCCTCAGGGTCTGGTTAGTGAATTGCTATGTTAAGAAAAGCTGTTGGAACAGATTAAATAAATGTTGTTGCCAGCACCCAAAGAAATCAGTTATGTTGTCTTTACTTGGAAGCTCTGTCTGTTTGTAGGTGTTTACTTCGGGTTTTGGGGTTGAAAAATCATTAGTTTCAGTTCCCCAGTTTGCTGTTGGTTGACCTCTACTGCAACATTTATTATCCTTTCTGACAATTCAAATGGATTGCTTTAGACTCAGGCAACCAATCATGGTATTTTCCTTCTGCAAGTAATTTATTCCAGTTCCTTTGTTTCCTCTGTTTCTGATAACGAAATTTCTTTGCATTAGAAGCTAATTTAGGCCATGCAGCTAACTTCTTCCTAAATCTTAGAATCTGTTGTGTTGGAAATAAAAATCTTACTAAGATTGCACCTGTATTTTTTTATTTATTTTGATTATTCCAGTATGACCTGGTTTGACCACAATATTGGCTGTTAATACTCTCAATTCATTAGAAAATACGAAGCACTGCATGGAAGAAAACCTCATGGACGTAACCAGTTAGTAAGTAATCAATTAATCTAAATCCAAATTTTAATTTTAAAAATCCCTATAACAAACAGCATGGGAGCTTTCAGAAAACATGTGAGTTGAGATAGTGCTGTAGGAAGGAAAAACGCTCAATATATACTGAAGTCCTTGCTTCCTTATTATTTTCAGCTAGCAGTGGAAAAAATGCTGCAGACCTTTAAATGCCATAAAGGTTTTTCATATATCTCAGTTGGAGATGAGATATAATGTGGAAAGTAAGTGCAGAAGAATACTGAAGAAAGAAGCAAAACAAAAACAACCCTGACAAAAAAAAAAACCAACCCACAAACAGAATCAAAACCAAATCCACAACAAACCAATCACCAGAATAAAATTTGACTACTTCTAATAACCATTGAATATAGTACAGGATCATTAGATTAACCTTTTGTTATGATGAAAAGCATTGCTGTAAGATGTGTTTCAGCTGTATTTAATGGGATCAGTAGGTTTATGCTCCTTATTACATTGAAATGGATAAAGATTTCAATTTAGATAAACGAGTACCTGACACAGACTGCTGTTTTTGGGGGGTTTTGTTTATCTGCTGCTTTTATGTTGGCTCCTGACTTCTGTGATGATTAACAGATAATTGCTTTTCCTGTGGTGAGTAGTTCTGAAGTTGGATGGCAAGAGGGAGGTATGTTTTTTGTGCGGATATCACCTCTGCAGCAACAACCAGCAAGAAGGATGGTGTTCATGGGGGTAATGCAGGTCAAAAGCAACGGTCTCTGCCCAACGCAGTGAACTCAGCTGCCCTTATTTCTGGTTTTCCTTTGCCTCATTTAGAGAACTGTAGCAAAGTGTGCCTCTTCAGGCTTAAGAAATAGATGAGTCGGTTTAAACACTAGAGATCGTTACTCAGTTTGAAGAAGTTAGTATCTGCACTAAAACTATTTTGGGAAGGTCCCTGTTGGATGCTGGAGCAGGGCAATAAGGATCAAGCAAGTGTCCTGGCACCTTCACGCCTCCCTGAACTGATTTCTCTCTTCTGCACCAGGACATCTCCGTGTCACCTTAGCATTCAATCTGGATGCCCAAGATTTGACATGCCTCGTGATGCCCAGGAGCTGGTGGCAAGTGGGGTGGTGGGGTCCCTTCTGTTCCTTCATGACTGCAAAGGTACAGGATGTCTTGGGTGAATGACTGACTTCTGTCTCTATGTGTAAAATCGACATTCCAGTACTTCCGCTTCATAAGTATATTTAAAACTGTCAGCTGTGCAGATAGTCCTGGCATTGAAGGACTGAAGTAAGGAATAAAATGCACTTAGGCTAGGAAGTACCTAGTTCAAATAATCTGTTACAGTTTGCAGTTGTTCTTCTTTTGGTCTGACTGTAGGCTAGTTTAATCAGAGCCATTTCATTTCATCAAAGGTTGCTCAGATGCTGTGCTGTGGAGTGCCACTAATGATCCCCAGAAAGTCATGCTGCAGAGCAGCTCTGAAACAACAATGCTCAGTATTTACAGATGTTAGCACGGTCAAGTGCTTGCACATTGCTCGAGGTAACCTTTTAAAGACAAGTGATTATTACAAGTTTAGGTCTCTGAAGCAAACCTGCGGTGAATAGCTGGAGCCTCAGGGGACCGCTGTTAGCACTGTATTCAGGGAAGCAGCAGATCCTTTTTCTTTCTTTCCTCTTCTCTCATCTCCTCCAGGTGGGATAGCGAAATGCCATGAAAAGATAGCGAAATGCAACGAAAAGGTGTTTTGATCATCAGACGTATCAGGGGTTTTGAACACAAGGTGATTATTTCTCAGTCCTTTTTCCAGAGAATTCCTTCCAGCTAGAAAAACAGATGCGCTCCAGCTGGGGCTCCTTGCTCTGTGCCACTGACAGTATCATACATGTGTTCCAGCTAAACACTTGCCAGACCAAGGCTTAAGGTCTGTTAGCTTTAATAGGCTTTAAGGACAGAACTGTTTGATTGGTTCTTAATAATGCATTTTTTTTTGTTAGCCTAATGTGATTAAAAATCTTTTCCTGCCATGATGGGTGTTACAAAATATCCAGAAGGAGGATATTGAGCAGTCTTCAAAGTACAAGAATTTGGTGTCTTGGTGGTTCTCCTTTTTCTAACATTTAAGAGTAGAGAGAGGTACTTGTGACCTTTTATTCAGCTGTCGTGAGCGTGCTTTCTTGAGTTTTTGTGTGAGTAAGAAGTATGCCTTAGAAGGAAGCTCGGCTGCGTCATCGGCGGTATTGTGCTAACAAAAGTCAGCAGTATAATTGTTGAGAAGAGACATCTGTTTAGGAAATCGGTAGCAGGGGGCTCTTAATTTGCTTGATTCCATGGCATGACAAAGTTTTATTTTCCAGGCGGAAACTGAAATATTTGGGTTTTGGCTGCAACTGTATGTGCCACTTTCATCTTATAAGAATAATTATAAGTTATTTCTTCAGACTGCTTCAGCTGCATGTGTTGGCTGCATTGCAGGTTGATAGTAAAAGTGGTGTTCTAAATTGCAATGACTTACATAAGGGAATAGGTCTTTTTAATATTCTCAGTTTGCCATAGACGATGATTACTGTGCTTGCACTTTAAAAGCAGTTATGTAAAACCAGTGAAAGGTGTGTCATGGGAAAGGCAATTGCCTTTGAAAAGTTTTCATAAGCTATTTTATTAAATATTTATATGTGTGGTCTCAGAGCAGGTAGACTAAAAAGTAACTGCCTTTAAGAATGTCACAAATGTTGCTTGGGACCCGTGGGAGAAGCAATATTTGGATTATTTATATATGAAAAAAAGAGATTGATGAGCATAGAAACTTTCTTCTGACTACAGTAAAAATGCCAGTCTGCAATGCTTCCTGTTTCAAGCCTTTGCTTTTCATTTAAGAGTCTGTTGCCCTTTAAGACCATTTGATCTGAACATTAAAGGCATGTTCAAATCCTGTGTCCTGTTCAATCAGAGTATTTTTATTCCTATATATATGGTACAGATGCTAGAGAATTGGTTGGTAGGGGGTGAGGAATCCAAATGCCTCCTTCTGGACTTAGTTTTGTGTGTTTAAAAATTTATCTTTTACCAGCTATAAAGAAGATTCTAGTGCTATTGCTATAGTCATATATAGGAGAGTTGTTTGAAAAGACAACTAAGACTCTATTGACTGCTTGCTTTTTTTAGAGCTCTGTTTATGACCACAGAAAAGCTCATAAAGATCTCCAGTTCTCCATGAAACAGGATAAAGAACTTCATGTACCAGTTTCCTGAGAAAGCTTTTCAACATCTAGTTGACTTCCTGCATATCTTTAAAGGACATTTCATCTTGGTTAAATATTTAAACCAATTGCGTATCAACCTTAGGAAATAAATTATACTTAAGTATTTAAAATTGTAGCAATTTAAAAGAATGAAGTATCATTTAATAGTATTTCCCTCATCTGCTACATTGCCAACACTGTGTCAAGGGCTATATTTATCTGTTCAATTGTATATTCAATACCTAGGCTTAATGGTGCCTCTGTTCCTCTAGGCACTACTGCAATTTTCCTACCAGTATATGTGGAGTTAATCAAATAAACCTTCCCTCTAAAGGAGATGTAGCCCTTCTTTCAGTACCCAGAATTACAATAGTAATGAGCGGCAATGGAAAAGTCACATACATATAGCTTTAATTATCCAGATTTTCTATGTTTGGACATCATGTTTGCCAACAGTACATACAACCATTTAATTGGTTGGGATTTTTTTTAATTAACCTTTCAGATGTTTGTTAATATTAGCAACAGAGTATCTATGATCCTGCCCCTCCTATTTCCTTCCTCATGTACTAGAAACACAGAAACCAGTGAAGTTAGAGAATCTTTTGGCCTTTGCTTTAGCTGCAAAGCGATGTAAAAAAAGAATGACTTAGCGCCCCAGGAGAGGTAGACTAAGTACTTTCCTTTTGCTCTAGTGGCAAAAGTGTCTTGAGGACAAGTTGAGCTCAGTCTCCTGTTTCATGCAGCTTTTAGGGCGATGTCTTTCAGTGCAATTTGACCAAATGCTCCCATTTGGCTGTCTTTCCCCATCCATACTGATTGGCAGCAGCGAGTTGGTTACATTTCCCCTGCCAATCTGTACAGTCTGCAAGTAGTCTGAGCAATGAGCACTGTCCATTAGCTCGGCAGCAGAGAACCCAGCAGCAAAAAATTCCTGGTGCATCTCCCAGGTAGGAGATTTGCTTTTCTGGTCCAGTGCTTCTGATCCGTAAGGTAGAAACCCAGCTTAAGTGAACTGAAAAGTTACAGATGGCCTTGTTCGCTCTTGCTTGAACTGCTCGAGGACTTCTTTTGATGGAGAAAGTACAATGCAGGCTTTATGAGTGTAAGAGGGAAAACTGAAAACCCTGGGTGACTTACTAAGCCTGGAGAAACTGAGCGGAAATATAGGGGGCATCTAGGATGCTGAAAAGACCTTTGAGACAAGGAGCTTACCATTAAGGATCACTTACTCTTCGTAGTGCTACTTTGCATTTATAATATTTTTTTTTTTATCTTGAAGAAATTATAGGTTCACTTAAGTGTGGAACTGTAGATGAGTTTTTGAAGGTGCAAGCTAGGGTTAGGGTGCAAATACTTTGCTTCGCAGCCATCTGTGCAGGCAGTTAGAAAATGCCTGCTCTCCTGAAGCACCAGTGCCGAGTGAATTGAAGTCAAATGCTGAACCTGTCAATAGATCCATGACAATCACCCACCAAAAGATGTCTCCTCTGAGGAAAGGCCATCTAAGTTTAAGTGCCTTAAACTTCTAAGGACATGGATTTAGACATGGCAAATCAAAGTGTTCATCGTGCCTTCTATAAGGCTGCAGTAATTTTCTTAGTTGCTAGTGCAACAAGAGAACAGAGTATAAATAACTTCAAAACAATTTGGCTGGTCAGCGACTGTAAACTTGTCTCCAAGTAAAGCCATTAGAAAAATTCTTTGACTAAGTACTCCTTGATGTGTTTAAGGATAATGAGACAGAAGAAGGTCCTTGAGTTTTCTTGTACGCAAAGCAGAGGTACAGATTGAAGGTCTCTTACATAAAAAGATGTAAATCGAGGATGTATCTATGAAGAGTAATTTTTGCAAGATTTCTCTCCAAGTCTTATTTTCTCTAGGAAGAAAACTAATTTTCCAGAAGCAAGAGGGTTGCAGAGAATAATTGCACTTCGAAGGGCCACATTCTCCTCCTTGTCAAGTCAACTTGTTGGTTAACGAGGAAGTTGATCATTTTAGCATTTCAGATTGCTGAGGCTAAACTGTGTCACGTATTTGATTTCAGTGCTGTTGGCAAGAGGTATTGTTTGAAAGCGGTGAGGCCAGAAAAGAGCTTTTCTGCCAAGGATGGCAGGTGACCAGCACCAGATGAGACATCACAGTGTTGTTCTGGGGCAGGTTATCCATGCCACATGCTTGCATATGGGCCACAAAGGGATCTGGCATTATCCTTAGTGCACTTGGCACTTCAGCAAGCAAACTACACACCTGAAGTTCTGGAAGGAAAATTTGAGCAATCTGTGTAGTTGGTAGGCTGTCTAAAAGCACACTTAACATTAGCAGCTTCCTCTCTTAGGCTGAGCTTTATCTCCATGTCTTACAATGAATAAGCTTGTCTGTCTTGGCAGAAGCTGGATGAAAGATTAACGGTAACAGAAGGTGCTTTTTTTTTTTTTTTTTTCCTGTTGGAGAAAGTTATCCCTAGGCTTAAGCTCCTGCTAGTGGAGAAAAGTCCTCAGTTAATATTTATTCTAACACAGTGGTACCTTCCTCAAGTATATGGATGAAACAAAACCGAGCTGGATCTGTCTTTGTACTAATGACACTAAATACAATGGACTTGGGGCCTGGGAAAGTCGGGTAGTTCCGAGAGCGACCACTCTGTGTTCCCTCTGGGAAATTCCCATTTAAAAGTTCAAGAGAAGTGATCCTTGCAGCCACCCATGTTATAAATCCCAAAGGGGCAAGCCTCAGATGGCACCCTGTGTCCTTGTCACTGGTCAAAAGGATTAGTCACTCAGGAAGTGGGTGGGAATGACAGCTGCCCTGTGCACCTCTTGCATGGCTGGAGGTGGTGTATGTCCTGCCATTGCTTCTTCATCCATGAACTGTGGCTTGAAAGCCCTATAGGGAATTTCAGAGAAGCTTTTCTCGCAGGAGGGCCTTTTGCTGTGTTCAAAATTAAAAAAGTACCGTGCTGGACCACTAGAGAGCAAGCTGGAAGTAAATTAAGACAAATCAATTAGCTACAAGTGCTATTCGGAGAGTGTTTCAGATTGAAATAGGTACCTAAAAATCATGAAGTATTCTGCCAAATCATTGAACGTAAGGATGGAAAATGGAGGAAGTCCATTTTAGTACACGTGTTCAGACACATTAATTAGAGCAAACTGATGATTCCCTTCTGTTGGGAGATGTCATACTCAGAACAAGAGCAGCTCTTTAGAGGGTGAAACCTCTAGCATGCTATCATGTACAGGTTCCCCTTATAACTGTGTATTTCAGTACCCGTGTGTTGCGCTTCATGTTGGGAGTATGGGGGGAAAATAATGCTTTAAACCAGAAATGGTGGAATTTATTTGATTAAATGTGGCCATCTAAGCCTGAATTGTCACCCTACACAGCAAAGCAGGCATCTCTAGGGCACAGTTACTGTCATTCTGAAGTAGATGTTGCTGTTGAGTCAGATGAATTATGCCTCACAGTGATCATTTCTCCCCACTGATTATAAAGGGAGCCTAGGAAGACTAATTCAGATATAGAAATTTGCAATGTGGACCTCTAGAGCTACAGGAAATAAATCCTGCCCAAGATACCAATAATAGAAAGTTGGCGGATAGATTTCCAAGTGAAACATTTATCATGTCTTTAGTGGTGTTACACAGTGGTCCAAGAAGGCTGTAGAAGTGCTTAAAAGCTATAGGGATGTCAGGGCTGCAGTGCTTCCTCAATGAAGATAACCAACAGAGCAAGGGCATGCAAGAAGTATTTTTCAGGAAGTTCGTAGTAACGTTAATGTTGAGATCACTTCTCTTGGGGAATGTATCCCATAGGGGTTCACCAGCTATCTTTACACCCTTGTAAAAGGGAACTCAGTGAAGAGGCTTCATCACATTTCATCCTGTCTGTGTAATTCCTTGCTTATAAGGTAGGCACTTTACTGTAATCTTTTTGACATTAAAATTCTCTTTTTCCTTCTCTCTTCTAATTGGAAAATAGCATATGGTGCCACTTGGATTTTATCCTATTTGTAATAATCAGTTTCTCATAAATGCAAATACGGAAATCTCAGATGTGAGGTAATGGCCCAATTTATGGAAGCAAAGAGCTTTTAGTGAGTCTATGACAATAGAATTAAAATGTCAAAGAATTTAAACTTTTTTAAAACATCGTATGGACATTGGGATGTGAGGGCCCATGTCTAATACAGCAAAGGCTGTCTATTTCCCTGTATTAAACTATACAAGCATTTCTAATTTCAAGGACGTGAAATTGCAAGCTGCTAAATTTATATTTTCTTAACCAATATATGTCTCTATAAAGACAATGAATTGTGACAGCCTTCTCATCTTGTGCAAAGAACAATGAGTCTTGGTAGTTTAATTAGAAAGCGCCCTAAATGAAGTCTCGGCATTTTAATAAATTTCCTCTGGGGTGAAAGAAGCTTCTCTCAAAGGAAATTGCAGCAGATGTGTGAGTATTTGGGATCACTAGGGAGACCTTGGCATTTGAAGGCAGGGAGCTGTAACCATGAAGCGTTTGCTCCTCGTAATTTTGAAGTACGTGGCTATGTGAAAACACTGTATGGTACGTATATGTTGTGGTTTCAGTTGGGATAGAGTTATCACTATACCAGATGCTAGTAAAAAAAGTTATGTTTTAGATTTCAGATGGGAAATACCTTTGATGGTGCACTGATGGTTTTAGATGTTGCTAGGCAGTCAAGGCCTTTTCTGCTCCTCACACCACCCCTGCCAGCGAGTAGACTGGGGGGGACAACAAGAAGTTGGGAGGTGACACAGCCATGACAGCTGACCCCAACTCACCAAAGGGCTATTCCATACCATGTGGTGTCATGCTCAGCATATAAAGCTGGGGGAAGAGGAAGGAAAGGGGGGAATGTCTGGAGTGATGGCATTTGTCTTCCCAAGTAACCATTAAGTGTGATGGAGCCCTGTTTTCCTAGAGATGTCTGAACACCTAACTGCTGATGGGAAGCAGTGAATTAATTCCTTGTTTAGCTTTGCTTGTGTTTGTGTGGCTTTTGCTTTACTTATGGGTTGAGATAAAGATAGCTTAATGTGTTTTCTCACTTTTACTTACCTGATTCTCTCCCCAGTCCCCATCTTCCCCCTCCCTCAAAGATAAAGGGAATAGGTATCTTTCCTAATAGCAGGGGTGGGGGGAGGGGGGTCATATGGTGGTAGGAGGAGAAGTTGTAAGGGGTAGTGAGGAAACAGCATAGCCTGAAAGGGATAACTGGAGCAAAAGATGGGACCCCGGCTGCCAGGGCTGGGCAGCCTGCACCAAACCCACCCTTTGCTGCCTCCCACATTGCTGTGGGACTTCTGAGAATTTATTGCATACTGGTGCCCTCACCAAAGCAAAAACTGTCAGGGATGGAGAGGAATGGTGAATCTCTCCTCCCAGCAGCTGTTCTCTGGTCCTCTTGGACACCATGGCTTGGTATTCCCAACTCACGTTTTCCAGCCTGCCCTGGGCTGGGCAAGGTGTAGCAAGGAGCCACCTGCTCCTTCTGCACTGCTGCTACTACCCCCTCTGCCCACACTTTCCCCAGGACAGCATTTCAAGTTGGGAAGGTCTGATGAGGCAGGCTCAGAACCTTCCTTGCCATGTGGGTTTCAGTTACCTCGTTCTTCTCACACTGATGGTATTGGGACTTTTTTCCCTATAACTCTCACATCTTTCCCCCTAAGTGATATATGAATAACTTGGAGAAGCTCCTTTGGGCCGTTATTTTAAAATGGCAGTTCTGAGTGATGCTGGTACAGGCAGGTACATCAGTCTTTCACTCTTTTTACGATATACTGGTACTTGCAACAGGCTTCAGGGGAATTCACTGCTTAATATGCATTTATTTGAAGTTGCATTTGTTCTTAGCATTTTTTTTGATTATACAATCATCGAAAGGTTTTTTTTGGTAATGTATGCTGCTAGACTGGCTTCCTGGTAGTTTCAGATCAGTTAGACTAATTTTATTAAATCTGTGTAAAACGTATTAAATCAAACAATATTTTATATAATCTTATTCCTCAGTTCATCCAGAAATATTTTATGACTTTCTCTGCGGGAAACATCCAATTGACTGGTTTAAAGTTTCTTGCCAGAGTCCAGATTATATTAACCATTTTACCAGCATAAGAGGGCATTGTTGAAGAAACATCTGCTTCAGAATGGCTTATCAAATTTTCACCCCTTCATCATCAGATTAGTGCTGTCTTGTGCATTCAGTTGCACAACCTCAAAGCGTTGTCTGACAATTTACTGCAATTTTCTGCTCATTCTTTTGACCTAGATATTGGGATTTAAAGGTTACAACTACTAGGCTAGCAGGAAGCATTGTTTTAGTAAGAGACACATAAATGTTTCCTGCACTGTAGCAGTTTTGATAATGCTGTGAAGCAAAGGACTTTTCTTAATTTTCAAGTACTACAATGAATGCTTCTATCTGATTAGAGTCCTCAAATTGCTGTTCCATACATCTTCAAGCTCCTGCATTGCAACAGCAGCATTGTATATGGGAAAGGGGAACTTTGGGAGGTACTCTGCAGTTGTGTTTAGAAAGGATGATGGGCAGGGACTTCTAAGACTTGTATATCCAGAAATATAGGAAGTTTCATGTTTTACAGTATCTCTGCCCACCCTGCTATATCTGAGCACTGTTCCCTACTTGACCCTTCCTGGTTGGTACTTTTGAAAATGCTTTCAGAGTTGGCTGTCCTCGGGAGCCAACAGTTAAGTGAGTGATCTCAAACCATGCTGGGGTTGTCATATTAAATTTCCTTGCTATATATATATTAAATTTCCTTGCTTTATATATATGTATAAAATTACAATATATCTATATATCTATAAAACCTTGTCTTATTCATTTTCGAATTCCCTGCTGAATTGAAGAGTTACAGGATGATTAAGGTCCTCTCCAGACCTTCTTTTCCTTGGAGGAAAGTCCAGGCCTCTAGAATCCCATCCAGGATACTACAGTGCAGTGTAGATGAGCAAAGATTTCTGCAGTAGTTGTGTCAGTTCTGCAATAATGACATTGGTTCATTAATAGAATATCAATTCTCCAATTATCTTATTCTCTCTATTTTGAATCCTATAAAACTCATTTGTACTAGAGAGCTGATTAACATAATGCTGCAGCATGAAGCAGTATAAACAAAACAATAAATATTTCTTCTATGCATTTTTGTAACAAATATATAGCTGTTTTTAGAGCAGCAATTACATGACTTATTGAATTAATTTTTAAAGAAAGGACTAAAGTATGGACAATTTCATTGACATAATGAATATAAGCTTGCGTACAGCTAATGCTAAATGATGGGGAAAGGGAGATCATTATACACACACACGCAAAGTCTGTCTAAAGCAAGTGATCCTTAAGGACAAATCATGAGAGAAATTTGCTAAGCAAGCATGTTTTACTAGCTTGATGAATTTATTTTAATTTGCTGGACTACTGGTTTAGGAGATCCATTAGGTATCTAATGGAAATGTTTAAAATAACTATTTTAAAATGACATTTGCAGTAATAAGCCAAGTAAGCCAAGTTACAAATACAGTATGTATAGCTGATAATAGAGTTCATGTAGTACACAGCAAATTGACTATGGTCACATTTTCTCTTTCTAGAGTACAATTGTTGAAGATTGAGAGTTCATGTCCTGACTGCACAGAGTTGCAGTAGCATGACAAGATATACGTAGGCCTGCTTGCAATATAGAAGAGCTAATTTTATGTCTCCCCCCCCCAAAAAAAAAAAAAAAGTCAACTTGCTAGGAAGAAACTTTACTTAAGAAGCACTATCAGTACCTCCTAAGCGCAATTTTGTTCTGGACTCCTTTCACTGATATCTTAGGGTGGTTGGGGCAGGGAAGAAAGTATGGGAAACCAAACTCCATCCCAATACACACTTATATTTAAAGCAGGTCAGTGCAGTATTTCTAAGTCTGAGCACACTGACGGTGTTCAGAACTTGAACAAAAGAAAAGTGAAATAAGGCAGAACTTGCTCATTCTTTGAAAGATTTGCAAAAGTTCCTTAACAGAAGAAACTACATATTTTGTGTTTTGAACATAGCATAAAGAAATGTGGGGGTTGTGACTGACAAGTTTCAGTCTGAGAAATGCTAAAAGTTTGAACGTTTTTCAAAAAAGACCTTGAAAGTCGAAATGGTTGAATCATGCTGTTTGCCTGTCTTTTCTGTGATACCCAGTTTGAAGTGCAGAATGAGGAGATATAGCTTTTCAAAGGGGAATGAAGTGTTTTCACATAATGCTTTAAATATTTTTTTTCTCTCTGGGTATATTAAAGTGGTCATTTTGGGAAGAAAAGAGGGGTGAAAAAAAGAAAGGAGAGATTTCCAGGTCTCTCTTGACTGCAGAGACTGCTTTGCTTGTTAAAAATAACCATTACATTTCTCCTCAGAAACTCTAAAATTGGAGCAGCTTGTCTCTGTGTTCAGATCATTGCAGTCTCAACAAGGACAGGTGCAAATATGGAAGCCTGCTGCATGAAGGCCAGTCTCCCTGTTGCTGCTACTATTATGTATTTTTCCCCAAACATAAGTTCCTCAGTCCTTCATGCTTGTCAGACTCCAGTTCTCATACAGCAGTTTTTTCCTATGTTATATGAGATGCGCTAAAGAGAAGCATTTAGAAGAGCAGAGCAAACATGAATGATGCCTTTCTGTCGCCCTCTGGGGCAAAGGTATGATTCAGAAATGGGCAAGCTGCTTACAGCATTGCCGAGCTGGCTCAGGTCTCCTCTGAAGCGTGGGGAAAAAAGTGTGACTAACGCTGCCTTGGGAGTGAAGGGGAGGTGTAGGGGGGAGGAACTGAGCTGGACTGGAAAGTCAGAGGACCGCTGCGCTGCTTCTGTCAGGGCAAGGGCCATGGCAGCACCTGTGCTGGGATGAGCCATGGCCTGCCTTCCTCCCTGCGGTTGGTGGCGGGAGCCAGCTCGGGGCAGTGGTGGCTGTGTCTGTTTGAAAGGCTTCTGGCGGAGATAAACTGGACATCCTTGGCAGTCTGATGCCCTAGGAAAATGGGAATACTTGAAGTTATAGCTGGGTGTACCTTGCTGTGGGCCAGTAGAAAAGCAGGAATAATAACACAGATCTCTTGAAAGCATCAGTTCAGAGCTTTAATGGCCAAATGGCTGAGCGGCCAGCAACTATGAAGCTTAACTGAAATGTGTTGCCTTCCTATCTTGTCTGTAAAGAGTTGGGTGAATGGAAAGACAAGATACTACTGAGGAAGCAAACAACATAGGATGTGATGAGTGCTTCTTGTTCATCCATTTTTTGAAATGTGACGAGACAGTTGCCATAGAAATGCTATTCTCTGCTTGATACAATGTGCACCAGTTCCAGGAAGCCATTGATGGTTGTCACAAATAGCTTTCCATAAATTTAAATATCTCTGAGTAATGTAAAGGGAAATAAGCCCTTATGTTTTCTTCTAGAAGATCAGATTCTGTAAGATCTGCTTTTACAACAAGGGAAATGTGACTGAGCTGGGCATCAGCTGTTACATATGGTCTTCAAAGTGAACGTAACTGCAATTTCTTTTAGTTGTAAAGAAAGGACAGCATATGTTTTTTTTTAGAAAAAAATCAACTTGCATCTTTTAAGACATTTTTGATAGAACTGAACTTGCAAATAATATTGATTTACATTAGCAGGGTGTAAAGTTACACAAATTAATTTGGTTCAGAACACAATTTGGGCTGTTTGAAACAATGTACTCCGTAAGAATAAACAGCCCAGTAAGAAACAGTTTTCAGCTCTTTCATAAATACAGCTAGTAAGTGTGTTGTGAAAGGTTAGTTAGTAAGAGAGATGCTTCTCAGTTCTTTCTGTGGCTAATAGTTATTTATCCCAGTCATGTACTCTGGTATGGCAGGAGGTAATAGCAGCTGGATGGAGAGCACTGAGCATGTAAGACAGTCTGAGCTTCTGGTCCGCTTTTCTGGTTAGCATGTCGTTCTGCAGACCCCAGCTCAAAGCAGACTCCTTCAGGCAAAAACTATTTGTCAGAGCAGTGAAAGGTGAGCTACCAAAGGGAAGGAAGAATGACTTGTACCAAACAGCCTGTTGAAATAACATTTTAAGAAACTGGAGGCTCTGAAAGTATTTTGCAGATAGAAGATTCAGTTCATGGGTACTTTTAGTAGCTCATGGTATGTACGAAATTTTGGCAGTCAAGCATTATGCTTCTAAGAGGTTGTTTTCTTTTATTCACAGATTAAAAAAGATATGAAATCTATTTTCTCTTTATAGAAGACCAGACCCTACTGCAAATGAAGATAGGACCAGTTGATTTTCTGACAGAGCTTTCTGTACTGCAACAGCATCCTTAAACAGCCCTATATTCCTCAAAAACTGAGACTGATTAAAAAAAGAAGTGGAGAGTCTTTTGCTGCTTTCTTTTTCTGGTAGTTAAATTTGGAGCTGCATAAAGACATGCCAGGAGTAATTAATTATAAAATTTATCTGGCCAGGTGAATGTGCTGTGCAACATGCAGATGGAGTGCTTACTCAAAAGCTGCAGTCAGAGCAGTGTTAGTTTGCTTCTCCTGTGCTGCCCTTCTAGTCTAAAAGGACCTCCCTGGCTCATCATGCCTTAAAAAATGAGGGCAGGGCAGCTGCAGGCTAGTATATTAATTAATGGGAAGGCTAAGTCTATGTGAGAGTTTAGGTCAGAGATTTAGTGTTCCCTATTCCTTTCCGTGGAGTCTGCCAGCTACTATAAATTACCAAAATATCCACTGCTACTGTGCTGGGAAAGAATGAGCTTTACAGCAAGGCAGCACCCAAGCCACCCTCAGGGCACAACGATCTAGCACTTGACGTGCTCCAGGGGCCTCTCTGGACCCAGCAGGTGAACTTTTTCTCAGACTTTTCTCACAAACTTTTTCTCAGACTCAGTGCCTCCCAGGTGCCCTGTCTGGCAGGGTTTTGATTTAGTCCTGCTCTGCTCCGCTTGTTATTAATTGTTATCTTGTGGCAAGGGTGCAAGGAAAGTCTGCTCAAGTTCTGTGGGGGCAAGGAGAGGAGTTAATGATTCCCCTCTGCTGGAATCGGCTGAGCAGAAATGAGCATCGCCCCGTGGGCAGCAGATGCTCTACTGGGGACATGGGGCTCCCAAATGAACAGTCATCAGCCACCGTTATCATCCTATCAAAGGGATTCAAGGTGCAGATCTGTGATTGAGGGCTGTGATCATGCCCTCTGGAGGGTTGCCATTGCTCAGCACTCTGTGTCTTGGAGAACTTGCCAACTGACATCTAGTTCATTACAGGACAAACTTGATTTGGAACTATTGATTTTCAGAAGCCTAAAGCCACACTGAGGTTTAGTACTCTGTTTCTTGCAGTTAGGGTAAACAAGTATGAGCTGTGTGGTAAAAGCATAATGTACTCGTGCAATAATAGATGTATAGACAGCTGTATTACTAGAAGTAGTGCTTGTATTCATCATTGTATAAGAAATTGCAAACCTATTTTCTCAACATCAATAATGATCTTGTTCTTGCCTTTTCAACCTCTGATTTGTCAAATACCATTAATCTTGACACTGCCAAATTGTTTGAAATAACCAGATTGTCTATCCTAAAATGGCCTACTGTGAGGCCCTCACATTTGAGGGCTCTTACCTCTCCAAGTTAATTTACATGATGCTGCTAACATCTTGAAAATACTCATTTTGGTTTGTAAACTGTGTGCTTTGAATGGAAACCTATCCTCAATGATCTTGCACCTTCTCTCTAGTTCTGTATTTTCACAACCAGAGACGGGACAAATGCTACCAGTACTGTGTGTGACAGACAGAGTCTTCTCTTTTAGAGTATATATTCTGTTCCATTTTGTTGAAATGGATGAAAGTGCTATGACTTGTTGTGTGGATCTGGCATTATTACTGTCCATCCCCGGACAAAAGAAATGGTTATTAATAAACTACAGCTAACAGACTGCACACTTCATAGTTTTCTATTACATTATCTTAAAGCACTTTAAAAAACAATTCTTAGTGTTAGAGAGTTTCATATTATACCTTCTTCTTTCAGAAAAGAAGAGAAAGTATAGAAGGCTAAATGCCTTGTCCTGCCTCCCATGGGAAATGGATGGGAAAGAGCACAGACCAAACCTCTAGATCATCTTCACCCCAGCCGGTGCTTTGCTTGTCATCTTCCCCGCTGCTCTCAGCGGTACTCCCTAACCTGCCTATCGAGTGTGTTTTCCAGCAGAGGTGTTGACACCAGCAGGAGCGCCAAACAGAAAATCCACCTTCACAAAGAGATGAAGCGAGCAGAGGCGTGCTTTTCTAGTGGGTATACTGACAGGCTTAATGACTTGAGCTGGGAGAACAGTCTTTTCATCGTGTCTCTTTTCCCGTTTGGCCTTTCCCTTTTGTTGGCGGTACTAGCTATGCTTGCTCCTAGTCAGAAGGTAAGGCTTGCAGTGGCTTTGTATGTGCACACACCTGCGGTGCTGAGAGAGGAACAAGGCAACCTTTCTGGAAAGTGCACAGTCCCAGCGTGAGGCTGCCCTATTTGTGTCGCTCCCCTTAGGAACCTTTACAAAGAACAAGGATTTAGCTAAAGAGGAGAGGTGCTGCACCTTCCTTCTTTCTGCAGTCCACAGCCTGTGCTACGAGATGCAGCTCCATAGGGATCCCTCCCTTCCCATATTCTCCTAAATATTGAAACTTGTACCTGCTTGGAAGGATTTTCCCCCATTATATACTTGAACCTTTTCCTCTCATGGTGATTTCTTCCCTCCCAAGTGAGGCAGATTAACTGCCTTCTGGAAACCCTGTTGTTTAACTTCTACTGGGGACAGCCTGATACACTCAAACCACCATGATCCTCTACAAGAAATGGCAAGGTAATCTATTCAGTCCTGTAAAGCACACAGCTGTCTTCTCTTGAAAAAGAAAAAGTCTTTTGACTTTTGTTACCTTTGGTAATGGAGGATAAAAAGCAGTAGAAAACTACCCAATCTCTGTATTCTAAATCTGCTGTAAAGTCTGGCAGATTCTTTTTTTTTTTTTTTTTCTTCTTAATATATTGGTTACTTTAATATCTTTGCCTCTAAGTCACTAGTATTGAAAATATCCTAAACAACTCTTATAAAATGTTGCAAAATTTCTTATTCCCAGCCCATTAAATATTATTTTTTTCTTTGACCACCTACACCCCCAGTAAGAAATTTCTCTGCTAGGAATACCACAGGCTGTGCAGAGTGCAGGGCACAGTCCCTGAAGTGGATGCTCTCAATTTACAAAGACTGATACCCCTCTTGGAGTGGGTGGTGTCTCTTAAAAACCTCAGCTGAGAAGCAGATGGAGTATCACTGTGATGTCTTGGTGACAGGTTTGAAAGGCTCTGTTACCAGCCTGCTTACAGCAAGAGCATCACCATTCTGAATTAAGTTGCTTGAGTCAAAACTGAAGGCATCAAACAAAGAGTCCCAGCTTTGGAATACCTGATGAGTGATGGGGTTAGATATTTTTATTTATGTATTTATTTGTTAAAAAAACACAACCAACAGACCAAACACCTCCCCTTCCCTCTCAGCCAGTCTCCTGGCTGCTTTTGTATTTTGCTGTAGCTCAAGATCAGATTATCCTAATTTAGAGTAAGGAGGTGGACAAAACTCAATTCTGCTCTTAGAGCTTGGCTTCAGAGCCTCACGTATCCACAATACATCTAATGAATGAAAATTTTTCAGGGCTTTTGAGATGGGGTAATAAATGCGTTTCTAGAAGATAATTTGGAGTAGGAAGAAGCACCATTCCTTGGTACTTCTGGGGAATTTAAACCCTTGAACCCCCTGATGCCTCCACTCTCCTGGGGCTTTTCATAGCCTGACAGATGCTATGTGCTCTGTCCTAAAAAACACATGTGTACCTCAGTCTGGAGGTCCAGCGTCAGCTCTCCTCCTCCCACTGATCGCGTCTGCAGAGAAGGAGGATTTAAGCTGGTCTAGGCCTTGCAAAGAAGGTGGGTTGGCTTCCCCAAATTATGCTTGGAGTGCAGTACTTCAGACAGCTGGGCTGTAGGGGTTGCTTGGCAGACCTGTATCATGATATTTTATTTCAGCCTCCTTCTCTTCACTGTGCACTGGTTTTAGCAGGATTAGTGAGTCCTCTAAGAAACAAATAAATGATTCTCTTCCTGAGTGAATTACTTTATTTTAAGAATCAAGCAGCCTTTCCTCTGGATCATTTTATCTGACTGTAATTTTCTAGATAGTTAAAATAGCCAGCGCAATCTTACATATGTCTTCTGCCCTGACATCAACACTTAAAGATGGGTAGACACAGCAAAAGGCATTGCTGCCAGGTGCTGGCGTGCTGTTTTGTAGTCAGGTCAGAAGAGAGCCTCCTGCAGTGAAACCCATGAAACACTTAAAATCAAATGATAGCAACCAGTGTGCTTGTGGCAGTGTATTGAATTGGCCTGAATTGGCCAAAGGACACCGCAGAGGATACTCAGTTTATGGTTTGGGAATGGTGTGTGCTTTTAACCTTGCTGAACTGTGTGGGTGTCTGTAGGCTGGATGGACAAGAACCACCCAGCCCCTGCAAGTGCGTGGCCTTGGGGTCAGCAATAGCAGTTTATGTCGGGGACAGCCTGGTGAGGCACCCACAGGAGTAATTTGTTCCTTTTTGTAGTTGAACAGTGGGACCTCAAAGGAGGGAAGGTAGTAGTTTACAGAGAGAGGAGAGCCAGCAAAGAAATTAGCTGGGAAATAACTCATCAGTCCCCTGGGGGGTGTAAGAAAAGATGATGTTTTTCTGGGTTTTTAATAGTTTAGCCTGAAAGCTCGCACTGAAGAAGAGGACTGAAGTTGCATAAAGCTGTGAACATTGCTAACTACTGCTTTTTCCAGCAGCCTGGAGGCTTTGAGAAGCTTGAGTGTCCTATGAAGGATTTGGATGCTGTCCCACAGGGACTCAAAGAAGTAAATTATTTCAGAGAAAAGCTGTAAGAGAACATTATTAGCTATGTTTTGCATCTGAATTCCTGCCTGTAAATCCTAGGAAGCCTTCTAAAAGTTGGAAATCTTTCCTGTAAGTATTGTTTTTAGAGTTGTTAGTTATACTATTTACTACTCTTTCAAGTATTATGATATATGTATTATTCAAATGTTGTATACATGTTTACAGTCTAGTATATTCAAGGTTGTGAAGGCAAAAGAAGGGATTAGTGTGTCACCTTTTTGCGTATAAGATTTCTTCTCTATAGGGAAAAGCCAAATATGCACCATGCAGCTATGCTATACAGAATTTCATTACATGATTGAAGTTCATTCTAATTGAACACATTTTATATGTAAAATATGGATGTGTAGCATTGGCATATAGATAGGATGTGTTGGAGGCAGGAGACTAAATAATTGAAGTGAGGGTCAGGATCTTCCTAACATTCAGACTCTAAAAGATTTATTATTATTAGCCACAAATGCTTGATTTGTAGAAAATCCTTTTAAGGATTTACTTCAGGAGTCACTTTTTATATACACTGCTTTCCACCTAGCACTTTTTTTCTAAAGTAGCTGCTGTTAAAAACAACTACTGTTAAGCTCACCAAGATCTCAAAGTACTCAAACACTTTCCCACCAGATCCTCCAAATTCAACCAACTCCACCCTGCTAAGCTGGTGCTGGCCCTGGAAGCCACCATGCCAAGTAGGCTGCGTTCCTGGCTCGTGTCAATGCTGGGCTGCTGGGACTGGGGCAGGGTGCCAACCGCAGCTATAGCACACAGTTCTTACATACTGGATGCTGTGATTTCCCCAAGTGCGTATTTATAGTGGTTTCTGTTAAAATGTGGTCTTAACAGATTTTCTCATTTGTGCATGTTCTTCCTTCTGCTGCTCCACCGCCTTCTCCCCTTGCTCAGAGTGGCAAGGAGAGTGGAGGGGAGACACGTGGGAATTTGGTTGCAAGCTTTCTTGCCTTTTTGTTTGAACCTCACTGCTGACAAGGGAACACAGAAATACTACTAAAATAAAAAAGCAGCCCCAATGGACATATAAAAGGGTAGCATTGTCAAAACTGTTTCTAATTCTCCAGATGATGTGGGGTGTTTTGATGTTGTGTTTGGTGGTGGGTTTCGTTTTTTTTTACATGCTGCCTTTTATCAGAGATCTGTTTTTTATTGGCAAGAAAAGTTAATGCTATGAGTTGGCAGGAGGTGCAACGCCATTTGCCTTTCTGCTTAGTTGTAAGCTGGACGTGTCCGTGTATTTGGGAAGTGCCTGCCAGTGTTGTTCACCAATTCTTTTTGAATTTTCTGGGGAATGTGGTTATCTTGGTATTTTTTTTTTGTTCCCTCACTTGTGATTGTCTGCTTGTAAATAAATTCAGTGCCCTAAGCAATAGCACTTCCAACACTATGCGTGCTAGTGAAAAATGTCACTGGTGTTACGTGAAGATGAAAGTTAATTACTGTTTTCAGTGCTGCTTGGAGCATTTAATCTCATGTTCAATACAAATGAAACAAACTTCTTTCACAAAATAACTTACCACTTTCTTCCCTTTGTGGTTCCACTGAGGAAACCTCCATCTCTTCTTTGGATTACTTACTCACTTAAAAGAATACTTTTGTCCTGGCTAGTCCCTACAAAGACTGCCCCCCACTTAAGGGAATACCGAGTGGGAGACTCGAACAGGAGTGAACTAGAGTTTCTTTACTTCTAAATATCAGTGTGTAACAAAACAGAAGGTTGCTTGAAACTAATCTACTTCTTAATCTGTTAATCCATAGGTAAAATGTTTTTCATGGTATTTGTGAAATTCATGATGCTCATGATAATGAGTGATTACTTGTGTTCTATCATTAAAGGCACAGGGTAACAACTTCCTACATGATTTACTATCTGCCCTTCAAAGGACAAGCCCCAGAGGAGCTACGTTTCAATGCATTTGAAAAGAAAGGAAAGGACAGGTAGATGGTGCAGTCCTTCTGTACCTTTTTGCTTTCATACAGCTCCCTGAATAATTAGCCATGTGGCCACTGCAGCTGTTGTAATTACTCTTAGCCCCTGAGTTAACAATCTCCTTACGCTGAGTCAGTAGTGACTGCAGGCATCTAAAGAGAAGTATGGCATGCAGTTTCTTGCTTGAGAGTATTGCTTTAGCCTTGAAATATTCTTTTAAGACAGGAACTTTTGGCTTTGCATGGCAATTCTTGCAAAATTGTAGAGACTACCAGCATAGTTGTGACAAAGCCTGAAAGGTAATAAAACTAAAGTGATAACCAGGCATATAACTTATAAAATTGTCTCTTCCTTTGGTGTCACGACAACTCTTTCTTCTGGTTCTAGCAGAAAAGAGATTATGAGAGACTGGCAGATAGGAGGTTTCCAGCTGGCAAAATGTTTCCAGCAGCTTCATTTGTCTGCTGCAAAACACGGAGCTCAGATTATCTATGGCTAATCCTCATATCGCATCTAGAAAAAGGCAAAAAAAGGGAAAGAGAGATGACCTGAGTTTTGTCATGAGCAGGTGAGGTGAAGGCTGTATTTCACTTGTTATGACAAGAACAAAACTGAACTCTTGGTAATTTTGAGATTGTTAGTTTGGGTTCTTGGGAGACCGCTGACCTGATAGCTTAATGGTTTATCTATCCTGTGTTGACCTCATGCTGTATGTGCTTTGCTAACCTATTGCTAGGCTTCTGTTCTCGTACAAAGGTCCAGATTTCTGCAAAATTATCATCACATAATACCTATCTGCTGCTTGGGGATACTGTGTGGTCAGAAAATCAGTAGCCAGTTTATAGAACTTCTATTAAGACTTAGGTCTTTGCAATGCCCATGGTAGTTCATCACTGATGAGCAGAAATAGAGCCATGTAACTTCTTAAAGGCCAGTTACGCCTTTCAGAAATAATGTCAGTAGTTGTGCTTATAGATTAAGGGCAGGATCTAGGCCTCATTTATGGTTATGATGCACCATTATTCATCATAGGGTTGAAAAATTTATAGCTGAAGGCATCCTGTTGCTTGAGGCTTTCCCTCTGTATTGAAGTGTGTTGATCATAGCCAGAACTTTATTATCTGTATCAGCACACGTTTCCGAAGTCAGATGAATTATTTGCATATAATACAATAATGCCTACCACCTGACATTTACAGGGGGGACTCTCAGAGGGAAGAGAATTCTCTGAAGTTTCAACACTGGTTGTCCATGGTGACATCTTTAGCTACAGGCATGCCTTGTTAATCAAATGAATTATTTAAGGTATTGATTTGTTTACTGATGGCAAAATTAGTTTTGTCTCTGACAACCTTAGGACTTGGAAGAATGGTCAAGGTCTTTTCACTGATCCTTCAGTGCATTCGCCAAGAATGTATTTCCTGTATACTGGGTAAAAACAGATGGAGAAATGAGATTTCTTTCTTTCCTTTTTGAAGTGATCACTTCATAGTCACTAGAAATTTTTTAGCAACATTTTTGGTTCTTTTCCCCTACAGTAGTGTCCCCATAAATCTTAACAAAGATCAAGATTTTACTACAGCTGTAGATGACCCACATGAAATTATTTAGAAACGTACATGTTGTTTTATATAGTAAAATATGTGTGTGTGTATATATATATTTTGGACATTCATTCACTATTTATAATGCTTGTCTGCCTTTGTAGTGTGAGAAATTTTGATGTTGACTCAGCAGTAACCCCTTTTGGGTTTGAATGCTGCTGTTTCCTATGCAGTGCAATGCCTCTGGCTGTCCAGCCCCCTTCCTTCCCTCCCTTATCCTCCCCCAGTAAAAATGTGAGTTGTCTTTCTCACCTCGGAGCCCTTTCCCCTCCAAAGTGTATACAACCACATACGGAATCACGAATCTTCAGATTTGGAAGGGACCTCTAGAGATCATCTAGTCCAACTCCCCTGCCAAAGCAGGACTGCCCAGAGCACATTACTCAGGACTGCATCCAGGTGGGTCTTGAAAGTCTCCAGAGAAAGGCACTCCACAACCTCCCTGGGCAGCCTGTTCCAGTGCTCTGTCACCCTCACCGTAAGGAAGTTTTTCCGTGTATTTGAACGGAACTTCCTGTGTTCCAGCTTGTGCCCATTGCCCCTCGTCCTGTCACTGAGAACCACTGAAAACAGCCTGGCTCCATCCTCCTTAAACCCACCCTTTAGATACTTGTAAACATTAATAAGGTCTCCCCTCAGCCTTCTCTTCTCCAGGCTAAAGAGTCCCAGCATATTCAGCCTTTCCTTGTAAGGGAGATGCTCCAATCCCTTAATCATTTTAGTCACCCTTTGCTGGACTCGCTCCAGCATTTCCCTGTCTCTCTTGAACTGGGGAGCCCAAAACTGGACACAATATTCCAGCTGTGGCCTCACCAGTGCAACATAGAGAAGGAGAATGACCTCCCTCGACCTGCTGGCCACACTCTTCCCTATGCAGCTCAGGATTCCGTTGGCCTTTTTGGCAACAAGGGCACATTGCTGGCTCATGGATAATTTACTGTCTACCAGGACCCCCAGATCCTTCTCCTCAGAGCTACTTCCCACCAGGTCCACCCCTAACCTATACTGGTGCCTAACATTCTTCATACTTCTCGATAGAGTGTTGCAGTGGCACCTAGTCACTTGTAATTTGTACTTTCTTCCACAAGAAACAACCCTGATAAATCCTTCTACTGGGGATTAATCTTTCTGTCTCTTAACCTTTGAGTTGCCACAGATCAACTATTATTTATAAACCAAGCTCTTGGCTGATGATGGCAATCTCCGAAGTTACTGCTTGATTTCTGCCCTAAATTATTGAGTCTACCAGTGTAAATTCAAACATGCACAGCTACCCATTTCTAATTTGGTCAAGTAGAGATTAATTTTATCCACATCTTACTGTCCATACGGGAACATCAAGCAGGCAGCTAATGTCGCTTTTCATCTACCTTGTACAACTGTACAGATCAGAAATACAGGGCAGGAGTTAGTCTGCTCTAGTCCCCTGAGGGGTTATTCAGAAATGCTATCTACTCTGCAGTGCTTAAAACCAAGAATACTACTACTGAAATCTCTGCCCTCCATACCCTTCGCTGGGAGAATGCACTCTTGTGGGAGAGAGGGACTCTGAATTTCATAAATAAAGGTTGATCCTTTCAAGGATGCTAAACCCAAGCTTTAGCCGTGTTTGTATGGAATGGCCTTTATAACTCGTTCCTTTCTTTGCCTCTGAAGCTATTGCAGTCTTTCTGATAAAACCTTCATACCACACTGCTCCTGAGAGAGATGAAGAAGCAAGGAAAGAGACATGTATTATTTCATCTGTGGCTTGCACCATGCTTCGGTTAATCTCTAGATATGACGTGAATGGTTAGTGTTGTGTTAATCACAAAGCAGTTCTGTTCAGATAAGCTTGGCAATTTTGGATGTTTACCCAATGAATACTGTGTAAGTCTCTTGAACTTGCAAAACTTTCCAAAATAACGAGCTCTCTGTGGGATGTTAAGTATTGTAATTCCTGCTTCAGGCTTAGTCAAATACCTCCTCTTACTATTTCACAAAATTTTTACTTCTGATGTTATTCAAGAAATGCAAAAACACAAAAAACACATATGTGGGAGAGGATTGTGCTAAATAAGCCTTTGAATGTGTGTTAAAAGAAATCTCTAACAAAAAAATATTTTTTTTTTTAATTCTGGGCACATATTCAGATAGCTTTACTACCAAGTGTGCCATTTTCCCCTCCCATAGCGGATGTGCAGTGCCAGTTAAAATCCTGTTTCATTTAAATAAGGTACTCTGCTATTGAAAACTATTAAAAACAAATACTGCGAAAGACTCGTTTGATTGATTACTAATCATATGATGTCTAGATCTGTTCCGTTAACCATCCCCCAATCTTAATTTTTTCCCCACCCTGCAATAACCACCTTGAAATTTACTGCTTTATTTTGCTTTGACCATTAACTTCTTTATTGTCTAGAGATTATTAATGTAGCTGATGAATATCTGTATTGTGTGCCACATTATTTTCAAAAGCTTTCCTTTTCCCATTGCAAGATGTGAGGCTGATCCTATAGATGTTTACTTTGAAGCACTGTTTGTAATATTAATGGGTTAGGTGAAATAGGAAAGAGAACAGTGAGCTTTTATTTCTAACTTATACAACCTATAGAAAGGCCCAAAAGATTTGAATCTTTCTATTCTCCTTCAGGTTCAGAAAGAAAAGTTCGTTCACACAGCTTTACTCTGTGTGGCATCGCTTGTGTCCCTTAACCCACTAATAGTGAGTGAGGCTCCTGTGGGGAGTCACACAGAATCACTGAGGTCTTGGTTGGGTGGGATAGCTGCAAGTCACCTCATCCAGCCTCCCCTTTGTAGCTGGAGGCTCACTAACATTAGAGACAAGGTCAGCCGTGGCTTTGTCTATGAGAGTTTTGAAAATCCTCAGTAAATGAAACACTACAAGTTCTCTGGGCAACTGCACCACATTCTCCACCCAGTGAGAAAGTCTCCAGCCTGAATCTCTCAGGACACTATATGTAAATGTTGTCCTTTGTTATATTGCCTGCCACTCTCAAAACCAGTTTGGCTCTGTTGTCTTTAACTTCCCTTCAAGCAGTTGTACTAGGTCATCCTACATTGGTCTACTGGATCACCCCTTCATGAGGACTAAAAGAGCCCTGCCCCTCAGCCTCTCCTCACAAGCCATGTGCCCTGACATCTCAGCAACTGGACTGTCTCCAGGTTCTCCACATCTATCTTGAACTCATCCCTCATCTCAAAAGTGGATGAAGTACTGTAAGTGTGGCCTCATCAGTGCTCACTAGAGAAGGGTAATAACCTCTCAATCTGCTAGACATGCTTGTCTTAATGCGGACATTTGTCTTATTTGTGACATGAGTACAGTGCTGGTTTATGTTAATCTGCTATCCGCTGTAATCTTGGGACTTTTTTGGCAGGGCTGGTTATCAGTTCACTTGGTTTCCAGCCTTTGCAGATGCCCGGGGTCATTCTTCCCTGAATGCACAGCTTTGCACTTTGCTGTGTTGAACTTCGTGATGTTTGTTTGCTCAGTCCTCAAATTTATGGCCAAGTCTCTTTGGATTGAAGCTCTGCCTTTCGTCACGTCAGACATTTCTAATCTAGTATCCTAGAGGGTAATCCAGAAAATTTACAGGCAAGTTTCTGCTCTGATTTATTCTCTTGGGGAAACATGTCTCTAACCATTAACTATAAAGGGAACCATGAAAGGCATTCCCTAGACGAAGGTTGGCTTTTGGGAGTCTTCTCTGAAGAGACAGTGTATATCGGCTTTAGTTTTCAGAAGTTAGAACAGTGGGAGATATAGAGAGACTACAATTGTCTCTTCTTTTTACTCTGCTGTGCAGTGCCAAAGTCTGAATGGAAAAAGAGCTTTTTTGTTTGCTGTGATGTTCTTCTGCTTTGTGTCTATTTCTGCCTTCCAAATATTGTGTTTCATCTTTAATGGTTATGGCACCCATTAAGGAGAGAACAGTGTTATGACTCAAGCAGCTCTACAGACCGCTAGCCTCATTATGCAACCCTAACTTAATGTTCAGGCTGTTGGTACATTAATAATTGTTCAGTATAAAATGTTGGCTTGTCTTCATTCCTTTTTTTTCCTCTATTAAGGTTCCATTGTTTGTAAATAGAGTAACTTCTGGCCAGTTAACCTATGTTGTGTTTTTCTTGTTAACCTTTCTGTTAACATTATATTAACTACAGATACTCCCAATTTTTCTCAGATTTATATCGGATCTCCCACTCTAGTATTTTAGACAATAAAGTACTAATGGATATATTTCTGTGCATATTCTTTCCTTTATTTTGATGGCCTCTCTCAAGGGATATGTGTCTTCTGCTACTGACCATGCAGATATCACTTGGGTATATTTAGCTTCTGCAGTGGTTTTCAACCTTTTTTTTTTTTAATTTATTTTTTCTCCCCGCATCTTCCTCGCTCCAGCCAATTTGTAGATTACTAAGAACCTTGCAGTTGAAATGCAGGTCCCTGTGTGATAACTCTGTTGTCCTGCACTGGTAATGTAATGGGTTTGGGTTTTGCCTCCCTAATTGTTTTGCATGGATCTCTTAAAGTAGTTCATATGAAGGTTTACAGACCCTAAGATGAAAACAGTTGCTTTGTTTTACATGATGGGGAAAATGGAAAAGGAATATTGTTAGGCTGTTGCTTACAGTAGAGAAAGCAGTATGTGCTAAGTGGTGATAAATATATACGATATATTCTGGCTACTGTTGCCTACAGGATTCACACCAAAACACATATTTGACTCACTTTGTTCACTGAACAATAAAGGTCTAATAAGGAAAACCTATTTTTGAGAAACCACAAAAATCCTCCAATTTGATGTAGCTCTTTGATCCAAACTTACAACATGAAATCAACGTGCCTCGTTCTATCCTTTCTCCTACAAAGTGAATACATCTCATCTCAACCCAGACGAGGACTAGGTTAAAGGGAACGTATTTTAACTGGGAAAAGTTGTACTACTGAGAAGGTTAGCAGCAAAAAGGCACTAGGCTGATGAGTGACTGGCTCGCTCGCTCTCAGCAGTAGCGATTTCTCTTTTCAGCCACTAACCATCCTGGATGCAGACATATGAAAAGCCCACTGCTGAGGGGGAGTGAGTGTGACATTCTCTTCAGTGGGATTCAGAGCTAAATTAGCTCAGTCCTCCTCCTCCATTTCTTCCTTCATGGTTTGCTGTACTGTGGCTGTATTAATGAGGCACTGGCCTCGTACAGTATGTCTTTCTAGTGCAAAAGTTCAACTGAAGTTTGGTAAGTCTGTCTGCAAATGTTTAGTTTTCTACAATTACAGGTTACAGTTTTTAAAAAAGATTGCTTCGCTCATTCTACAGTGCATTGCCCATGTTTCTTCCCTTTCTTTGTGGTAAGCATTAAAAAATGAGCCATTTTATATAAACAGATGCCTAGGCTTGCAATTTCATTGTCTTCCACCCTGTTCAAGCCTCCATTTTACCCAAGTCGGTGGACATCTCTGGTGGTGTCAGTGGTAACTAGCTGTCATGGATATGGTGGTTTGCTGTATTCATAGAAAAGTTAACTTACAGATAATAACCTTGAAAGCTTCTTGCATCATTTCCCATTGTGAAATGCGGGGTATGTATGAAAGACGACCCAGAACAGCAGTTCACAAAGTGGTCTCTGGAATGGTGGTGGTTCGGGGGCTGGGCAGCACTCTGCTCTTCAGCTAAGTAGCTGCTTTACACTGCTTTGTAAAGGAAACCACCTTTGGTTTTCTTAGTGTTTTCTCTTTCAATTCCAAGATCCTGATTTTGTTTGGCACTAGGGCTGGACAAGGAGGAGAGTACAAGAAATGCCTGCATGGACAATTATGAAAGAGCATGCCTGCAGAAAGTGCTTATTTCTAATTGCCATAAGCTGCAGGTTGGCTGATGGTTGAAGAATGAATAATTGCTTTCCTTTTTAAATGACACGCTTTAGAAGTGGTGTGGATATTCCCTTTTTTTAGTCGATCACATGTCCTGATCCAGGAATGTGTTTTAGTTCTTTTCAAACTTGGATGAGATTTTGAAATAAATAAAATTAGCATATGCTTCAACCCTGTTCTCAAGCATAAGTTCTTTCCAACGTCCAGGCACTAACTTTTACAAAAAACAATTATTTCTACAATCGTCTCTTGCATTCACTGTTCCCCTGTGCATTCAGCTGAGGTGCCTCATGGTTGACACTCAAAACTAGGAGAGTGTGTGACACAAGTCACGCAGAAAAGGATAGCTGAACTCCCAGATTTGTCGCCTCAGACCCCAGCCCTGTGCCTTAGCCATGATCCCATCCCCTGCCACTGAAACCAGAGTGTGCACAAAGTAGAAATAGGGGCTTGTTAACCATGCGGGTGATTTAAGTGATGAAGCTGATAAAAGAGCAGAAGCAGAGAAGTGCACCGAGGGGAGCAATTTTGAAGTACTTAATTATAGAGCGCCTGAAGAAGGCTGGGCGCTTTCTGGAGTACAGATCAAGTGTTTTCTCCTCTGATAGGATTAGGCCACTTTGGCTACTTGTGTCAAGTCCCTTGCAGACATGTTAGCGCTTTGATTCCTCCCACTCCCCAGAGGACTGTAATTAAGAAGTTACTGCCTCCCAAGTGTGCAATTATGTTCTCTGAAAGCCAGTAAAAAGCCCTTAGTCCGAAACATCCCCTGCTTCCTGCATTAGAATTCCTCTGATAGGTAGGTACCTTACCATGCTTTGGTAAACAACAGAGCATGTTTAGTACTCCAGACAATTGACTGAATGCAAAGAGTCTTAGAGAGAGGGTCAAAAAGAAGACATGAAGTAGATATCAAAATAAGTGTCTGAATATGCTTGATAAGTCTTTTTTAAACAAAAGTTTATATAAAAGTCTGAGTATTTGTTGAGTTTTCCAGAAATGAGCAAGGATAGACTTCAAAGGACACAAGTTTGGGGTTTGCTTTTGTTTTTATCTTTTTAACCCCACTCAAAAAATGGTGATTCTAAATAAAATATGTTGGAAGAAAACTTACGCAGAGAGTCAGAGTCTCTGTGTTAGTGAGAAAAATAATATTTAAAGAGTTACTACTCATTAAAGCCTCTTGTTTAGATTAGCCAAACACTCAGTTAATATCAATCCCATTTTCAAGCTTCTGTGAAAGCAAAATTAGTTTTGTGGAAATTGTGTGTGCAAGGCAGTACTATAACCTGCTTGAAAACTGCTTTTGAGCAGTAATCTTGACTATCCCACCACGCCGTTACTGTCACTTCTGACAAATAACTATACTTCTCTTGTTTAAGGCACTTCAGCAATAGGAATAAAACAATTCCTAGGCATGATCTTCCAACGCAGACATGAAAATTTGAGCTAAACCTTCTTTGTTGCCATGTACGCCTTCATACTGTGCTTGGGGTGGGCATGGAGACCGTTTTATTCCCTCGCTTACTGCACCAGCCTTTAGGCTTTCAAACCTGCTTCCCCTGTTTAGTCTAAAGATCTTAATTTCTTTGATATTTCTTACTAGGCCACATATTCTAGCTGATTGAATTTTTTCCTAGTTCTTTTCTGGGTGCTTTTCAATATGTCCCTGCCTTTCTCAAAGTGCAGTGCTCAAAAATGGACAGAGTGGTCTGGGTGATGCCTTCTTAGTGCTGAGCTGAGCAGAAAGATTTTATTCTTTTTGATGCTTTGTTATATCCTTTTTTAATGTATTACAGTATAATATTTTCCTCTTTTTTTCCCCCTTCAATAGCATGGCATTGCTGACTCATGCTCAGCTTTGATCCCTTAGGTCTCTCACTGTAGAGTTTCTCATAGCCCTGCTTTATGCAGGTGATTATTCCCACTTAAATGTAGTGCTTAGAAATTCACTAAGGACAATGGGTATCTCTTTTTAAATGGGCTGTTTCTCCAGTTTGCTGGAGAAGTGCTATTGATTTAGGGCCTAGCTGTTAGAGTTGCACTGCAACCCAGAATGCATTTACCAGAGCAAAGCAACTGTCTATGCTTGGACTTTTGTTCCAGAAGAGGACTTAGTTGGGAAATATTAACACTGTGGACCTTCAAGGAAGGTTTTAAAAGAATAAAAGTAGGACTTGTCTAAGGAGAACGGGAAGTATTTAGTTGTAAAAGCAAAGTTTGTTACCTAATGTCTCTTTAAATAGTAACCTTTTGCAGTCCTATAAGTCATGGCAAGTTGCAAATAAGTTGAGTGCAAATGAAATGAACTAGTTCCACACCAAGAATTAATGGCAATAGCTTAAGGAAGAAAACAAAACTAACAATCAATTAAGGAATCACAATAATGAAACTTTGTTTAGTAGATGTATCTAATAAATTGTGACTTAACTGATGAACATAAGGCAGCAAATGCAATGCTAGAAACTATACAATACAACCTTCCCTACTTTATGTTCCAAAATTAACTTTCATAATCACTGCTGCTGTCTGCCAGCATCTTAGTCCTGTCTGGTGACATGTCTAAATCATTAAATCACTTATAAGAACTAACCTGGAAACTTGTAGAAGTACTACAATTATGCCAGCTGTTTTGGGCAGGGAAAACTGATACGTGCATGATATTCTAGATCAAAGTTTCTTCAAAATGTGTTCATATCCCGAACATTATTTGTTAAAAGCGCTGAGAGCAAAACATGAAAATAACAGCATCATCTGGATTGTAGGCAGTGCATTCCAAAGATAAGATTAACTCTGAAGTTAAAATATAAACTTGTTTTTTGGTATCCCTTCAGTTCTGTTACCTGTAGCACCAGTTAAGAGTTGTGTTTGAGAGGAACAGATGATCCGTCATTGCAAACAGACTAAGTATTTTAGTTCTGAGTCCACATTTCTGAATAAAACAGGGACCATTTCTGTATTTATTCCAGGAACCTGGATATTCCTTAGTTAATCAAAAACACCTGGTCAAATTGGTATTATATCACTATACACCCAGCAGAATACAGTTTTCTTATTTTGCATCCTGTTGGTTTTCATGAGGCTTTACATTTCCTACAGAGTATTTCTGCTAGTGTTGATAATAGCTCCATTTAACTTGAATGCCCCTGTATGGATGAAAAGAATCTAGATTCATGTAGCAGAAGGTAAAAAAATCTAATTTAGGCAAATATTTTAAAGTGTTGCTGAATATATTGAAAAATCATCCCACACCTAAAATGACAAATGCTTGTATAGGACATATCATTGCTCTGCTGTCATAATGCAGTATGTTGTATGACATTATTGAATCTCCAGGTTTGCTAGAGAAGAATGAAAAGAAAAATAAAATTGCTACTTCATACCTTAGGGATGAAGGTAATCATCATGAAATTCATTCAGGTGACAATGCCTAAAACTATCCACATATTTTCCACTGTAAGATGTAATTTTTGACTTTTGTAGCGTTGAGAAAATAAGAACGATCATGCTGATTTTGTGCCTCAGGGTGAATTGTAGTGGGATGAACTAAAATGGCTGGGCTGTTTCAGAGAAGGAGGCTAAGGAAAAATGTCTGGTTTTGCCACTGTTAAAATATTTACAGTAGTTTGACTGGGAAAAACGTCAAAATTTGGGAGAAGGGAGATGAGGAATGACATAGAGGGGGAATACTCATTGTCATCCCACCATGTAGGACTTATCCTCCTTGGAGAGCTTTCTGAGCAGACTAATGTAAAGAGAGAGACTGGCGGAGAAGAGACAGATTGGAAGTGACTGGTTGTTAGTGCTCCCTCCCCAAAGCTGGGGAACAATCCCTGTGCCCACCATCCCTCTGTTTTTCTCCTATCAGCCAACAGCTGCAACACCCACTGACAAAATGTGTACCCATCTTCTGCTAGTGGTCCACCCTGAGACATTAGCCACTTAAAGTGCTTTCTTCTGCTCTGTTAGCTCGGTAAAAGAAGCTAGTGGTGACTATCCAAGGTTATTAAGTCCGTGCATCAAGGTAACGATATGTGATGGATGTTCCAGGGGCTCTCCTTTGTGTTGTTTTTAAAAGGAAGAAAATTCTGCAAAATAGCTGTATTGAGAGAAAACAGCAGGTATAAGGCTGCTTGTGCAACCTTAAGATGGTGCTCAGGGTATAAGTCAGAATTTTACACAGAAGGAAGTTGCTGTGTGTCAGACTTCTGCCTGCTTTGTTACAGAATCAAAGTCTATGTAATGAAAGAGAAAAGAAAATAAAGACTTCGGGATTAGACTTTTGCCTCTGGTCCTAAAAATGAGGTTTAGCCCTCTTTCTGTCCTAATATCACTTATGAACTCTCTGAAGTCAGTTAAATAAAGCTCTTCTCCCTTTGTGTAGTCTTTAGTGCTTGACTTGTGAGAGGCTATGTGTGATTTGCAGAAATGATAAGCTGCTTTGAAAAGCCAGTATCCATGAGGTGTATTCTCTAAGTGAAAATGAAATGCTGTGCATTACTAAAACCTCTGGCAACTAAGACTATGCTCTTCTTAATCCTGCAATTAGTAGATACTGGTGAATGACCTCCATTTTCAAAATGAGAACAATCATAGAATAGAATCCTAGAATGGTTAGAGTTGGAAAGGACCTTAAAGATCATCTAGTTCCAAACCCTCTGCCATAGACAGGGACATCTTCTGCTAGACCAGGTTGCTCAAAGACCCATCCAGCCTGGCCTTGAACACCTCCAGGGATGGGGCATCCACAACTTCCCTCAGTAACTTCTCTGGGCAATGCTGCAAAGCCCACGGGGGTCTACAGTGATGAACGCCACAGAAGAAGACCATGATGGAGTGAGCAATTCTAACATGCAGTGGGGGAAAAAGTATTAATTGGAAAAAATAACAGGATCTGTCTCTTCACTGGGCATAGTCTCTTTGTCCAATAATTGTAGCAGTGTCCCATGGGAAAAATAAAAAAGCATGGTCCAGTGAAAGACTGTACAAATAGCCAGTGTGCAACAGAGCTGAATTCAAGTTGTATGACAATTTTAAGCTTGTCATTTTCTAACTTTTGATTGTTTGTAAGTGAACAATATATTGATTTGTTGATGGAGTGTTTGTAGGGTCGTTTTGGGCTTGCAGGGTCTTTTTTGTACCCTTTTCATGTACATGTGTGCATACAAACCAAGAGACTACTTACATTCCCAGGTAAGCCAAAAAATGTGCATGTTTACCCAGTGCATTTTTACAATGTGATAATTATGCAAAAAGCTACTGTGCTAAGATTAGGAAGATTGTTAAGTCACAAGAAATATTTGCAGTTTCAATGTATTTCCTTTGGAATCTGCACTTTGAGTGTTTACAGTTGTTTGTTTTACATTTCTAGGCAACAGAAAGCTACTTTACTCACTGTCAGAGAATAAATTAAGTCATCCTTCAGCGTGTCACTTTTAATCTGGAGATCGTTCTGAAGATATTTTTAATTACTTTGCATCTAGAAATATCAATCTGCTAGTTTGCTTAAACCCCTTGAATACTATTTCTCGCAGTTACGCATGTTGATGGAAATCTAAGGTTTAGATTGCAACTTCACTGCATGTAAAACATGTTTCTTAAAAGTCTCCTTTTCTTATAATTTACATGTATAAATATTAATATCCCATTTTATGATGTTACTTTTGTCTTATTTAGGATCCTAGGAAAAAAGTTATTTGATTCAGAAAGAACATCTATTATTTTTATTAACCTAGCAGGCTACTACTTTTAAATTATATTGGAAATTATCTGAGATACACAGTTGTCCTATTTAATTCTGTCTTGCCCACAGACCTAATGGACTGATGTTTGGCTTTGTCATCATTACCTATCAGATGCAGAGGAGATGATATCCTCTAAACTTTGCGTTGTATCTCTAACACTTTTTCCATACTCTGATCCCAATGTGGAATGTATATAAGCAGCCTCAGTTGCTCTCTGGTTTGTAGGAGACCTAGAAAAAGCTTTGGGAACTCTTATGCCTCATGAAGCCTATCCTGTCATGGTTTCACTCAGTTTCTTTTCCCCCTTTCCCCTCTTATCCTGGGGATATGCTGCCCTTGTACTGTGACTACGTTGTTGTTTTGCCCCCTGTTTTACTCCAGGGCTCTGATCCTCTTATTGTAAATACTGGCTCCCTTACAGAACAAGCCTATTTCTAATAGGGCAAACCCAAACACCAAAGCCTGGAGCATTTTATGCCTGCGCCTGCTGCAAACTGGTAGTGATGACACAAGGCAATGCTATGTCTGTCCCCCTCCAAGAACAGCCTTTGTATATAAAAATTCTTACACCCTCATGCCATAGTGAAGTCATGTAATACAAATGTCATGGTATGAAAACATTGCTCTGGTAGGCTGGAACATGGCTTTTCATGTTCTTAACTTTTACCTGAAAAAAACATGTGATGAGAATAATATATAATAAAAATGTCCTGGCACTGGCTACTGGCTTGGGAAGAATATCAGAGAGGGCATTATAGGCTCAAACCAAAGATAGCTTTTAGCCCTGGGTCATGTCTCCAGCATTGCCCACTATAAAAAACTGGCAAAGAAACCTGCAGGTGCTAAGTCTGGCACTATTTACAGTGATGTCTGTGCCCAAGTGTGCAGGGCCTCCATGGGAAATGCATATGAGATCAGCCCGTGGTCCAAACTTGCAGAACTTGTTGACTTCAGCTCTTGTGCTGACTATGAAATGATGAGTAAAATGAGTTGTTATAATGAATTGTGCCTTCCTGGAGCATCATCTCATTCCAGCTACTGTCCTGTAAGCAATTGTCACTATGGCTACCTTTATGTTTGTTCTCAGCTCTGCCAAATACAGGGATGGTAAGAACTCAGGACGCTATACGAAAACTGTCCCGAGTGTATGCTTATGGAAAAGTGTACGAATGAAGGAAGTGCAGCTAGCACTTCTCTCGGGAACCTTACTGGTCTATAACATTTTTTCCTGACCTTTCAGGAACTCCTTGAACATGCAGCAATTTTCCATGGATTTCTTTCCACAAACTTAGTTAAGTATTGCCAAATTATGTGTTTGCTCCAGAGGATGCATGGTCTGAGCAGCATGCATACAAGACTGTCTACACTAGCTGGTCTCGTGGTCGTTTCTTTTGCTGGTGTGCCCCACAGAGTCAATTTCAACGTAGCTTCAGGTGCCTATTTTACAATCATAAAGCTTTCTTTTTCTTGATGAACATTAAATTCTAGGTGTTTACTCCTTCTGTGTGGAAAATTATGTATACCTCTATAGAAATATCTTAAGCTTGAATGGGAAGTCTTACTTTCCCTTAAGTGGCTTCCATGTTAATTTGCACATCAGCTTCTGCTGGCAATTTTTAACTGAGGCACTACACTTCCTGTCCCTTTGGGTTCTTGCATGCTGCTGAACATTGGCTTGCCATGCCTGCTTTCACACTCTTACTGTTGCATTTGGTTTTGTAAAGGAGTAACTGCAGGGCAAGCAAGGTCAAGGCCGTCGTTGCTCCAAATGAAAAACAGAATTTAAAATCAAGGGCGAGATTTGCTTTGCCACACTGTCCTTTGTAAAGCAACACTAACTGTTTTTCAGTAATAGTACGTCTGTGACTATAAGAAGTAAGAAAATAATTATTGCAAAGATATTAATAAGAGCATTTCTGAAATGTGCACGTGTTTGGGCTGAGAAGTTTGAAGTGTGTTTCAAATTTATCTTAGCTATGGCTCTAAACTTGTAAGATAATGCAAAATAGTATTTCTCTTTAGTAGGAGTGGGTGGTGTTATCTATTAACATAAGTTTGAAGTCACACAGTAACATTTAAAGCCTATTTATAAATAAAAGACTAACAAGCAGATGAGTGAATTTAGGTCAGAGAGGGGAATTAAAGAGAATGGTAATAATAACACCTCTGGCTAGAGGGGCTGGTAAGACACCACTGATACCAGGGGAAAAGGATCAGAAAAATAACCTGGTGTCTAAGTAAACTGTGGATTTTTGCAGCAGAGCGAAGTACCAAACATTATGACTGTGCTTCACAGCGCTGTGGACTCCCTGAGAAGCTTTGTGTTTCATCCCAGAGGCAGACACAGTGTACTTATTAGGCAAATAGCTACCACTTATCCTTGATAATGCTTTCGAGGCATACCTGACTGAACTGTAAAAAACCCATCTGGTCAAGTGCTGTTTTAATATGCACAGATGCTGGCTTGCAAACCACCACAGGTTGTTTCCATAAACTAGAATTTAACTTTCAAGACTTAATTAAGAAATACATCTGAGCCTTTGGAATAAATAGGATATTCAGAGATGTTGGACAAGGGGGCTTATTGATGTTGCAGGGGCTTAAAATTTTCTGCACTGAGTTGTCTTTCCAGCAGTGAACAGGGGCAGGATGACTTAAAAAACCATCCACCAAACCATCCACCTTCCTTATAATGCACATGATAGTTTTACATCATTCTCATAACTTTCTGCCACATTATGTAGTTGGTTTTTGATTGTATCAACCTGCATATTGCAGTCTTGAAAATACTGGGAAAAGAACACATTTTATGGCACTATGAAATCATCACTTTCCTGTACACTTTTCTGCTGTTATATGAAGATTATTACATTCCCTGAAAATACATAAAAGGTTTAATCTGACATAGGATTTTTTTTCCCTGTACAAGCAAGCTGTCTGGCAGGCAGCAGGAGATAAAGAGAATGTTTATTTTAAAATATTAATATAAATTTCTTTTAAAAACAACTACTGAAGCTGACATAAATGTCAGTTTTAAATAAAATTTGGAAATAGTGAAGCTAAAGGACAGCTTGACATCATTCATGGACATAAATGAATATAAATTAAGATATGCTTCTGCTGTAAACCTCGTGTTAAAACTAATCACTGTTTACTGTATTATCTCAGACTATAATGCACTATAATTTCTTTCAGTAATGCAAAGCTAATTTTAGCTGTTGAAAGGTTGGAGTCAAAGACCTATAAAAGAATATCTTCCCTGAGTGAAATCTGAAGGGACATTTTAATTTGTTTCTGTTCCATTACTTCTGAATAAATTGTTTTGAAGCAAATAATGAATTCATGTAAGTACTAATCTTCATATCTGGTCTTAAACATTCTAAAACATTTCTTAAGAAGGGTCTTTTTTTGTTCTTTTGAAAGTATAACCAAATAGTATTTTTTTGGTTTTGGGTTTGGTTTTTTTCCCAGTGTTAAAATGCCTTTGTGAAGGTAGTCCAAGCAGGAATTTTCAAAATTCACGTTACCTTATGTAAAATCCATATAGTAGTGTCAGACTTGTTTAAAATTTTAAGTATGTATTTTATGTATAATTTTCAGGGCTGTAACCATATTGGCTGGTCCCAGAGGTTTATCACAGAGGAGAATCCTAAACTTGGATAAAATTCATGAAATTTAATTTCCACTACTAAAGTGATTATTTGAACATAAGCAATTTAATTTAGAACTGTTTAGAGATGAAATGTGCAAGCAAAATCCTCTCCTCTGTTTTTTTTCAATCAATATAATGCATATTCAGTCGGAGGCCCAACGTAACAAATTTGTCCTTTAGCTATGCAAGATAAATTACAGAGAAATTCCACTGGAAGCAGTGGAAGTACCTGCCAACATTTTTTTAATAACAAAGGGCATGCCCTATTACAGAACTCATGAGACACTGGCTAGGAAGTTATTAAAGCTGCAGCTTTCATTGCCACCGAATGCTGAAGCAGTCAATAACAATAGATTGCAAAAGGCAAATTCATGGATGAAGATCCAACACTGCTCTTGAACATGATGACTTTACATGTAACTTTAATCTCAGGAATTTTTAAGCCATTTTGAGTAAGACTGTCCTGATGTGACCATGTTTAGAGGCTGTCACAAAGGCCTGACCCAGTACCGGCATGTCTTTTGCACCTCGCTGAAAGAAACCCAAGTAGTGACATGGAAGATCTTATTTCTGTTGTTTCATAGTTGTGACATGTAAAGTACGTAACGGGGACAATGTTCTGTTTAGTGTCATGGGATCCTTGTATTCAAGCTGGAAATCTTTTGCCAGATGGTTAATTGACTCAAAGAATGCTTCTAAGCCCTGGAGAACCAGGCTGAAAAGTTTTCTTTTCTCTCATTCGTTTGTTTGGCAGCAAACACACGGTGCAGCTTGGAATGGTGAAAGACTGAATGCAGCAGCATTGTCTTAATTATGGAAATGAAAAGCATAGTTGCAGTTAAGAAGCGAAAAGTATCACCTGCAAGGTGTAATCCCACAACTGTGACAAAAGTACCAGCTTCCCATTTAGCGATGGTTTCTGTGCTGTGGTTAGCCAGAGGCTTCAGTCATTTCCACCCATCACCATCATTGTTTGTTTCACTTGCTTCTGCTTTAAGCTTTGCCTTTCTTCATTTGAGAATAAGCGAGAGCTCTGCTGTTCCAGAGTTCATAGCACACTGCGGTATAAAATCTGTCACTTATTGTGAGTTATTTTGTGTGTGCATCTCACGAGTGAATGACTGAACGAGAGATACAAGAAGTCAGCAAGTTAGCTCATCACTTCAAAGTACAAAAAGCCTCTAGTTAGATTGATTTCCATAGGTTTTCTTCTATATGCCTTGTGTTTTCATACTTAGATCCTAAGATAAGCTCAGGAACATGGTTACTTCCCTATTTTCCACAAACTTACGACTTTCCCTTCTGCAGGATAAACTGCTGAACTTTGACACTAACTCTTTCTACCACTGAAATATTTAAGATACTGAGAAATGATTTTCTGTATTTTGCCGTTCAGAAGGCTAATTTGTTTGAGACAAGCATGGCTATACTCTGTGCTTCTGCTAGGCGGTGCACCTTTGTGTTTACAATAAAAGTGTCCGTAATCAACCACCCAGAACTGGCAACAGCAGCAAGGCAACAAACCCCCAGACAAGGCTTTGGCCTTGGCCACCTCTTCTAGAGGCTGCAAACAAAATGCAGAGAGCACGGGATTCCTTCAAAACCATGCAAAGTTTTCTGTGGTTTGGTTTGGTTTGGTTTGGTTTGGTTTGGTTTGGTTTGGTTTGGTTTGGTTTGGTTTGGTTTGGTTTGGTTTGGTTTGGCTTGGTTTTTTTCACCCTCTCTCCTTTCCAATAGGGGCAGACCCTGATGAAGGTGCAAAGCTGCCATTCCTGATGGAAAAATGCTATTCGTATCTCCTGGTGATTGTCTGTCAAAATCTTGGCAGGATAGATCATACGTGAGGACTACTATTTGATTTTCTCCAGGGACAACTTGCTAACAGCTTGAAAAAGAACTTCACCTTTCCTATGCGTCCCACGTATCCCTGGTCAGTCTGTCGTTGCAATTGGAAAAATTCTTTAGAACTACTAGGGTGGAAGGACAGGGGAAAGCTGGAACGGCTGGAAAACAGCTATCACCCTGGGAGCTGAAGTCCCCGCTCTGGTGGTCAGGGGTCAGAAGTGAGGCTAAAAAGAGAAATCACTCAATCAGGGACGGGGATTTTGCATGTGCATTTTTAATCCTGCTTATCATAATTGCAAGTACTGAAGATTCCTGGTCCTGCAGATTAATGCAAATGCAGGCTGAATCCATAGTCAGCAAAGAAGGGCTGTGCTGGCTCGTCTGCTTTTCAGACTGAAGCGAAGTTGTGCGTAGTCCTGCTGTTTTCAAAGAGTTTGAAGCTACATTACTTAACTGGCATCAAGTCATTACATATGACCCAAAGACAACTGGGTGCAGGAAGATATACGTGCTATGTATAGTATAAAACAGTTGCTTGTGGTAATATTTTTAGGGATGCAAATTTACAAGGGAAGGTGCATTTGATGGAAGGCAAATGTAAACCATTAAATCCCTACACATGTGGACTTCAATTACCTGGTGTAACTTCAGTTTCTGAAGGACTTTTGTGAAATTGTTACAATTTGTCTATCGAAGCAGGGCCACAATTATTTTCAAAACCAGTTTTTCCCAAGCTTTTAGTTTGGCTGTTTATAGTGAAAGCTCTTTAGCGAAAGGACCGTTTGTATGTTTGTTCAGTACAAGATGGGTTTCTAGGCACAACTACAATAACACAACGATGAGCAAATACCCACTCCAAGATAATTCTATACAATGTAGAGGATAGACATCCTATTCATGCTTTTGTACTTCAGATACAGTCATGGCTTATCCAGTGCAGCAATTAAGCTCCTGGTTACAGCCACTGGTTGCAAGGTACATCTGTAGCCTGCATGTAATGCAACTGTTTTATGCTCTGGAATCATAGATTGCAAGTGTCGAAGGTTGGGGCTTATGTTTGCGTGTCTTAAAAGCAGCAAGAGAGAAAGACAAGAACAGAAAGACAAGAAAGACAAAGTCCAGAAAGAGCAACATCTCTGTTCTTGTAAGCAAGAACAGCAAAACTCTCAAGTCTTGCCCTTCCTTCTTACGGATCAGTTAAAAATCTGTCTTCCTGAGCAGCATCTTGGCATCCAGCCACCAGTGTTGTTGCCAAATGGTCAGTTTCTGTTATTTTAAATACCTGCCTGAATCCACAGCAGGTTTCTCAGGCTTAATGGATCAGTGCGATAACTGCTAATTACTAAACTCTATAAATCATTTTATGGAGACAGGCACCAAAATGAATGAAGACATGAAGCTCAAATATGGCTTTAACATCTACTTCTGGTCAAACATAGCATTTTTGTATTTTACAGTTGCCTTTTTGTATGTTACAATAACAAATGTAAACTGCTTAATGATGCAATTCATCTTAATAATATTAATTATATTTTAAGCAGGCAATTTCTGATTTTGGTTTTTTTTTTTTCCTACTCTGCTGCTAGTGTTTAAGATAAACTTAAAGAATTAATGTGTGTTTCAAAACAAGTCCTTGTCCCAAGTGAAGGAAATACTGTATTTATTCATAACTGACCTCAGACAACTGGATATCTGTTTACCTGTTCAAGTAAATAGCAAGTCCCTTTGTGATCTTAACCAGTACGGATTTATATCTGCATTTCTAGATTGGCGCAGGGATAGGCAGAGATCTGATTAAGACTGTCAAAAAATTTGCATTCCAAAGCCCTTTTTTCAGCGCTGTTTTCTCTACTATTCTCTACTCTCTCAGCTAACCTTAACCAGCTGGTTGACATTTTAAGTCTGCATTGGGTTTGGCTTTTTTTTTTTTCAACAGTAGAAAAAGAAGGAAAAAGCATTTCCAGGAAATATATGTTAGAAAATATTCCAGGAGTCATTTTTCCAGAGGCAGATATAGAAAAGTTAAGTTGTTTTGCAGATGTAAAATGTCTGTGAATATTTTTCTTGACTGAGAAATTCTAGCAGACTTTTATGACCTTGACATTTGACATGGGATAATCTTTTTGGTGAAACACACGGCCTTGGCATCATTGTGAAAGCTCCGTTAAATTTCAGTTACTGAAAAAGCATAAATCATAATGTGTGCAGGCTTAGTACATTCTTTGTAGGTCTTTTGACAATTAAATTCTGCAAAGGATACCTGTTTCCTCATAGGAAAAATACAAGGCAGTGGGTTTTTTTCAGCCCATGTGCAGGCCATCGACAGTCTCTTAGCTGCTCCATCACTTCTAGCATGTCAGCAATGTGACTCTGAAGCATCCCGCTTTTTCAAACCCCTCTTTATTAGCAAATTAATCTTTGCAAGCTGCTGTGGGTTACAGCCATACCAAGAAATCCTGTATTTAGAATAACTAGTATTTTCAATTGGCTGCAGTGCGTTTTTTCTCTCTATAGACATTGATCTTTCTTTCCAAGGACCTGAAAGATCCCAGAGGAGAAATTTCTAATGACAGACTTAATTAAAAAACAACACACTCTTTCAGGACTTACATACAAGCTTTGATTTTCATGGGTTATAGCCCTTAGCTATAGACAAGGCTTACAACAACAGAGATCTTTCAAAAAAAACAACTCTGCAGCAAGGACTCTTAGAGCATGCAACAGCTATTACCCAGAAGAACCCATGGAAATTGCTGCTTACCAAAGTAAAGTGAGAGAGTTTCATGGAACTGTTTATAGAAAGGGAAATTAAACTCTCCAGTTTTCTAAATTTTCTAGCAACTGTTGGTGGTATTCGTCTTACCTGCTTTTAGGTGTCTGCCTAAGCTAAAAGCAATGTGATGCTTTTACCTCTGATAGACAGGTACCCTTTGGCACCTTAAGCACTCTTCGTGGGCAAGGAGTGAAATACCTACCAGGGTGAGACTGAGCTGAACTATTTAGACCAGAAGACTCTCTCCTTATGAGCGACCGTTTCTCTCCATTACTGCAAAAGGAAGCCTGGAGTGATTGATTCGGGTACAGATGCCTGTCTTTGGCCAGATGAACCCTACCCTAAATTTGCAGGTACTGAGTGTTTGAGCTTTGACTGAGAACAACAAGGGATGTATGACAATTTTTTTTCTGTGAAATTTGTAAGTGTTATTGACATAGTTACCAGGAATAGATTCTAATACAGCATTGTCCTGATGCTTAGTATCTAAGAATCTAACATTGGAGGCATTTTGGAAAGGGAAAAAGATATCTTTTGTCTGAAATAGAGTCCAGTGCAACAGAAAAGATCTGTATTACTATATCTTAGGTCCTGAATAAAATCCTAAATTTGAGTGTTTGTCTGCTGAGCCTTTCAAAAGGGAATCTGCTGAGCTTTGCTGTACTAACCCTATCTGCAGTAACAGAGCTTAGTTTATTCAACTAAACATGCTTAGCTCATGACAATATTGTGTTCAAAGCAGGACACAAACTTATCAAACATATTGTAGTTACCATCATTTTTAGAGACACATTTTAGAAGTCTGAACATTTTTTCCCCCAACTATTACAAATGTATGTAATTTAATGAAATAGCAGTAACTTGCCTTCCCTTAGCTCAAGTTTAAATGACTCTATTCATTTGTATCTAAAATTGACCTCCCTGGAGTACACTGACTTGAATAGAATTGCAACTTGCATGATTTCAGCTGATAGAGTCTTCTGCAGCTATAACCTAAAGAAGTAGCATATTTCCTGCAATGCATGATAAAAGAAGCACTTGGCATAGGTCAGCTTTTCAGATGTCTTGTAGAAATGTCATTAAGTACAATCTTCTGATAGGTCCTCTTCTTCTGCCTCAGTGTCTATACCAATTGTCTGGAAATTCTGATTGAAGTGCAGCATCTCAGTGACTTTAACTTCAAGTTAGAAGGTTCCAGTATAATTAAAATAATGTCAAAGTCAAATTTAACAGGTAGGAATTTTGATAAACCTCTTTGAATGAACTCTATTATATGAAAGTAAAACAATTTTTAAATTATCATTACTTCTGAATGTAGCTGAGGCTGCTAAGATTTGAGCGAATGTTGGGGAAAGTCCTCAGTATTTGAACAAAAAGCGCTCTTCAGGCTATTATTTTATATTAATGGGGGCAAATACTATTTCAAAATGAAACCCTTCTGCAAGCAAGGCCTGTCTGCATTTCAGTTTTGCATTTCTAAATCCTATCTCTTGTCTATCATGATGACTCCTTGTTAAGGTATCAAAAGACTAGGTCAGTGCATATGTTAACAGAGTGTGGGTACGGTGATCAGGGAAGAAACCAGATGGCCAAAAGGTTGCTGAGAATAAAAATGTATACCTACCAGCATTGTTGCTGTCTACAAACTTTAGGAATTGTTTTAGTTGAGCTTTCTACAAATAGGGAAATGCTTGTATTTGTATGGTGACTTTCTGTATGAACATCTATGTAGCTAGCTTTCAGCTGACAGACTGCTACAAAACAATAAGATGGCCAGCAGGCAGGTAATGGTGGTCGAATACAAAGTCAGCTAAAAAAACCCACCCACCAACCCTCTGCACAGCAACTGAGTTGCACAGAGACATAAGCTTATGTCTCTGTCTTGCTGGAGGTACTTGTACAGGGAAGCAAAGTACTTCATGACCTTGAGGTTTCAGAGCATACTTGCTCTCTTTACATGGTCAGCAACATGAGAGCTCGATAGGCTGGCACTTCAAATCTGTGTTATATTGCCCTTTGGGAAGGACTAAGGTACGAGAGAGTCTTCTTGAATACTGTAGAAGATTCCATGAGCCCAAATGATTTTCTGACTTCATAAGCATTCAGGATACATTATCCCAGATCCCAGCCTTACAGAGATCTCTGCAGGAGATTGAGCAGTAAAGAACACACCAGCTTTGAAGAAAGGTTGAGTTACGTGGAGCGCTGCAGGGTTTAAACTCCATGGCATGTCCTCAGCTGAGGTACAGATGAACTTCAGGATTTTCAGTGAGCTACAGTCAGTTGTGTTGTGTGGAGATGAGAAAATAAACAACCCTGCAAGTTCCAAAACTAAAAGTAAAACCAAATATAATTTGTATAGCTTAGTTTCTGATGTGCATCCCAGTGAAGGCATTATTTAGTATGCATTCTTATGGACCACCCTTAGCGTAAGTGATACTGAGTCCCTTGTAAGATCACAAAGGAAAAAAAAAATTTTGGAGTACATTCAAAGACAAATAGATAGTGAATATTTACGTGGATTACAAAAGAGGAAGTGGTGTAATATAAGCCTGCCTGATGCTGAAAAACGCTAGTGCTTAATGCATTGGAGAAAAGACGCAAGAATAGCTTGTCTTTTTGGAATACTGCTGCGGCAATGTGTTCCAAGGACAGAGACTTCACAAGCTAACTGATGTCCATTGAACTAGCTTCAGTCTCGACCTTATTGAAGTATAAGAAATATAAGAATAGTCTCTACAAATATGCTGGTAATTTAAATGATAAATGAGGATAAGTACTTTTCTCCTTTGTGCCTAAGCTTTACTCAAAGTCTTCCATTAAAATATATAATTGAGTATCTAGACAGCTGCATTTTGATTTGCATCTATTGCCAAAACAATATATCTTTCAGGTAAGTCTTTCATGCATTACTTTTAATAATAATGGTCTAAATTAAAATACTGCTTCCATCAGAATAATGAAGCAAGATAGCCAAGAAAATAGCTATGCGCCTCAGCACAGAAATTCATTAAAATAAGAAAAATCCATGAAACAGTAATGATAATGAGGAAAGTATTGAGCCTCAAAGTCAACAATACTAAATGCAGAGACTGCATTTAGGGCTTACTCTATGGGAGGGGCTGTTTTCTCTTTTCAGACAGCTTTCCCTTTTCTTAAAATCTGAGAAATCAAAGAAAATTTTGGCAACTCGGTTACTTTTACATTGCCATAGGCATATGTGATTTTACTAGCAGAAAACCCTAGGCCTGGTAGTGCTATAAGGAATAATCCTTTATTTTACTTAGGTAAGTATTAATGATTTCCCTTCTTTCAATACTAAGAAACATACAATTATTTAATAATGACAACCACCACCACTTGAAGAAGGCAATTTAATGTTATCAATATACTCTGCTTTCTAATTTCCTTCCTGGTCTCTATTTAAGTTGAAGATAGTGCATATGTTACCTACATTTATCTTAGAAATAAGTTGTCCTTATAAAGCCTTTTTCTAAAGAGAAATATTTGAAAAGGTGCTGTTTTCCTCATTAAAATATTTTTGGTTCCCCAGAATATAAGGAACTCTCATAGCAAGCACCAATGAGACACATGCTTGCCTTTCAATTGCATTCCCTTTTCCTCCTTTGCTTATGTTATTTCTTTTCTTCAGCAAGTCAGCTCAGTATTAAACAAAACGGGGCAGTAACATAACAGTGGTACGCGCCTGATACTTCTCTGCATCCCTGCCTGTCTGCTGAGCTGTGCTGACAGGAATACAGAGAGGGCTTACGGGAGAAGCTGACACACTGCATACATCCAGTCGGAGACAAGTCTTATTCTGGTATCTGGCTCCATTGACTCCTGTGACTATGCAAAGACAAAAGGTTCTGCCTGGGACAGAGCAACCCTTTGCTGCTGGAGCACAGATGGTATGAAAGTGCTTTATATGACACAAACTGTTATAAAACGTTCGGTGCAGTAATGTGTGCTGTCAGGACCTGTTTTCTTTAAGCTGCCAGTCTGTCATTGTCTTTTGGAAACTAGCATGCAGCCGGCAAGACCGTTTCCATCAAAAAAAGAAAAAAGCCCTGTTTATAATTCCCTTCCGTTTTCTCCTACCATGTAATTTCCCTCTATAATGTCACCTCAGGTATTATAGCAGAATTAATGAAGAGCCAAAATTTCTCTTGTACTAGATATAAAGCAACAAATAGTAAGAAAGAAAGTAGGTTTTAAAAATTCTAAGAGAAAAGCAGAGACAAGCTTTCAAATCCAGCATTCCCCACACCTGAATCTGATGAACTTCCCAGATACAGAAAAGGATGAGTTTTATACTGCATCATGGGCACAGCTGCTCTGAGAGGCATTAACCCCCTACCTGCAGTTGGTTTGGAGGCTGCTGACTTTCGTTGCAGCAGGTATTTCATGCAGTCTAGCGCACAACTCCCAGGATAAAATTCTGTTACAGACAAAGAGCATCATCTACCTTGCTGTTTTCCTGAAGCCTTGACAGTTATTCCTCCTTGCTACATGCAGATATGCATTGAATTTCTCCAGATTTCCGATGCATTCTTTAATAGCCTTTTTAATAGCTAAATTAAGCAGCAATGGGGTGAGGTCATAGATCGGAAGAGCTATGATTCAGCATACACCTCCAGTACCTGGTTTGTTCATCCTCTGATTTGGCAGTTGGAGGAATTCCTGGCCAAGTGAAAAGCCAACTTAGAAGTCTGATATTGTACAGATTTGGGCACTTTGTCTTTCTCTACATTTTCTTCATGGCAGGAGGAAAGGCTTGCAAAGGCTGAAACTGGCCTGTATTCTGGCCTATTTTTTCGCTACAATCTGTATGTTTCATTAAGATTACCATGAAACAATTAGATGACTTCATTTTCATGAGTTTTGAAGTTACCCAGTGACACTTTTTAATTGTTCTTTTATTTCAAGCACAGCAACCTTGTCTTTGCCTCTCTCACTGTAAGTAAGACTTACAGACCCAGCGTGTGGACACAATCCTGAGAAGCTCGGACTCTGAACTTGTGTAGATATAAGCGAGGGTAAGGAGTGCTAAACATGTGAAAACATCAGCCTTGAGGTTTTGTTTCTTCCTCTAGCAAAAAAATAATGAGATTATATATCCCAGGAAGAATGTCTTTGAATGTCCAACAGTGGCACATTGCTCTACTCCCGCTCAGCTTGTGCAATTTTTAGGTCCGCTTATGAGCAATCATACTTTTTGTGCCTTTGCACAGGCACTTGACTGCTGAAGATTTTAATTTGTTTCTTCTTACTTTATTATCCAGACATCTCAATATTAAATGACAATCTTGTCTTCTGATACTGTTGCAGGAAGTTTTACCCTTCTGTTTTTAAATATTTTTGTATTCAAACCAGTTGTAAGTGCTTTATGAAATGTTATCATTATGGTAAACAAGAATTCAGGGATTTCATCTTTCATGTTGATAAAAAACTACATTTATGTGGAAAAGTCACTTCTTTGAAAGACTGCACATAGGAAAAACAGAAATAAAAACAAGCATATAGTGGCATGAAATGGCCACAGGCCAACATAAAAGCGAGAAGAATCTCACAAAATATCTTTGTGATGAGCTAACATCAAAAGATTTTAGGTTCAGCTAGGCACAGAGAAATTTGGTTAAGCAAAGTAATGAGTGCTGCTGTGCTTTTCATCTTCAAAATGTCTTACAAAGGTTAAGCCTTTAAAATATATCTGTGAAATGAAGCGTTATATTGCCACTGTTGGTTTTTTCCCCCTCAGTTGAAGTGGATGTTGAGTGTTTAAATGTCCAAGGCCGAAGAGAAGGTCGGTCAGATCTAGGACTGCAGACTAAGCTTCTCCGGCAGTGTCTGAACTTCTTAGACTGTGCTGAATGTTCCCCATTTATTTAGTTGTCCCTCCGTGGGCCACTGCCTGACTTTTCTCAAACTAATTGTCCTTTTTGACATCTTTTCCCTGGCTGGTCTGCAGCTTTCCATTGCACTGTGTTAGTTGCCCAGTTGATTGCCCAGTTAAGCCTGCAGTGAGCCTGTAGGTCAACCCTCATCTGGCTATGTTTGCCTCCTCTATTACTTTAGGCTTTTCACAGTGCAGACTTTCTCTCTTTCTCCTGCACTACTTTATAGAAAGGTCAATTTCACAGAGCTCAGCAAAATTCTCTGTTCAACATGCTTTAAAGAAACCCCTATGGATGACCCAACTTAATGGATCTGATCGCCTTTAAATTAGGTATATCCTTCACAATGCACATGTAGAGTCTCTGTGTAAGAAGGGAGAGAGCAACTCACCATCTCCTGTGTTTTGGATACCCTTGGAAAGGGTGCCTCTGTGCCAGGAAGCCTGGGGATTGGACTGGAAGTAGGAAAATCACCCTTAGCAACACCAGATACTTCCAGAAACCTGCGAGAAAGCAAAAAGTCATCCTTGGACTTTTCTGAAGATCAATGGTTACTAATAGGAAAAGGAGAAGGAAGTCTTTGCTGTGTAGCCAAGACAGCAGATTTAGTGTATCTCATGCTATTAGCACCCAAGTGCATCTGTGAGGTGCTAATAGTCAAATCCTATTTACTGCAGAGAAAAATGAACAAAAAGAAGACAAAGTGAGAAAGGAAATAAGGAAAGATCATTAATTTCCTGGAAAAAAGGATAAAACCAAATAATTTTTCACACATTATTGAATAACATTGTGATTTATCCAGAATATAATTCTACTGCCATTTGTCTGTGATTTGGTACCAGATGAGTTCTTACAGCTCAAAGCTGTGTGGGGCAGGTTTTGAGGATGCTTACAGACCTGTTTGTTGTACAGGACATTATGGCCCAGGCTGCGATAGTCAATGGCGTGGTTTCTTGAGGTTGTCAGTGCAACTTCAAGAAGTCTGGGTTTCATTGTAGCTAGAAGAAGGGCAATGACCTCCCTGGGTGCTGGGAGGCAAACAGCTAATCATGAATTATAACATCAGTCTATGTATTGAAAAAACATGGAGAAGTAAATGCTGTTAGTACTTTTGCACCCATGCCACTGGCAGACATGAGACTTACATTTTTCAAAAACAAGTCTCCTTCTCAGTACAGAGCATTAACCTTCAAAATGTAACTTATTGGCAACAAAAACAGAGTTTAAATACTAAAATGAGTGCCCATGCTCTCTCTCTTTCCCTCCCCTCCTTTGCAATGCAGATATCTCTATCTCTGTGCAAGGCCAGGAAGGACAGAAGGTAGAGTGACCATCATGACCTACTGTGGAAATATGCAGCACTCAAGATGTGAGTAATAATGTACTTAGCTGTATCTCATTAAGAATTCAATAGATGATCAGCAGCAACTGAGCAAGGCAGAGGCAGAGTAACCCTCTTGCATAACTGTTGCCTCCAACCTTTTCCTTCAACACACTCCATCGGACATGGCAAAACTATGTTCTGTCTGAGAATGCAAGAGTGTACGAGAGCTGGGATAATTTAAAGGTGAACTAAAAATACTCAAAAGGATTTCTGTCTTAAGGGTTGGAGGGAGGGGAAGCTGCTTTAGCTCCTATTTGAGATCTTGTATGCTATGTTTCATTCCAAGGTAAGAAATTATAGGTATCGGAATGTCTAGGTATCACCTGCACACCTCAGAGATTTTGTTTTGCTCTATTTCTTGTCAAATTCTAAATCCTTTTTGTACATGTCTTCTGTCTACAGTCTATCCTTTTCCCATTCTCCTTTCCTTTCAGCTTCTCCATCTTCATATTTTCATCCTCCTTATCTCAACTGTGTTTGCAAGCAGTTGGCTCTTTGCACTCAGGCCCTTCCTAATTGTGCTCCCTTTTTCTCTCCTGGTCCTTTTATGCAAAAAGGAATATTTCTGCAATGTGTGTGCTCATGTAGTCAAGAATTGTCCTGTTGGCACGCTATCCAATAACGTCATTCATGTCCGAAATGAGGAGGCAGTGTCCTGTGAAGGGGACTGGGAGGCCACCTGAGTGCTTACCTATTTGCACCTTGTTGTCTGGCTTGGGGTGCTGCCAGGCATTCCTGCACAGGCAGATTTGCAAGCTGCCTACAAGCTCTTGTGAAGACCATGTCTGGATGGGAAGGGAGGATGGATGTGGGAGTCCTTGTTGATGATATAGTAATATGGATGTAGCTGTTTTACCTCCCATCATTTTCAGCTTAATTAAAATGTAAGTAACCTGGACCTAGAGGTTCAGCATGGGAACTGAACAGACATCTCCAAGGAGACTCCTCCATAGCCAGCAGGTAAAATTCATATGGGATTAATGGGATTATGCTTTCTTTTAGCTTTCTAAGAACATTTAAGGAAGGGAAAATTAACTTTCAATCATTAACTAAGGCTGTTTTTAGAATAGTGATTCCTAAAAAGCGAGATTGGAGAGGAAGACATTACAGAACTGCAGAAATAAGGACTTTTGGAAACATTGATAAGTAATTGACAACCAGGGTAATTTTTGTTACAGCAGAACATCCCCAGCTAAAGGAAAAAATTAGGAGATTGCCTGAAATCCTATGCACTAACTATTTTGTTCAATAACAGAAATCAAGATTTTAACAGATCCAGAGGGTCGTGTTGTACGTATCAGGACTTACTATTTCACAACATAAACAAACCTCTTTTTACCCAACATAAAATCATTTCACATCTGCTCAAAATCCCAGTAATCTCAGTTTATGTATGGCAGCAAGTACCTTTAGGAAATTAAGCCAGCAGAAGTAATTCTGGCCCTGCCTCCATCTCTGAAGCATATTTATTGCTTCTATCGCTTCTCAAGCCTCAGAGTTCTCCTGCTTCAAGTCTGAATATTTATTATGTCAGGTTGAGGTCTGCCAGTAACCAAAAAGCAGAACTATCAATTCCAGCCCTCCTTTCCTAGCAAAGACATTGATATTATGAGGGCTTTGGTCTTGTGAAAAGCAATGGAAAAAGTCTTGTGAAATGTGTGGAATATGAAGGCAAGCCTTTTTGTAGTTCAAAATAGCATCTGCAGTAATTCCATGATAAGACTAAAAGTGACTTTCTTACTGTGTGGAGGATGCTAAATAAGACTTTTTAAATGGTATCTTGTGCTAAGATAATTATGGGGAAAAAAAACAGCTTTACGTGAATCTGACAGCTGTTTTAAAAGCTCAACTGGCAGCACCATTTGCTATATTGCAGAAGACCTAGGTTCAGAATCACACATGCAAATTCTTGTTTTCTCTAAAGCCAGCAGGAACTGGAGGTGGCATAGACAAAATGAGAGCCTTACTGCAAAAGCAAAGAGAAATCAATCTGTGATCTTGAGCTGAGTTTGTGTTTCCTGTATGTAAGGGACAAGGATTTAGAAGTAGATAATATTTCTCAAAATGTCTTGATATCCATTGTTGGATGAGAATTCTCTTTTGCATTAAATTTACAGTGACTGTATTGGCTGTGTCAGAAAACGATGGATCAGTACAGTCCTATAAATCCTGAACACATATGTAGTATATCTTTTTTTAAAAAAACCTTACAAAACAGCCTTCCAGGAGAAGAAAAAGTCTACCATAATGACAGCATACTGACAGTGCAATAAAGAAGAATTCGTTATTCTGACTGCAGGGGTTGACAATGACCAGAGGGCAAACGCATAAAACAGGAAGGAAGAGCCTATGCTGAAATGTCAAAAACTCCCTGCCACAAATGAAAGAAAAAGAAATATGCTCAAGATGTGTTTACTCTGCATAGGCATAATAATAGTAATAAAAAAGATAATTTTTCTGGGCACAATAAATATTTCTGATCTGGAAGCTGAGGATGCAGCATTACAGAATATCATCTGTCTATAAATAAATTATTCCTTCTAAATTGTTCATTGCAATGAACTTCAAAGAAATCTTTGCCATCTGATTGTGAAGAAGGTGGCAGCAAAAATGAAAATGAACGGTAAGTGAAGGGTTAAATATGTAGGATGATCTTTGCGAGTAATTTTTGTTGACAATTTTTAAGCTACCGTTCAATTCTAAAACCAAATATGATTATTATTATTTACTTTATTACCTGAAGAGGATAATATCTACTCACAAGTATGACTACTTCTGTATGACGTTATTTTGCAGGCATATATTGCACCCTCAAACAAGCTTGCAATCCCAAAAAGGAACAGCAAAAAATTGAAACCGCTGTTGTTTTTCTGAAGTTATTTAGTTCTAAACAAACCTTCCCATACAGTCTGTCTGCTTTTTATTTTTAGTTCTTCCTTCTTTGTTATTGAATGCTTTTGCAAGAAAGGATTTTTGTTCTGAATTTTTCTTCCCCCGGTATTTCCCATATGAAGTTACAATCCTCTGATAGCTTGTATGAAGAGGATTAGAACATGTCATCACTAATTGCAGATGAGGATTTAAATCAGGGATGGTCAGGAGCAGCAGGAAGATGAGGCTGCCCGACCTGGCTTGCTTCAGACTGGATGGATGCTTTGCTTCGACGTCTGCTGCTCCAGGAAGGTAGCCTGGCTTCCACAGCTGTCCTCATCTTATGGCAAAGGAAAACTGTTTTTTGTTAAACATGATGAAAGACTAACTTTTCTGCTGGAAGACTGATTTCTCTGTTGTACATTGTTCCTAAAGATCCATTTCTACCATGAGGACTACACACAGTTAGTTGGTTTATAAAAGCACAAGAGAAGGAGCAGTTGCAAACAGGAATCACTTCTAAACCCCTCAAAAAATGCCAGATTGCAGTTGTGGAATTATATTTCCTCCCTCCACAAGTTTTTTGTTGTTTCTATTAGGCTGTGAACTTCTGAATACTGTCATTGTATCCTCACGTATACCATGCAAGTGCTTCCTATAAGTGTGGAAATAGTAGTGGTAAGGTACAGAAACCCTAACCATCTGGAAACGTTACTGTTACTTAATGTCAACAATGAGTAGCAATTTGACTAATAAGCTTAAGGAATTACATAACTTAAGTAGCAATAGAAGAACATTATGTCAGCATGCATTTCACCCTCTTTTGCTTCAGCAAGAATCAATTATGAAACACAAATCAACATAATAGATACACGTTTATAACAATTTAGGGTCCTGGGCATTGATTAACTGTGACTGAGAGAACTTTCTCTCATAAAGATTAATGTAATATCATAAACAACCTAGAAGCTTCGATGTGAGACCGTGAACTACTTGGAAGGGCACTTCATATTAGCCCTAACGTATTTGATGGGTTGACAATAAGCAAGGCCAAGCAGTCAGAGTTGCTTTGCACTTCTCTGTGTCGATAGTTCCTCAGTAAATTGCATAAGTAGAGGAAAGAAGTTAACATAAATGCTCCTTCATCTGCTTTTAAAAAAATCATAGTATCATAGAACTGTCAGGGTTGGAAGGGACCTTAAAGATCATCTAATTCCAGCCCCCCTGCCATGGCCAAGGACATCTCCCACTGGATCAGGTTGCTCAGAGCCCAGTCCAGCCTGGCCTTAAAAAATTCCAAGGTTGGAGCTTCCACCACNATTCTTTCAAAGCTTACTTTCTTCAGTCCCTGCAACAAGGTGAAAAAGTGACTCAGCAGTTTCAAAAAATGGCAAAACTGAGCCAGAGGGAATTTAATTATCTTCAGACATTTAATGAAAGCCAGAGTTTTGTCACAATTTTCAGGACTTGTCAGTCGAACCTTGACAGATCGGGAAACTAAAAGGGACAATTTCTTGATTAAGACTAATAAAGAGCTTGAATTTCATTTTCAAGGAGAAATAATCTTTTTTTTTTTAATATTAATTAAGATAAGGAAATAGGCAGTCAAACTACCTCCTTTTCTAACCTATCAACAAAGTTGTAACCAGGGTTCCACATCTTATTCTGCCCCTCCCATGCCAGATGTTAGGCTTTTGTTTTGTGGGATGAAAACATTTTTTTTCTACGTCATTTGGAAAACAATATATGATTTAGTTAAGGAAATAATTAAGTGCTGCTGTCTCCTCAGAATTAAAGGAAAATAGCAATTTAAGTTGTGTTAAATAGACTTGTTGATACTGGTTTTTGGTCATCTGAACTCATGATGTATACCAGAATCTCTCTGTGAAAGCTGCATTACTAAAATGACTTAGGTTTTTTTTGGCATTAAATCACTCAGAGCAATTCTAGTGAGGAAAAACAGGGATTAACAGACAGGGAACAGGGCCTAGGATTTTAAAATTTATATGCCATTTCTTGACTGGTACAACAGGTAGACTAAGTATGTTGTCTGTCTCATAGAGAAATGTCTTGCATATCAAGGGTGTATCTTTAAAGCAGTCAGCATTTTAGTCCTATATAATACTCTTTTACCAAAGTGATCATGTAGCTCAGACTTCCCTGAAATGGTGACACTGTTTTAATGTAGAACTTAAAATAGACAAAGTTATTGGGGAAAGTGAGGAAATCTTGCTGTCAACTTTATCAGTGGCTTGGTAACTGATTGGGAGACAGACAACTTTTGTGTTGATTCATCTTTACTATCAGAGTTTGGGGTACTGGACACCATGGCGGGTTACAGAAACCTGCTCCCATTATTTAACTCCTTTCTTCCTGATGCAGGTGTTGCTGTATGAATAGCTTTTGGGGAAAAATTTCTGTGTAGGGCATAGAAATGGTGATGGATATCACTGGGGCCTGCTAAAGGTACTGATTACATTTTTCTTCCTGAGAAGGCAAATAAACAGCCTGTAGACCTAGCATAAGTGGGAAGTCTTTCTATTATCTTTCACTAGTTTGGATTGTTTTCTTTGTAAGTATTTTTTGAAAACAAATAGCTTCAGCCAGCCTAGGAATTTCTCCATCGTTGTTTGATCTGTTTTTCAGCAGTGCTGGTTGGCATCGGAGAAAACGTCAAGAGCTGCTGCCAGGGAGGAGCAGGGAGGAGAATGCAAGCAGGATGTGACCGGAGTGAAAGCTCCCCCTCAGCCAAAGCAATTTCTCACCAGAGTTTCGTCAAAGTTGCAAGAAAGTACAAGGAAGAATCACTTCCACAACTGATACAGCTTAACAGAGAGTGGATATCTGTAAGGGCAAGTACCATTGTAAAAGGAAATAAAATATGATTTGGGCAATATAAGAATCTCAACTTCTCAATGTTTTCAAAATTGGCGGGTGTTTGTGGGGTCCTGGTGGATACAGCTCCAAAAGATACCACTTTCAGAGGCACCTTTTGAAACAGATTTATTTCATGGTGATGTGCAGTCAAAGAATTACTCTCTATTCTGCTAAACTAAGTATCAGTTCAGGACTCCAATCTGAAGCCATACACAAAAAGCCACAGCAGTTTAGAAAAATCATCCAGCAGCCTGGCTGAGCTTACATCTCGAGCACATTGTTTTTATATGCAGCAATAAATCACTTTTTACCTTTCTGCACAAACGGCATTTTCTTGTTAATGCATTTGAGAACATTGTAGAGAGGTTTATAATTAAATAAGGAAAAAGTAGGACTTCTTTTATGACAAAATTAATTTTTAATGCTATTGAAACCAAGGAATTTTGAAAATACAGTGCACTGGTTATTTTTGCTTTGTACCTGAAAGCTGCATGAAAGTAATTGCGTTTTTCTCTAAAAGACAGTGAAGTGAGAAATAGCCAGCTTTCTTTTACATTGAGGACAGAAAATTTATTAGAGATAGTACAGATTTAAGTAAAGATGGCTGGATTTTACCAGAATTAAAATGTTTTCAAGGACAAGATTTCCAAGTTCTCTTACCTAATGCTGTACTAAACCACATCTTTCCATCCATTAAAAATGTCTATGCTTTACAGTATGGTTTAGATTAAAAAAAAATGTGCTATAGCTCAAAACCCATACAGTTCAGTTTCTAGTGACAAATATATAATTCCTTATTCTTCTCCAATGCAGGGTGGCCACTTTAGTGTTTTGCCTTGTTTTGATTAAAGATGAGGTATAAATCTGATCCTGCATGGTAATGACTATATTCCTGTGTAATTCACAGACCATTGCTGCTATTACTTATTCTCAGATGCAAACATTCATCTCCACAACCTCCAACTACGGGCTACAAATTCTTGATGGCTAGCCTTTATCTATGAGTAAAAACTACATTATTTCTCATTTGTTCCAGTTGCTGTGGGCCACCTCACCTGTGACAGCCGAGATAGCTGCACTATCTGTTACCCATTCTCTGTGGAAAGATTTGAAATTTTCTCATGTTCTCTTTCACTGTGTATCAGAAACCAGACAACTTTTTAATATTAAGGGTGGTCACTTGCACCTCGCCTAGTTTCTCGCTGCTTAAGTAAATGTGCACACATACAAACTCGTCAGATCAGTCTCTGCAGAGAAATGTTCTGTTTTCCTTATTAGAGTGGGTGGAGGTACCTGTGCATACTTGAGCCTATCTTGGAAAATTACAAGAAAAAAATGAATGATAGACCAAGGAACTTATTAAATGCCTTTTCTGAGGATTTTCCCCACTGTGAAGACAGCTAGATTTACTTAATTTTATACAAAACCAGAGGCTAATGTGGAATGGAAGTCTACACATAAGCAAAAAAACCAAAACAGCCCCCAGCCCCCCAAGTTTTTCTCCCAGATCCATTTAATGTAGGAAAAAGTTGACTGCACAAAGCTACGCCATCATGAACTAATGAGTCACTGCCTCCAATCTGTACTTTTTAGGTTCAGGCTGACGTATTCGCAGCTGAACTTTTTAGTCTTGCCAGTTCTCTGGAGCAGATGTATATCACAGAAAAGTTGGGAATTTCAAGATATATCTCACCAATTTACCATGTATCACACATCTGAGAAACTGAGCATCTGACAATAAGGAAAGGGAGGCAGGGGAGGGAGATACTGATCAGACTACAGGACCTAGGGAAGTGCTTTCACCTTATTAGAAACTTTTAGGACCTAAAACTTTTTAATATTTAAATATCTGCCTTGAAGAAGCAACATGCTATCAGTAGTACCAATGGGTTAACGATTTTTTAGAAGAGGTGAGTAAATCTGTTGATTTCTTAATGGAAGAATCCATACAATCTGTCATAAAGTGGTAGCTGTTCTTCAAAGCAGACAAATTCAACACTAATGAAGTGACATTTCCTGCTGTATCTCACTAATGAATAAAACATTAGGTAAGCAAGGAGAGGTCAAAGAAGGACAAGAGGCTTGAATGAGGCGTGCGTTTTCAGTAGGAGGGGATAAAGTTAGGCAAAGCTACCCTAATTAACCATAATTGAAATGGGGTTTTTCACTTCTTTCCAGCACATGGAAAATAAATTTTTCATTGTCATCAGCATCCCTTTATATTACAAATGGGAGGAATGCACAGGTAGCAGGCAAAGCAGTCTTCAAAATCTGAACATATTAAAATGGAAAAAAATGCAATTGATTTTAAGTACACAGTGTTCATACAGATTAGTCAAATCAATTTTACACTGAAAATTTGTAAGTGCCCGTGAAGCATATTGTTTGGGAGTAAGAGAATCTTTTTTGTATGATTATTTTTTATGAGAATTCTATTGCACTCACTCCACTATAAATTTTCCACTATTGTTTATTGACAGTTCAAGAATTTGAAGCCAAGACTTGATGCTGCAAAATTTCAGATAAAAGCTGTGAGGTAAGAGGGCAATATGCAGAACATCTCACAGTTGCATATTCAGATTCACACAGAAAAGAAAAAAAAATCTCTGAGAAAACCGGATGTATAATGAAAAGGCAAAGAAGTGTTTCATCTCATTATTTTCCTCTTTTAAATCTCAGGCTCATACCCTCCCCCTTGGCTTCTGCAGACACAACTGCTTACTTGTCAGTGACAAGTAATGCTTCCCTTTCTTGAACACCTTTCCACCACCTCTTAAAATAGTTTCCAACGTTGAAGTTTGCTGCTGCTTAAGCCAGACATCGTAAGGTCTAACCAAATGTCACGTTATCCTGATGGAGAGTTAGGAAAGGACTGCAAGCCTGCCTAGTCAGGAGAAAAATACTTATGGAGTACTGTTTTTTTCCCCTTTGTGTGTCACATTTCAGGTTAGCAGTCTTACAATACCAAATCCCCTAAGCAAGGAAATTTAAACAGGAATGATCCTAGGGTTTTAAGACAGGTTGTATTGTTTGAAGCCTCTTTTAGCCAACGTGGCACCTATCAAGGCCTGGACACCTGGCTGTGTGTTTTCAGAAATGTGCGACCTGATAGTTGCTGTCACTGTATTTTGCATCATGTGTTCCAAAGGAGGTCTGACACTGGCCCCAGGGTGGTTCCTGTGAAGACTGAGACTGCTCCGGGACTGCTCCTAGCAAGTGCTGTCATCTCCCTCTCTGACAGCATCTGATCTGCTTGCAGGGACTATGACACGAAGCAGACCAGCCAAAATGTGTCTGTGCAGGCCTTATTTGTCTACGAGGGAGCGAGGTGAACCAATACCCTCTCCTACCCTACTGGACTTGTTCTTCTCAAGCTGCTTTGTCTGGACAAGAGGCACAGCAAAGAGGGCACAGCGATGGAAGAGTGCTGGACAGGAGGATCAGGCTGGCCCTCAGCTTAACCATAACCTTCAGGTTAGGGAGGATTCTGCAGAAGAAGAATTTGGATGAGGAACGGTGGAGATGAGATAAATGGACCCTAACTAGCCATGGAATGCTATGCGTGTTGCTGAGGATGTGGCTAATGCTAGTATTGGGTTTACGATTTATGCTTAAAAAGCCTGAGGAAATAGGTTTACTTGTAAATACCACAGGAGCCACGAGGCTAGATGAAAGCTAGTGCCAGGGAGGGTTTCTGCTGTGGGAAAGGTCTCTGTAGCAGCTAATACCTTGGTTAGTACTGGAGGCAGTAACATCTGAGACAGAATACGCTCAAGGTTTGTCACTGGTAGAGACAAACTTAAAACCTTTGATCCCAAGGATGAGAGTCAGGTCTGGCCGAGACATAGGAAGGGGAGGCAGAGGGAAGGACAGTGGTGGGGCAGGGAGGAGGGTGGGCTGGGCGCAGTCACATTTGCTGCTCTGGCTGTTGCATGGGAAATAGGAGGGAGGACAGTGACGCCCTGCACATTGTGACTCTGCACTGCTGGGGCAGCCAAATGGGATTTATGGGGCTCCAGCACTGGCGGACTTGGAAGCTGAGCATATAACTTGTAGTGTATGCCTATAGCTTGTGCTGATCTGAAGACTTATTGTCGATTGCTGTGGGACCTTCAGGAATTCTGCCCACAAAACCCTCTGGCACATGGGTGCTTTTGCAGGAGGAAGATTTCAGTGTACTCTGGTTTAGGCTGCACTTCAGGCAAGGATTACAGTTAAGGAGCTGGGCAACAGAGTTTAAATAATTATGTTTATTTTTGCCTCCTAACAGGCTTGCATGGCAGGTTAAGGAAAGGTTTGATGATAAAATAGAACAGCTGGCTCCACCTATGCAGGAAGGATTGAGAGGAGGGTAGGCGCAAGCAGGGGTGAATGCTGGATGCTGCCAGTAAGGTCAGAGTTTCAAGGGAGGCTGCTAGGAGTGGGGAGAGAAGAAATGAGTAGAAAAATTAAAGTTGAGGGAGAGAAGTGTGAGGGAAGAGACAAAAGCCAAAGGCAATTTTCTAGGGCTTCTCTTTTCATCCCTGTCCTCCTTCCTGTCTTCTGCATACACCTTTACTTAATATATGCCCTCTCAAAAACTGAGCATGCTAAAAGCTACACCTTTCCTTATGTTTACAGTAAGTGATCTGATGCCTGCCTAAGTGACCTGTCCACTTTTAGTGTCTTGAGATCACTGCAGCCTCTTTCTCTCCTGTGCAAAAGACAGGATACAGGATACAGCTGACTACCTTTTTTTTTTTTTAGAGGGGGCTTTTGTTCTGAGCATTTATATCATGTATCTTCAAATCTCTGGATATTGGTCCTCATCATTCACAAGAACAAGAATACTGTGTTAAAGTATCCAGCTACTATAGATTGTGAAGATCATAAGGGCTATTATATGTATATATCTATATCTATGCATTTATTTCTATATAAGTGAAGGATTGAAGCACCAAGAATAGGCAGCTCTCAATAAAAGCAAAGGTTTTTTTACGGATTTTAAAAGCAGAAGCAAGATACTGACTGTGAGCGTGACATGATATTGTAACTTGAAAACTAATTAAGGAAAGAACAGAATTTAAATAACATTTGGATGCAACAGCAAGGAACAGAAGAAACAGGTGTTTAACAAGATTTCTTTTGACTGTTTAACCTCTTCATTAATGCCAAAACCCAAACTCTGTCAGACTTTGGCTTTACCTAGTTTCTGTAGTTGTACTTTTGGCTGTTTCATGCCTCAGAGCATTTCTTCTGCTGTTCATTTGTCTCTAGGGATCCGGGCCTCTGCTGCTAAGTACTTTTGATCTCCGCTGCATGTGTCACTTTCTCCCCAGGAGTCAATAGGATTACAGGGCTGTGAATAAGGCCCAGCATTTGTTACTCGGCTCCGCAGGTTCACTAGAGCATCTGCAGGAGAGATCTCCTTACAAAACCAGATGAAATTTGTTGCCTAAGACCTAGAAACCAGGGAAGGCTTTTCTTTGTGATGATTGTAAAATAGAAAAGCATAAATAAGTGTTTTTAAATGTTTCAGGGATTGGAATAGTCTGGAGGGATATCCGCTAATAGAATAGGTCTCTCACTGCTGACACCCTGCTGAGTGACCAGTACTACAGGGTACTTAAATGGCTTTACATCTTTTGAAGTTCCTGGTTTAAATGATCTTTTAGCAAAGAGCTCTTTCTCTCTAGCATTTTATATTCTGGTTCATGCTTTTTCTTAAATTTAACAAGAGAAAAGAAACTAAAATTACGTCTGTTTTAACAGTCACCTTTTAATGTGTATACTATATCATGATTTTAAGTTTCTTTGAGGACTTCAGGGTTTGAAAAGAAGAAATTATGATAAGCCTATCTCTGTAAAAGCATGCCTTCTTTAGGATGTGGTTTCAGCAACTTTGGACAATAGACAGAATCAGTATCTGATGTCAGAGTTTGCCTGAGTGAACCTCCCCCTCTCCTTCCACACCCATTTAGACCTCTACATGGCAGGGACTTCTTCATATGCATCTCTAACTCTTTAGACTTGTTTTCACAGGAACTCATCCCATTAGCTGCTACTTCTTTTTGTTCTTTTTTGTTCTTCCTTCTCATCTTCCTCATTGCTTGCCATCCAGCGTGCAGTCCAACCTACTGGCTGATGTTCTTCTTCTGATAAATTAGTGGTTTTGACACCAGAATGTTTTTACTTCACCCTCTTTTTTAGTTTTTGTGTAATTAGCTGCTCTTTCCCTGCACATTCTGTTCAAACCTGTTTAAATATCTCATCTCCAAATAAACTGATTCATCTTCTCGCCCCGTTACACTATATGTATATATGAGAACTGACTACCTCCTGTACCTTGCTCTCCCCTCCATGACCTGCCTTTCTATCCAGAGAAGGGTTAGACTTGATGTCAGGACACTGAGTGCATCAGCACTCTCTGCAAGCTCTCGCTTCGAGGGGTTTGGCTGGCTGGGCTCAGGGCTGTGACATTTGTTGTCAGCTCCTTTTTTTACTTGCTGGATGTTAGCTTCAGGGCTGCTGGTGGCTTGAATTCCCCTAACAAAGGTTCCACTACATCTCCTTCCCTATTGTAACAATCTATTATGATTTGTAGATATTTCATTCTTATTTTCCAAATTCCTCTTTTTTTTTTCTTTCTTTTTTTTTTTTTTTTCTGATGAGAAGGCACCAGGAACACACTTGCAGTGTGGAGGGACCATGCCAATCTCCAGGACGCAGTTGTTGCAAGGGGAAAGCACAATTCAGAGCTGAAGGGCCCATCACTGGCTATACTTGGTTTCCCTCAGTCTCTAGCTTGAACACCTTTTGTGATCTGAACTCAAAAGTGACCGTCAACATATAGAAACAGGAGCTCCATGGGGTAACATGGTCCCAATCCTTACAGCAGTTTGTTTAAAACCAGTGTTTTGGTCTACATGGCTAAACTCCTAGGAAGTATGAAAACCAGGTTGAGAGTACCTGCAGGATATAAGAGACTGTGCAGATCCTGATAGCTTCCTACCCAGCAGGGTGGGATTAAGGTGCTTAGACATGACAGTGATTCAACCCATTAAGCAGACAGATGCTTTATAGATGTGATGTTACACCATTTTGCACCCTAGAGAGTTGCTTCCTGTATGATACTTCATCTTTTATGACCTTAATTAATACTAATTGGTATATGATTGCCTCTAAAGATACTATCTATGAGGAAAATTAATCTCTGATGTTACAGGGATTGGTATTTATGGAATCTCATAATGTACTACAGCCCTATGTAAATGATTAAATAGGTCATCTTCCTCTGTTTTGATTTGTGTGTATCTATGTATATATTGTTTTCCTTGATAGCTGATATTGTAACTCCCATATCTAGAACTTCCACTACATGTTTTAAACCATTTCAGGAGTAATGCGTGGCTAGAGGAGAACACACTTTTGAAAACTGTAATGAAAAAAACATTATTAAATAAGGGATAGAGCTTCCCCCCCACCCCGCCCTCCAGTTTGCTTTCAATCAGCACACTGATTCTGCTCCTATGTAGAATTCAGTCTTGCATTTATATGGGAGGGTGGTCTTGTCTTTGATCCATTCCTGTTTTGAGAGGGAATTGTCATGCATACGTCTCGAAGATTCCCTTTCTCTTTCAGCAAGCATTGTGATCACAAAAATATAAAAGCAGAGACCTCAGATCTTAGTAAACAAAACCGTAAGAAGGAATTAGTCTTTAAAGCTGGCTATGACACTGAACTCACAATTCACGTATTCTTTTTGTCAGCAGCATGTCCAAACCACCAAGGCCATTCTTGAAAATCACAGCTGTGATATCTCCAATAGCTGAACTACAGGAAAGCTGCAGTTAGGTCATACTGCCTCATCACTGCAGATGAAACAAATGATAATAGTTAGCGTTACTGCCTACTGGTTTTGCAGCATGTTTTGTTCAGTAAAAACAATTCTAATGATTAATAGCCTCATTAAATGCTATGCTGAATGCCTTCCCTCCTGCCCTGTGTGGTTGACTCGGGTAAGGAGCATGATAGTGTAAATCAACCCCAGCTGAATCAATTTGGTCCCTGTTTGTGGTGGGCTGGGAGGGGATGTCAGGGAACTAGTGGTTTTTGGAGGCCACTTGGGGAAGGGAAAGTTTCCAGGATTAAGCTGAGGAGAGGCTAAGACCTGCAAGAAGTGTTCCAGTGGGGAGCAAGAAACACTCTAGGATTTCTCTGTACAGTAAGTATTTGAATACATAATAAGTAGATTATAATAATAAGTAGAAAGAAGCTTGTCTCTGGAGTTGTCAGCCAGAGGTGCTGGTCAAGGGGGAGGTGATAAAATTTGGCTCTGGGCTGGAAGAGTATTAGGAAATTGATCTGGGCATTTTACTGTGTTTTAGCAGTCTAATTTTCAGAGTAAATTTTATAGGGTGTGCTGCCAATTATTTTGAACAGCTTGAAAAATGCTCCTATCTAAGGTAAGCGGTACCAGCTTCAGAAGAATTCAACTGCTGTTTTAGGGCACTTACTTAAGCATATGTTCCACAGCTACAATTATTGGTTTTACAGAATTAAGTTTACAGATTAAGTTTAGATTGGATATGAGGAAATATTTTTTCACTGAAAGGGCTATTAAACATTGGAATAGGCTGCCCAGGGAGGTGGTGTTTAAGAAAAGGGTAGATGTGGTACTTAGGGACATGGTTTAGAAGTGGTTTTTGTCAGGGCGGGTTAATGGTTGGACTTGATGATCTTAAAGGTCCCTTCCAACCTCAACGATTCTATGATTGAATTTCTTTTAAGTGCTATTAATGTTTTTTAAAGCTTATTCCAACCTCCTGCATGCCCAGGCTATTAGACCACAGGTGTCTGATTTAGAAGTTCTACAAAACATGTACTTTGTATGTTTGTAAGCAGTCCAGGAACAAGTTGCTTGGTGATGCTGTTACAAATACAGCCTTTATGTAGTAAAATAACATAAGCCGTGGGAAAAATAAGAGTATTGTAAATGCCCTAAGTACTTGCAGTAGTAGATAATATGATGTGAGAAGTGTCCAGAGGTCCTAAAATTGCATCTCACGCTAAAGGTAAAGTCTCGTGCTTTTTTTTTTTTTTTTATGGCTTATCTTTTTTGCTTTTTTCAGCTTGGGCTGAGGTGGTTTGGCTTAGCCTGAGGGAAGCGGAGAGGAGCTGCTGCCCTAGCCCAGGGAATTGGCTGCTGGTAGGCAAGCTGGCGCGTGGTGCTTGCAGCCTGTCTCCAGCTGCAGCCAGTCGATGGGGCCAACTTCAGGGCAGTAAAGCTGAATGCTGAAAGGCACGCTAGGCTTAATCTCACAGGATTCAGAGGAGGAAGAAAAACTTGGGAAACAAACGATGTGTCATTGGCAAAAACAACTTTCTTGCCGGTAACCAAAAGAAATTCTGATGGTTTTGATATGGTATAGTTTCAATAGGTTTAACATATGCTTTACATACAGCATGTAGGTTTAATGCAGTATGGGTGTGATGCAAGTAAATCTTTTGGCTGTACTATTGCACCAACAATTCAAGGACCTTTAATACAGGCTTAGTTTTCTGTCTGCCATAATTCTTAGGTGTATAAATCCTTGCCTAGAGTGATCGAACTGTTTTAAATCAGTGCAAGTTACTTATCCCAGCTGCTTTGTCTGAAAGGTTGATCCAGATCATGCTAATAAGCACGAAAACACCTTTTTAAAATTATTTTCCCAATTTACAGTTTCAGTTGATTCATTACCAGTTTGTATTTGCTTCAACTTTCACTGATGTTATCTTTGAAATGGATCTTCTCTTACCTTCCAGTTTGCCCCCTCTCAACTGTGTTTGGTAAGACAAAACTGTCCAAGCTCTTGTAACTTCTGTGCTAAATAATCCCTTCCTTTAGTAATGTTTCTGTTCTTCTGCTGTACCCTTTCTAGCTGACAAGGATTTTTTCAGAATGTAAGTGACCAGAAAAGTAGTCCAAATAGGGTCTTAGTAAAGTCTTTCAAGGGACAGTATTCTCTTTACCTTCCAAAACTATCCTGCCTAAAGCATCTTAAGATGTCATTACCTTTTTTCACACGTGCATCACACTAGCAGCTCACAGCCATATGATCATTGACCGGTACATCCTGATTTTCCTCCTTTTAGCCATCTCCAGTATGTAATGTCCATGGAAATAGTAAGGATTCTTGTTATTGATTTCTAATCATACAACTCCATCTCCTAAAAATGCCTCCCACTTTTATCATGAGAACATGTTATTGCCTACTGGTGTAGCTACTCAAGAGCTCTGGTCATATTGGGCAGAATTCAGCAAGGTCATATCTGCGGGGTACAAAAGCATAAATCTTTCATTGATCAAATAAATCCTCCAAACTTTCCCAAACCACATATAAAAACTAAAATGTGACACTGAATATGAAATGCTAAGAATGTGGTTCATGCAGGTGTGTGGTCTTGGTTGCAATGGTCTGGCAAGCCCTGGCATGGTTTCAGTTGCCATATCCACTATTTTGGATTAAAGCTATAAATAAAATAAAATAGGCAGAACTAAGATAATTTGAAGCACTCAGACTTACTAAACTTTTATGTATTTAAAATGTGTGAAAGTCAAAACACAATTTTGAATATAGTAGAAATACTACAAAATATGGTGAATGGATTCTTATTGCATAGACATCCCTTGATCACTGATGTTTGTTTTGAGTAGACGCTTTCAAAAACAAGGCACTTGTTAAAAACAACCATGGCAAATTGCCATACTAGCAGATGATCTTGAAGTTTTACTATAGGTTTGGGGTTTTTTTTACCAGACTTTACTCTGCTATCCTGTCTTTATCTAGGATATTTATTTATCAGGTAATCTTTTAGTTAGGAGGAAGAAGCTAAATGTACGAATGGCACAATCAAACATAATACATTCAACTGCAAAAACCTGAAATTATTCATAAACAATGTTTAAAGTAGACTATTTCTAACTTAAAAAAAAGTCACTATTCTATTCTCTAGTAGTGACAAATCACAAAAAATTACAGTCCGTGCCTCCCACAAGTCTACATCTGATAAGCTTGCGGAGACCAAACACAAATCTCTGCTTTCTCAAGGAATATTGAACTACGAGGGATGCTGAAAAGGTTATGGGATGTGGGAGGCAGGGGAGGATGGAAGAAAGGGCGGATGATGTTCTAGTCTTGACAAGACACACAGAAGCAAAGCAGCCCAATTCTACACCGAAAGCTACATCATTTAAAAATACTTTAGAAAAGGGTTGTTATTACATCTGAATTAAGTCACCAAAGCAGAGCTTGGTGTGGAAAGAGAGGTCCAAACAGAGTCTAAGTGTTACAGAGATGTGAGTTCTAATCATAACCTTCTGCTCCTTCAGAAGCTTTGTGCCATCTACTTTTCTCAGTATTTCTGTAGTGAAAGGCACTAATGATACTCTGAAATCTTACCCATGCAATTTCTAAAGACAATGTTTGCAAAAGTTTTTTGATGATTAAAAATAGCACCAACTACACAACATAGTTGCTGCCACTGGGACACATACATGTAGATGCATTGATAATAGGAGGAGGTGGGCAGCTAAGCATACCAGGCAAGCAGAAGAAGAGTTCATCTGAAAACTTAAGAAATTTCCCTAGCTTTCTGTGAATTTGAATTTGTAATGCTTTGGTAATAAATTGCTGCATACAAAATTCATATCTGAAATTAAATGCTTATGCTGAAAAGAAATGCTGTGTAAGAATTGTTTCGTGTGTCAAGAATTTCTTGTAGGATGTTTTGAAGGGGTAATGTAAGTGAAGACTATTTGTTCATTAGCACCGAGGCTAAGCAGCCAATAGATGAGATCCAACGAATATAAAATGCCAGAAACCTCTTATTTAAAAGCCATCGTAGCAGCAATATAATCTTTCGTGCAGGGTGCCTTATATGCATCTTGGTTGATGAACAGCTAATTAATCTTGTAGGCTAGAAGATAAAAAATCAGACAGCAGCATGGGTGAGCAATCTTTACATCTGGAAGAGAATACGTTGTAAAATTAAAAGGTTTTCAGATCCAATGACAGCCAGACATCCTTTATGCTCAGCATAGTGTTTATATCTTTTATTACACTTCCCTGAAATGAGGTTTCTGTTTTGATACTTTTTTTTCCCCCTCTAAGTGTTTAGAATCAATTCATCTTCTGTGAACCAGCTATAAAGATCTCTATCCTGCTTTCAGTGTCCAGGGCCAGCTCAATCTGACTAAGAATATTTTTACTGTAAGAGACTCCCTTTATTTGGGAACTTAACACAGCATTTGAAGTGATGCAATACTGAGAAGCGCATGATTTTTAAGCAATTCTAATCCACCCATTTAAAAGAAGAGATGCAGTTTCTACTTCTAATAATATTAAATTCAGTAGTGTAGTCTGAAAAATCCCAGGGAAGAGATAATTTTGTTAAATGTAGACATATAGAATCATTTAGGTTAGAAAAGACCCTTAAGATCATCGAGACCAGCCATTAATCTAACACTACCACGTTACCACTAAACCATGTCCCGCAGCACTACATCTACCTGTCTCTTTAAATACCTCCAGGGGTGGTGACTCAGTCGCTTGCCTGGGCAGCCTGTTCCAATGCTTGGCAAACCTTTCAGTGAAGAAATTTTTCCCAATATCCAGTCTAAACCACCCCTGGTGCAACTTGAGGCTGTTTCCTCTTGTCCTATTGCCTGTTACTTGGGAGAAGAGACTGACCCTCACCTCCCTACAGCCTCCTTTCAGGGAGTTGTAGAGAGTGATAAGGTCTCCCCTCAGCCTCCTTTTCTCCAGCCTAAACAACTCCAGTTCCCTCAGCCACTCCTCATAAGACTAGTGCTTTCACCAGCTTTGTTGCTTGTCTTTGGATGCATGTAATGTGCCCATCCATAAACTAGAGTTTGTTCGGTGTTTGGTTTTTTTTCATTCTATTTATATTCAGTAGCCTTTCTAGGGTGCAGGGCTTTGCATCTGAAAATAAAATGTCTAAAACAATAAGACTTGCGTTCTATCTTTTTCTCTTCATTGCCTACAAAGAGAGTAGAGGATGACCTGCTCAGACAGAGGTTTCTCAGTTAAATGTAAAAAATCTTGTCTCGAGTAATGGCAGCAATTGATAAAACTTTTTATAAAGAAATAGATTTATAGATAATACATGGTTGGCAAATTACTATCTTTTGTATGAATACCTGGCTGGGCTGAAAACTGGCTATGATAAATCTGGTGTGCTTTGAGGTGGATCAGCAATACCACTTGGCAAATCTCACCTACTAAGCTAGGGGTTTTTTCCTACTGAGAGAGTGGATATAGGGCTATTCCTGTATAATGCACTTAAGTGTACACTCCAGAACCCACATGGCGGTGGAGGTGCTAGGTAGCTCATATTATTTGGATGTCCTTAGCCTGAAACCTCCTGCAGGAATCAAATATCTGAGATTCTACCTTGGGGTTGGTAGACCTTCACAGCTCTGACTAGAGATTACAGACCTATGCTCAACAGCAGCTCTTCACGAAAATCAGCAGCCACTAGAAATGAGATCTTTTAGGGGACGTTTAACTGTTTCAGAAGTTTCCAGTTTCTGGGACTTGCTGTAGTTTCCATGGTCCTGGAAAACACACGTTACCTAATAACACATCTTTTTTGAAGGTATATATTAAACTAGAATAGAGAATACACATTATTTAGTTAGTCTCAAGTAAGCACTTTAAAAACGGGATGTAGACATTTCATGAGATGTGCACAGCACTCAAAAGACTGTGCCAGATCTGAAACTACCATGAGTTAACAACTATGAGTTTATCATCTTGCAAATTTAATTTTTAAATAAGAACAAGAGAATTTAAACTCAGCTTTCAGGTCTGAGAGCTTTTTTTCTCTCTGTTACCTACTCTTTCTTTCCCCTGTTCATCTGTTGAAGAGTAAAAAAGGACCAGAAGAGTAGGAGTCATTTGGATATTGATGTAATGTGTTAACACTTCTACTATTGCCATTAGAGCTACCGTAGTTGGAAAATAAAACAAAAGAAATACTCATCTTAAACTTGTCCAGTGGGAATACTGCGTTTTCTGACTCCGCCCTCTTCCTGAGTGGTAAAGACTACTTTTATTAGTACCATATTAAAACAAGCAAAAAAAACCAGAACAACTTTTTTTTGCAAGTTTGAAATGTTAGCCCCACTTGTATTTCTCCTATCTGTAGTGAAGATTAGGACAAGTAAAAGACAAATTACATCACAGGACTTATAGGTGTATACAAGAAATGACGGAAAACAGTGAAAACACCCTACCTGTGATAAAGTAAAAATGAAAAAATATAAAGAATATTGCTTCCCCCTTACAAGAATCTTCCAATTTGTGTTTTCAGCTCATAACAGTAGGAATAGTACACCAGCTAGCTAATTTAACAGCTAATAAAATAGTGAATATGTCCAAGCTACTTGGCATAAATAAAAGGTTAGACCAAGTTCTCACTTGGTTTTCTTAGATGTGCATCCAAAATGCCTATGCTTGCAATAAGAATTTGTGCAGGGAAGACATAGTATTTAAAATACCGATGGAAATTTAAAGATTCTACTCTACAGCTGTGCTAAAATTTATGCTTTAGGCAATGCCATGAGAGAAAAATAAGTTACTGGTGTGCACCAAAATGAAAACTTGAGGACTTTTATGCATATTGATGCACTGTATTAATGTGGTGCGTGCATTGAAAAATGAAAATCATTTTATCTTCCTCTTTGAACATGTGAAGCCAAGAGGAGCAGAGAAAGTCCTGCCGCAGGGGCTAGGAGAGTTCCCTCATGATTTTGTGGGTTAGAGGTAAAGGATGGGGCTTGCTCTGTGTTTGGGGCAGTCCTACCACCACCCCAGCAGCCTGTGTCCTTGTGCCACCCCTCAGCATGGCACTCTAAACCTCACGGTGGTGTAATTTTTGGCATTCTGAACTGCAGGACCACACAGAGAAATCACGTCCTGGTGTGCCATAGGGAAGGGAATCATCTTGAAGCCCTGTGCCTCGGGGACAGAATTCATCCCTGTCCCTACTTTTATTTCGTTGTACAGCTTGTATGTACAACCAAGTGACCTTGGCTGAGTCTGCTCTGGAGGCTCCTGAGGAGTTTGAATGTGGGTCAGCTCGCGCTCCTTGGTTTGCACGGTCCAGAAAGAGAGCCACTGGCTTGTGTACTGTGAGTGCTGTAGGCATTCTCCCTCTTCTTCCCCAAATAAAAGAGGTGCTGTCTTTGCTGCCTTCCTCCTCTCTCTGCCTCCTTTCTCTCTGAACTCTGTCTCTTAAGTGGGGAGTGAGCACGTGCAAGGGGTGATGGGGTAAAAAGGGGAGAATATTCAAGTATTCATCCTCTGTAGTACCTCCACTTTTTACTGCTTGCCAGTAAAAGACAAGTTAATTCTTGTATCTCCTGCTGCCATTTCAAATCCAGCCCAGGCTAAAAATGATTATTTCAATGTATGTAAACCTAGTTTTCCCCAGATTTCAGTGGATCAGAGACTGTACTTCACAAAATAATTGATAGCACTGCTAGGAGTCTTAGCAGATAACCCAAAGACTGAAGTCTTGACATCCCCAGAGATCTCATTGAATATCTGAGCTGAATCATATCCAAAGGGCAATGGGAGATAATTACGCAGTTCAGCTGCTTTAGTCTGCATACATGTTTTGGAGGGGAAAAAAATATCCAAATAGACTCAGGCATATTCACCAGCTACAAGACCTGTACCCGCACACTGTTAACAAAACCGTTCAAGGCTTATAAAACAGTATAGCTTGCTGCTCAAGTATGAACTAGCTCTCTAGTGGTTTGCTGAAGGTCTGATGAGAACATTGCAGTTCTGTTTTACTGATTGCTTCTGTCTTTCTAGACAAACTAATGCTTCCTTTAGTTTTAAGCCATAAAGCTTTGTCCAGCTCTACGTGCCATGGCGTTTCTGCCCCATCGGTTCAGCCAGTTTGATACAATCTGTTTTAAAAATGATTTTACATTTCCCAGGGGGTATTGCAAAAGGGTAGAAGAAAACAGCAGAGACCTGCAGTGGATTTGGAGGGCCTAAATAAATGTAATGCTGAATCAAAACACCACCCCAGTGCCCCTTCCTTAAAGGTTTTGTTATGAGCATTTATCTGAGCGCTAGACACACAGATGGTACTAACCCCCTCCGATGTACAGTGCAGTATAAATGTCATGTTCAAATAATATATTACAATAACTAACACACAAGTTTCCCACAAAGTTCAGTCACTTTGTACTAAAGTTGATGTATTCATTTGTTAATATTTAATGTTTCTGGTGTGTGAGCTCCAGTAATAGTTTTCTGTAGGCAATTTGTCTTTTATTTACAGGCACATATAATTGTATTTGACGGTGGGAACATAAAAATATTTGCAAATAAATTGTACTCAAAAAAACCCCACCTCCCCAATTTAAAAATATTCAAGGATGTTGAAGAATATATTTTAAATTTTAACCAAGGAGCAGTTAAACGTTTTTCAAACTGCCCCATCTGGCACAGCTGTAAATAACAATCTGTCTGTTTTAAACAGTCTTCTGTTGACTATGTTAGCAAATGTTAGCATTATTTGCTGTTAACTGACAATTTCATCTTGGAGTATATTTATAAACTTCTGCAGTGTTGACACTAGTAGGTATATCATTTCTTGCAGATTGGTGTAATGCTGAAAGAATCTTTCTGCAAACATATTTAAAGCTCTTCATCTTTATATCTGAAGATATTGATATGGATGGGGTTAGAGATATTTATCACCGTCCTCACTTTGTTCCTCTTCTGCAAAAAGGCAGCAAGCTGAAAAATTTGTGCATCTGGAGAAGTAGGGAAGACAGTTTCACCTGCCACTGAAAGTGATTGCTTAGACTGACTTCTGTATGTGACTGGGTACAACATATGTATCTGGCAGATATTACTTTTTGCATACTGGTCTTTCATCAAAGCAGAATTTATGGGTGTTTCCTTGCTACTAGACCAGTGGTGTGTAATATGATTCCATTAATTATTATGAAAAGCAGATAGCGGAACAATAAAAGTAAATATTGGTTGCAAGTACCAGTGCATGTTACCCTGTGCGAACAAAGAAAAGGAGGGAGATGAGTTCACTCCTATTGATGAGTACTTGAATATTGACATGAGACAATTCGGGATTCCTAACCTGTGTTCCAAACAAAAATCAACTTTTGCTTGGCCCACTGGTTTGGATATAAGGCAAATATCTTACGGTAAAGTGTGTTTTATAAAATACATTTTTTTTTATTCTTTAAGTAGCAGTTATCAGTTTATTGTTTTCAATTTAAAATGACTGCTTATTGTATCAGATAGGGAATGCCCTACCTGTGTTCAGGCCGTGCTATGACCTATGTGCAATGCATATAACGCTTTCTAGGTTTCTAAGGCCAAAAGCAGATGAAAACAAAAATGGGACATTTAGGCACTTTCTCAATGAAGAAAACACAAACTGCTTGTCTAATTGCCTCTTCCCAAGCCCTGAAAACTTATTTGCCCTGGAAATTTTTTGCACGGGGTTGGGTAAAGTGAAGGTGCCACAAGTGCACAGCAAAGGGCGGAGTGAAATAAATGTGAAAGACAGCAGCACTCAGTCCCAGGTACTTCAAAACCTGCACTGAGAAGCGACTTCATCTAACATCTCCCACTCTGATGTAAAATTACCGCCTACTCAGCGTGTTATTTATGTGTATTCAAAGTCACAGCTACTAGCTTGCATTTAAAGCTGATGTTTTAACTGTTTTCTTTGGTGTGCAAGCCCAGCGGAGGAGGTGTGCTGACAGTGAGCCAGGGTCAACATTCTCTTGTATTTTGGCATTGTTTGTTAAGTCCTGGTCTGCATGGGCTGTGTAAAAAATGCTGACAGGAAACAAAATGCTCTAGTGTCTGTGAATCGATTTGGCCAGAGGATTCTTCACTTAAGGTAATTATGCATGAGAAGAACTTTGCTTGATTGTCAGCCTGAGTTTGTAGAACTGGCAGATTGGGGAAAACAAAATAAATTTAACTTGCAAATAATGTATACTTTACATGGAAATAACTAACAGACAACAACTTTAAAAAGTTCCTGCCTACTGCTTTTATGATTGCTTTGCAGGCAGAACTATCATTTATATAGAAGTAGAAAGCACTACCACCCTCTCCTGAAGGTTTCATTGTGATCAAGCTAAATCTGTTTAGAATGGGATAGTCTGGTCCAGAACCTCTTCAAAGACAACATAGAAAAACCTGTTGATAACTAGCTTGTCCCTTCTGTGAAACAGAAGTGCAGAAAAAACAGCTTTAATAGAAGTCTCTCTGAAGTTTAGTGTGTGTGAAGATTAGTGTCTGAAGTTGCCAGATTTAAGATAGACAGATTTTTATTTTTTAAAAAAACCCGATGTATATAAGAATTTTCTTTTTAAAGTTGAATCTCTTTTTCTTTTTTTTTTTTTTTTAAAAAAAACCCCTAGTCTTGCATAAGCAGGAAGAACTTCATATGGAGACTGCAAAAGCAAATTAAAAAAACCCCAAAACAACTTGCCCCAAACCCAGTCCCCAAACCCTTGTCCATGTGGGATCCAAGGGTAACGATGTCCTGGCCTCCCTCCAGACCCTTTTCATGCTTCAGCTGGGGAAAAAGGGGAGTAGATTCTCTGAGGCTTCACACAATCCCCAGTTCTCCTGTTTCTCTCTTTAACTCTGGTTTGTAGAGGTGTTTCAAATACCTCAAACTGATGTTTTGAAGATGAGAAAAAGATGTTAGCAAATTTAATTTTTAGCTTTGAAAAAAAAGTCTGTCATCAAGTTGAATTACATCACTATATATCAATGGTTATAAAGGAAAAATACATTAAGAAGATTCAGTAGAAAAAGGAATTGGGTTTAGGAATAAATAAATACAGGTTAGCTATGAAATGTCTTTGTTCAGTGACTGCGATGCAGAGTACAACTGAAATGCATGTTTGTTCTACAGGTTTTTTTGTGCTTTCACGAATGACGGAAGTTAGAGATAACTAAAAGGAGAAATTACAGAATTGAAATTTATGAGATATACATATATTTGCAAATGCTACTTAATAAGATACATTCAGAAGTAGTGAAGATGTAATATGCCCTGAAAAGAGTAGACATGGAAGAAAATTGCATCACAAAAATGAATTAAATTGGATTTCAAGCCATCCATTACACAGTGGAAATGAACTTAGAAGAAGAAGATATGGCTTGCCATGCAAAGTAATTATTTTAAATGGGTATATGCATTAAAAGGTTATGTCAATATGACACATAACTTCAGTGACCTTGTCTGGTAGGGGATGGGGAATTTTGCCTTCAGATTGCTGAAGGCTAATTGGCACTGCACTCCCATTTTCCAAAAATAGAATAGTTAATATTATTCTTTATTTGCAGAACCCTTTTTCTCTTAGACTATTCCAAGGCTTTTTAATAAGTAACTTCAGAGTATATTTGTGAAACGAGTCAGACATTTAGAGCAAATGTAAAAAGGGATCTACCAAGGTGATGTGTCAGTGGCAAAAAGCTGGCTAAAGAGTTCACAAAGAAAACATGTACTTAAGTTTGATTAAACCAGTAGAGGGAATATCTCATGTACTCCAGACTTGAAAAGCATAAAGGTAATTATCTGAAACGACTTTTGCCTTCTTTCCTATTCTCATATTTCAACACTCACAATAATTCATTTTAGCTTTGACAAACTTTACAAAAACTCTGTTAAAGTTTCAAAGTAATGGACGGAGGGGAAATATTTGGTTGCTTTTCCTTAAATGTGTCTCTTGCCTGGGCAGCATGGTTGGGTGCAGTCTAAGATTACAGGAGTGGTGGTTGAGCCATCGAGGGATTTCAACCACTGTTACAACAGGCAGGGCTCAACTTTTTCATTTCCTCCCTCAGCTCAAGGAACAACTGGCAGAACTAGAAAAGTCTGTGCTGTCTCAGCACGTCCAACAGAAAGCTTTGCCTTTTGAGGGAATAGATGTATCCTGTTGCTGGACTGAGAGGTACACAAGATGGATGATAGTTAAGCTGACTGCTAGTAACAAGTCAAAGGAATATTACCAAATCCTGGAACATATCTAGTCAAATGTCTATGAAACCATGGAGGGATCATGGAGACTTGATTATAAAGAAACTTACAGAAAAAAAGACTAGGGATGGTCTCTCTTCTACCTGCCTCAGGCAAAGTTATCACTAAATCCATTTTCGAAATGGATCCATGTCTAACTAGTTCTGTGCCAGTTACTCTTGTTGGAAGATTGTTCCCAAACCTCACTGCATTGAAAGTTAGAAATGTTCTTCTGATTTCAGGATGTGTTTGTTTTCAAGGTGACATTACCGTTTAGCTAAAACATTATTTTCCCTTTCTGGTTTTTACTTCAATGATATGTTTGTAGACAGAACCCCTATCCTCATCTCGGCTCTTATTTTAGCAAGCTCAAACAGTCTTTCAGCAACCTCTTTGCAGTTGGGTAGTCGTTTAAGAATGGATTGACCCAGCAGAATTACTGAAAATACTAGTTACTCTACCTGCTATTTTGCATCCTGTTCTTTCAGAATTCTGCTGTGACGATTATATGGTCTCAAAAGACCAAATAAGCTCCTTAGCAATTTCCCTAACCTGATTCCCTTTAGCCATTCTGCCTTTTTTTCCATGCTCAAAATCATCTCCTCTGATTGAAATGAGGCAGAGTATTTAGTTTTTGGTCTGTACCTAGATTATCTTTAATCTCTGTCCCATTCTTCCTGCATAGCAACTTCATTTTTCCCCCTGTTGTTTTTAATATGCTTTGCAAAATCTACTTTTCACTGTATGTTGGCATTTCTTCATCTCTAACGTTCAGCTTGCTTTGCTGCTCAGTACTTTCTTGTTGGTTCTGCATAGCCGGCATCTGTTTTTGTTGCTACTGTTCATCCTAGTGGGCAAGCCTATTTACATATTTAAGACAGCAATTAAGGATTTAAATGAGGAAAACACATTTCCTAAATGCGGTATGCACTATGTTTCACAACTTCCAGGTCAGGTTGCTCTAGCAGCTTGTTTTTGTTATCCTAAAGGAAACTGTCATTAGACACATGCAACCTTCTCTTTGCTTGCTTAGCATTGCTTGGTATGTACCATTTTACGTTTAGATGTTGGCTTCCAAGTTATGTTCTGGGCAAAATACTGATTTGTGTTCTATAAAGGTTTATGTAGCTCCTGCATTCTCTCCTAAATTGTTGTCAAATGAAACTTTCCTACTTACTTTGTGGATGACATTTATGGACTGAGTAGAAATGATGTAAAATTCTCTGGTAATTCCAAAGAAAAACACAACAGTAATATCAGTTTCTTTGTGGTAGACATACTCTTTGATACGGTGGTGTCAAATAAACATTAAACAAAATTTAGCAGTAAATAAACTTTTATAAGAATGACAATAAATTAAGTTTATATATATTTATGTTTTCACGCAAGTTTTCAAGTCTGATGTGTACCTGTGTTTTGCTAATTTCTTTCCTTGTATTCTCTACCTGCTCCCATGCTTTTAATATCAACTGCTTATTTAATGTTGCCTCCCATCATGTTTCTCTTTCATTTGCTTGAATTGCCTCTTTTCCCTGTTGCTGTTTATTTTTAACTCCTACTTTCAAAGTCATTTCTTGCTTCACCTGGCTGCCTTCATAACACTAAGCTGGTTTTGCCTTGAGTATTTTGTAACAGGCAACTTTGAGCACTGTAAGGTCTCTTGCCGTCTCGGTGCTAGGGGAGGGGAAGCTGTCCTTTGCAGCATCTGTTGCCTAGCAATCCGTTTCTCAGGTGTCTTTAGCTGTACAGCGTTGTGATCAAAGCTTAAAAGGCGAGCACGAGGGAAAGTGAAAATGGGCTTGAAAAACACTGCAATCAGAGCACGGCACTTGCTGCAACATTTGTGATTTTTACATGACAGTGAAGAGACCCCAGCAGTACTTTATGCCCTACACGCCATTGTGTGCAAAAGGCTTAACTCCTTTTGCTAACCACACTGCACTCCTTGGAAGAGAGAAAGCAGTTGTCACCATCTAGCAGCTCTCCGCTGGACGGCATGGCATGACTCTGCCTGTTCAAGATTCATACTAGTATTGCTCAGCCTTGATTTCTGTTTTTTTACATCACCTTAGATGTTTTCACTAACCCTCAGGTGGCATTCGTACCAGAGGCCAACAAAAGTAGCATCTTTCCTATAGGATAAAGTTGGTATAGGTGGGATGGAGTACCCTGAGAAGCTCTACTCTTTGTCATCCAGGTGTCATTCAGAGTCGAAGACCCAGGCATGGCTTTGCATGTAACAGACCATCACTGCGATCCATCTGAGCTGTTCCGTGACATAGTGACTAGTTCAAACTGGACCATGCTAAGGGTGTGAAAGTTTCCTGTACCTTGACGCTGACTGCATTGTGTTCAGGCTCAAAAAAGGTATAAAAAGAAACCTTGTTCAACAACTCTTTGCTAATATGGATAGTGCTCAGGTTCTTGAGACACTGGACTAAATTCTATTCGCACCATGAAACTAATACCATCACTGAACAAAATTAGATGGAGTACCATTAGATCAGTACCATTCATGACGTTAGAAAATGAAATTAATCATCCTTGCAAAACCAAACATATCTCAGTGAGGTCATTTGGATGCAAATGGTATCTAGATTAAGAGAGTATGATCCCAGCCTAACATAGCATTTTCAAAACATCTTTGTAGTTTAAGTATTTGAGTTGTATTGACTTTCATTGTGGCTGAGAATTGAAATAATTTGGGCATTCATATGAGTGTTTTATCTACCTGAATAGAAACATGAGTATGTAATGTTATTAAAAATTATGTTCTAAGTGTGGTACATAAAAATCCAGGGATTAAGATAAGTAAATAATCCTAAAGACAAAACTTCTCAGAAATACAGAAAGGTTAGGGTACAATAGCTAAAAAAGCCCTCTTGGTAATCACTTGTCTTTTCTTTAAAGTTCACAAAATAAAGGATTTCCTCAGCCTGTCTTTCAAAAGCATAACAGGGAAATGTGGTAAAAAATTGCACTCAAAGTTACTGCGTCACTAGAGGGTTAAGCAGGTAAATCCCTTTCCCAGCTAAGTAGGTGCTGGGTGAGACTCTTGGCTGTGATTTTGGGACTTTGCAATGGCACTTTCACATACCGCGCTTTTGGCATGTGAGCAAAAAAACATACCCTGCTTCTTCTCCTGTTCTTGATACTTTCTCATTTAGAAGATCGTTGTTATTTGTAATAGTTGTATTTATTACATTTCATAAACAGAGACAAGATTTTCAGAAAATGGGGTAATTATTAAATATCCTCACCCATCCCCATGATTCCTGTATTTTCAGACTTTCGCCATTCTGTAGTGCATCTGAGTTTCAGGTTTAACCTGACAATTTGCTACTAAGATAACCTTTTAAAAAGCATATAAGAAGGTAGTCAGATGCTTTGTTGTCTGGAGAAGTATTAAACCAAAGTGCTGATTTAGGGTGACTTTTCCTTAACTTTCGGAGCTTGAAAGAGCAGTTTTTCTGTCTGTGTTTCGTGTCTGGTTTTAAGTTTTCTGAGAAAGGCATGTCCTTACATATGCCCTATTAAAAGCGTAGGTCTTCACCAGAAAGATAACGGAATGTTCAGAAGTAACAGATATAGGATTTCCAGTCTGAAGGTATTTCCCTTTGCAGAGCTGGAGGAGGGAAGAGGGGATGGAAATGAGATAGTGAGGGTGGAATTATAGTTGGTCTGAAAGACCCACTGAACCTTATTCTGCTTTTGGACTTTTCCCAAGCTCCCATGAAATATGCTGTAGAGATGAATAAATGAGTGAAGACTCTCCCTCCTCTTTAAATTCTTGAAGGGAGAGCATTAATTTCCCTGCTTTTGAAGGCTTGCCTACGAGGACAAGTTATGAGAAATTATGGTTTTACTTGAAAATTTTTGCACAGCAACTAATATCCAAAATTAGTCATTTCTCTCTGCCCTTTCAAATCTGGTCAGCAGTGAGTCTTTGAGACCACAGCAAAGGTTAGTCTCATGGTGCTGTCTCCCATCATGGGGCTGGAAGCAATTTGCTGTGGGTTTTTATTTTTTCCCCTCAAAACTTGGTTAGAAATTGTGTAAGAAGCTCGGGAAATGCTGGGTCTGGAGAGCAGAAAAGACTCAAAAGTCAGCTGTATTGTTCATGTGTCTTTTGCAAACTATGCCCCTTTTCAAGTTGTTGTCAGCCAGGAGGGAAGGAAGGTGGTGTAGCAAGATCCCCGGAGCTGGCACTGTGGGAATGCTGCTGGCTGTGTGTGCCATGCACAGCCAGGTGGCATGAACAGCCAGTTCCTATGTCATTTTGGGTAAAGGAAGATAAAACCTAAGGAGTAGTTTTGGCAAGTTCTGCCTCCACCAAATGAACTTCCAGTAACTCAGTTTCTGGGCTCAGAAAATCAGTATTCATTTTTTAGGAAAGCACGTGATGCAGGAGGAGGATATACAGGCTGCATATCCCAGGCTATATCAAAAGCAGCGTGGCCAGCAGGCTGAGGGAGGTNAAGCCCCCAGGCGCATTTTAGGCAGTGTTTGCAGCTTGCTTTCCCTGCAGCCGAAGCCCTGTTCCCTGATGGGGGGTGTCCAGGCAGGGCCAGGCATCCTGCTGCTCTCCTGGGAGGCACATTTTATCCTCTGCTTATCTAGCTAGGCAAAATAAAAGTTCAACCGTACTTTTGGTGGCTGCAGAGGAATATGTTTTTGGAAGGTTAAAAGAGGTGGTGCTTGCTGCAGGGTCAGAGGTAGCAGAGCAAGGCTCATTTGCTGGTTTTTGCTCAATGGCTGTGGCAGCAAGAGACAACGTTATCAGCAGGTGAACGTTGTGTTCAGAGACACTTAACACAGCCGGTGATGCTTCCTCTAGCAGCTGCTGTTAACTGTGAAGCCTAGTGGATCAAAAATTCCTTGTCCTCCTAAATTTCATCTATAAGCTCAATTGAATCTTTATTACCCCTTTTTAATCCTTTTCTATTGTTTTTGCAGAAGGGCAGGGCATTATGTTTACAGCATGGGTGATTTTATAGAAATGTATCAAACTCATGTCAACAACAACTTGTACAGAAGCGGTGCAAGCTTTAGGGCACTGGAGCATAAACCCCATCAGAAATGGCACAACCATTTAATTGAATGTGACAATGTGGATGTGGAAAATGGTGTTTAAAATTATCAAATTAATTCCAACTTTTGCTCTCCCTCTCAGAAGAAAGCCTAATGTTGTATTTGCTTCTTTGCTTTTCCTCTCAGTGCTGAAGAGAAGGGAGAGGCTGGTGCAGACAGGAGGGAAGATGACAGTCTCAGTATTCACTGCTGAGCGGTTTACAGCTTGTGCATCACTCTCCATGAGGGGCAGAGCTTTGTTATGGAAGGGTAGAGGGTAAACATATGGTACCACAATGTTTTCTGTTGCTGTCTGTTTCTGCACCATCTACAAAAGCTGTTTTTCCATGTCCCTGCCTCTTATAACCCTTCTCCTCTTCTCTTTCTACAAGACCGTCCCTCACTTTTTTCTCCTCCTTTTCTGGTCCCTGGCCAGACTTCAAGTTCTTATCTGTTCTGCCATTCCCCTTCCAGTTCCTGACCCAGAAATCTGTCAGGTGTGCTGGGATGTTGCTGGGACGCAACTGAAGCAGTGGTGGAGTGGGGGAAGCTTTGGAGAAAGGAGGGGAAAGCGGGGGAAACTGGAGACTGGGAAGCTTTGAAACAGAACATAATAGTTATTGTGCTAATTTTCATCTCCATAGCAACAGTAATGTGATGTTTTTCCCTCACTCCTGGAATTCCCTTCCTATGGTCTCCTCCTGGGCTGAGCTGAGCCGAGCCCTGGGCTCAGTCTGGAGACCAGCATTGGCGCAGGGACTTGGAGGGTGCCTGCATGGTTTCGAATTGTTGGAAGGGCTGTTGGGAGACCAGTGAGAGGTAGAGAAAAAAGTAGTAACCTCCTTGCACAGCTCTGCTGTCTGTCCTTATGGTGGAGGGACAGATGCAATCAGGAGGTTTGCCACTGAGGAACAAAAAGGGTCCTGCCGAAAAGGCAATGGGAGCTGGCACAATAGGCAGCAATGTTTCTGTTGGAAGGATTCTTGTAGAGGTTCTGTGAGGAGGCGAGGTCAATACTGCTTTTATAGGTGACCCCTCAGAGAGACCCTCTTGCCTTTGAATGTATTTTCTTTACTTGAAATTTGGGTTTGGATCATCTGAAGGTCTGCACAAATTGCGTAGTAAAAAGAGGCTTTTGCAATAAATTTTTCTAAATCAAATCATTAATTGTGCTGAGACTGTGATTAATGCAAACTGAAAATCTGTATGCATCTTTAAATACCTTACTTTGGGTAATATATCTTATAATATGTAAAGGTAACTGAAAACTCAGAGCATCATTCAAATGGTAAAGCAAGCTACTATCTCAATTGTATTTTCTCCTATACCTGCTATCTTGGTAACTGTGCTTGCATTATAATTAGCTTGGTTTTTTAACCGTCATGGTACCGTCATATTGAGGGAAAAAAAGGTGGTTAGCTGGGAGGAAGGAGACTTTTTGATATTCCATAAATGCAAATGTCCCAAGGTGTGTTTGTCACTGCTTAACACTGCTGTGCCATTTGGAGAATGCCAGAGGGCAAACTTTGAAAAGGCGTAAGAAGCACCAAGAGGGAGAAGAAAATGTTAGAGAATGCTGTTGTGACAGATGGTGAGGTGGTAGGCTGTTCTCAGATGGAGTCATGTTGACGAGCTTTTCTTCTCCAGTCTGGACAGCTTCTTGAGAACAGGCTGGGGGCAAAAACATCTAGAAATCTTCAGAGTGGCTTTCATTTACTCAACTACCAGCAGATAACAGTTAGCTAGCAGGTCTCTATGGAGCTGTATCAGAGTTGAGCACGTTCTGCTGGCAGTGTTGGCTGTCCACCAAGATCTATCAGGAGCCCTGGCTGGACTTCATTGTGCCTTGGCTGCGAAACACAAGTGTTGACCATAGAACACAGGAGTGCAATGGTAGCCTTCCCAGCAAACCACCATCACTGTTTGGAGCCAAGCCAGCACCTGCTGGACACTTTTTTTTTTGTCAATGGACCTTGACTTAGCTTTCAGCAGTGGAGTATCCAGATGGTCCCTTCCGAGCTAGTGGCCCTGCTGGATATATACCATCAAGTCTGGCACTACTCTGGCAGCTAGAACTGAGCACAGGGGTGTTTCTTTTCAGTATATCTGTCCTAGGATTTAATCAGGTTTTGACTAAGATGACTGTTGCAATCTTGAGAAAGGTAGTCAGTTCTGCAGCTGGAATGCACCCAGCTATGCAGCAGCATTTAAAGTGGAAATGACACTCAAGCACCTCATGGAAACTGTGAACTTCCAGGTAAACTGAGGGTACAATGAAGGAAAGCTGCAGGAAAGTTAACTCAAAATACAGAACTGCTTGCCTTATAAGCTGACTCTGAAGATAAATTGATAAGTCATTTTCAAGCAAGTGTTCCATTTCACTAAAAGTATATACTAATCATATAGATGCTGACCTACAGACATGAAGCATTTCAATTAAAAATAAAAAAGGAATAAACAAGCATCTTTTACTTCCTCCACTCCCTTCTGTCCATCCCTTCTCTCATCTTTCAATCACATAGCCTTAATACCCAAATTAGAGACCTTCCTTTCCTCACACACACAGAGCCTATTGCGCACATGTAGTTTCCAGAGCACTGAGTGGGCTTGATGTACCATCAGGCTGGAACGTGTTAGGAGCTAATTCTGGGATGCGTGAGTACAGGAATTGTCATGGGAACACAGCCGATAATCAAGAAGGATAAAAATTCCTGTAGGAAAACAGGCTATGGGAGGCTTCTGTCATGTTGCTCAAAACAACCTTAAAGAGATAATGATTTTGCAATTATTTCAAAGGAGACACCATGCAGTGGAAATCCCTGACAAAGCAAATCACCAGTAATTAATAAAAAGGGGCGCTTAAAGTAACTTCTAGTCATACAAGGACATAAAACTGTCCTTCTTTTAGACCCTATTAATGAAAAAATAAATAACTTGGGGAGTCAATTTCCCTCTGACTGAAACTCTGCTAATTAGCATTGTTGAAAAACATATTTTCTCACCTTTTTTTTTTTTCTACTGACAGAAAAGGAAGGTTTGAATTAGCCTACCACGTAGCCAGCCGCTAGCCTTTTAAATCCAGTTTCCTTGGGAAATGACGCTGACAAGATCGTGCTGTCTGTCAGTCCCCATGAGTTCCTTTTTGAACTCATTGCCCAGTTTTAACTAAACTTGCAGAGAGATCAAGAGTCCCTATATGTTTGATGAAACACTCTGCCAGATAGACACAAGGCAAGCCCCTGTTAATGGAAAGGCCACAGCATGTGTTCAACTTATTATTGGACATCAGAGAATCTGTATCAGAGAACAGAAGGACTGAAAACTTTTACAAGAACAAGAACTACAGGGAAGCATGCTTCAAAAGTTTCACTGCTTGGATAACTCGTTGGGAGTCGCTATACTAAGCTCTATGATAGAAGTACTCTTAATTGTTTTAATTCCAACCAGCGCAGGGCCTCCTGGTAATTGAAGTGTCAACATTTCAGTGATGAAAAGCCATATTGAAAATCAATGATGAGTTGTCATTGCTGCATGCAGGGAAGATGGAAACGGCTTGCAAAGGTCTGCAGAACCAGCTGTGAAAGCCTTCTGTCACCTTGCTGGGAGGGAAGAGCTGTAAGACTGAACCACCACTTGCTGATTCTCGTGCTTTAAACTTTTGCATGTTCCCATACCAAGACAACAGACTGAGTAATGCTGAACTCAAAGCCATGGGGAAGCTCATCACAGGAAGATCTGTCAATCTGAGCAATACACACATGTCCCATCCTTGCAGAGTTCAAGTGCCTCTTACTCTTCAGTGTATTTCTCTTCCTAGTTCTTTGTTAAACAAGAGAATGCTCCTCACCTTGCCTTATGACTCAGGAAAACGAGGCACAGGGACACCAAATAGTGAGACCAAGGTCACTGACTTTGGCAGAGGATGAAGTTAAACCCAAACCTCCGTGCCGTGGGCCAGCAGCGATGCTGAGAGCTGTGCTGTGGGAAGGGGCAGCCTCAGGCTCCCCGCAGGGTGGTGATCTCTGCCCTTCTTCCCTTCTCAAGCCAGATCTGTGACTCCTGCTTCCACTGTTTCTGATTGTACTTTGGCATATCAGATGTCTGATATGGAGTGGAACTGACCGTTATGTCATCACTTTTGAAGTGACTTTTATGCGTATCCCAGAGCAAGACTCAGTATTACAAACTTGCTTACAAAAACGGCTTCCTACCCTCCCTTTCAGCGCTCGTAAGCTATGTCCAGAAATACTCCAAAGTAGTTGCTGGCAGCCTCGATTGTGATTCAGACTGCATAAAAGATAAGTAATTCAAATTATGAAAATTAACTACTTACATGATGTGATTTATTCTGTTATACTCTCTGTGAGTTTTTAATCGCGGTACCTTATCCCCAGCTAGTGCTCTGTTAAGGCTGAACTGACAGTATATTTTGTGGCTCATAAAGGTCTAGTAAGAGTGCTTGGGTTGCATGAGGGAAACCCAGGTAGATGATATAACAGAAGTTCTATTTCAGTCTCTTGCCTGTAATGATTCCATCTCTTTCTTGTCGTATGTGTTTATTCAATTGCATTTTAATTTAGCAACCTCTTTAAGATCATATTCAATATGTGTATTTACATTTTGAATACTACCCTTACCAGAATGCCTGGTTCAGACTTGCTGAACTTTTGCAATCCATTAATGTTTCCCCCAGCTCAGAAATGATTTTTCTGCTTCCCCACTCTAGACAAGCAGGGAAGCACTATTCCAGAGTCCAGCCCAGCTCCTGCCTTCTTGGTACCCTGCAGCCCACTCACAGATGCTGGCATGGAGCATGCTCTGGAGGGCAAGGAGACTGCTCATCATTTAGAGGAACCAGGCAGGGGTGGAAACTCCAGAACTAGCAGATTGCTCATGGCCCACGTAAGGCTGGAGGTAGCAGCAGCTTTCATACCTCAGTTAGGGGGTAAGTAACATACTACTCTTGGGTGGCCCTGCTCTGGCAGGGGGGTTGGACTAGCTGATCTCCAGAGGGCCCTTCCGGCCCCTACCATTCTGTGATTCTGTGTGACTCTTTTAGCTTGGTTTCCTCAGCACGGTGCAAGGAGGAGAGGCAGTTTCTCGGATACTGTGGTCCAAACCTCCAAGACAAGCCTCCTGCCTTCAAAACTCCCTCACAAGTGGTACTGTAGTCAGCACCAAGCATAAAGGGGTGGTGGTGGCTTGTGTGTGTGCCTGAGAAAAGGCAAGTTAACAGTAGGACAGCCTATCCAAATAAGGCTTTGCTTTCATAGTCACACAGTGCCACGGGCTGTGGTACAGCCTCCTTCTTATCACAGTGGAGAATCTGAAAAGCAAACACTGCACTAGGAATATTTTCATCTTTTCAATTTGTTTGATCATGTATTTCCTTGTATTTCCTTCTTCTACCTCCCATTGTCTCCTCCAATCACATATAGAAAACAGGGTAAAAAACAGACAAGCACTTGCACACACACAAAAATTGGGTCTGGACACTGAGTACTTAAAAGTAACTTGGAATCTAAATTGCAAACAAAAAAAAGCATCAGAGTACCTTATAGGATAACCTTTAGAAGGCAGAAACATCATCTGAATTACCTCTTTAGTTCCTTGCTTTAGCACATTATCATCACTTTGATCTAAATTGAATTGACTCTAAGCCAGTTTATTGCAATGTATGAGCTGCTCCCCTGTAGATGCTGGAGATGAGGCTCCTGCCTGAAAGCCAAATGTGACACTGCTCACTCTTAAAGGCACCGAATGAGAGGTGAGAACAGTTTCTTGTAGTTGCCTGCTCTACAGAGACAGAAGAAAAAGATGATTCTCACTTTTAGGATAGGTTTTAGAAAGAGGTAAATATACAAAGAAACAAGAAAGGTATTTTTCTCCCCTTCTTCCCCTCGCCCTCCCCAATCAAAGCTTCCTTCTCTTCCCTGGCTGGGAGGTAGCTGTGGTCTGAGAAGGAGAACAGTTCTGCCAACAGGGTCTCTCCATGCTCCAGGATATTTCTTTATTGCAGCTCAGCTCGTTTGGAGCTGACAGCTGTTGTAGGCAGGAAGAGGAGAGTCTGAGGAAAGGAGACAGGGTGCCAAAGTCTTCCTTACCCAAAGCAAGAGCTTGATCCTTACTCTCACTGATTCCTACAACTCCTTAAAGGGCAGCGCATCCAGCGATAGCACTTGCTTGACAGATGTTGGTCCAGAAGATTTGTAACAGGGAACGTGAGGAGTATGATTCATTCTCATTACTACGGAAAGAAGCTTTCTGTTTCAGTCAGGACAAACAAGCCTTTGACTTCCTCTCTTCTTCAATTGCTTCAGCAATTTATTAAAATCTATATCTTTATATTCTTTATATGAGTTCTTGGGTCAGTGACTCATACCTATAGCTGTACAAGACCAAACCTGTTTTATATAAATGGCTTAATTTTCAGGCTGCACATGTAATTTTATCATTTTTTTAAACAATCTATGCTTCTCTAGATTAAATAGATGAGTTTCCAGTAGGTAAATGTGTTTGGACTCAACAAACAAAGCTTTATGTCAGGTCACTGCCAAAGAAGTCTACACAATATTGTCTCAATAAAAATGAGAAAGTAAAAATCAGTTAGTCATAGACATACTACACCTTAGATATGCAGAAAAGGCATCACAAAATTATGACATTGGAAAAGTAGTTCTCTCAATAACAGTTAAGGAAACTTTAAAAAGAGTTGTCCACACATAGAATAAGTATTGCTTTTTATGAAAAAAAACCCAGACAAAAAAAAGGCAGTAAAAAAGTCAGATTTGCATTTCTAAGTGAAGTAAGTTCTGATGAATTACATCAGCTCCTGATGTTTACAGTGCTCCTTCCTGCCTAAATGGTGCCTTGTCCTACATTTATTTTCAACACGTCTCTCTGTCAGTCTGCCTTTTAACTTCAATGCAACAGCATAGAGCCTGCCTCGATTCCTGTGACGCTTCCACCAAGGTGCCTCACAGGTTTATGAAAGAAGTGAAAATATATTTACTTTCCCATCTCTTTCTTTCTTGGTTACATACCTCTTTGATACACACTGGAAGTCAGATTTCAGTAGACAGATGCATCCAGGTCAGAAAAATGCCATTTGCTTTCTCATCGATCTGCATTTTAAGTCCCTTTTAATACCAAATTTTGCCAGATAAATTTTGTACAAAGCTTTTCCTTGCAAATTTTCTGATGGAGACTGAGATGAGCAATTTCTAAACAACTGGATGAAGTTCTCTGACTGTTACAAGCTGATATTCATGCTGCGCCAGTCCTGGTAACTGTGCAGGTGGTCACCAGTTTAGCCTCACCGTACATCTCGGAAGTCAGTCAGCATCATTGCTATATTACTAAGAAAGATGAGAGGCAAACTCCCTGACCTCGTGTATCATTCCTGGCTTTGTCCATAGGCAGGGATCTGCCTCTTGCTCTGAATCAATAAAACGAACAGCCACGTTTCCACCCTACAGAGGGTGGTGGGACATTCAGTAAAAAACAGGTGATACTAGAGTAGTGGAGACCACATGAGTTCTTTAAGAGAAGCATCTCTGTGCTTCCGTAGCAGAAATCATTTGCCGAAGAGAACCAGGACTCGTGCTCCTCTTTCTCTATCCCTGCCTCAGGATATGTCCAGATACAGCAGATACAGCCCATTATTGCAAGTGACTTACATGGATGCAACACAGACACCGCACTTCTAGTGTATTGTTTCCCCACCTGGTTTTCATGTGTTGCATCAGGCAGCCTTCACAAACAGCTCTTGAGAAAGAATAATTTAATGGGATTTTCTGCAAATAAGTATGGAAAAGGAAAAAGGAGTCTGCCAAAATTACATTCCTCTCTTCATTTAAATGTAAATCAAAAAATGTTGAGTGCTGCATCCCTTGAATTTCTTTTTATTCACTTTTATTCCAGCAGAGGTGTTGGGGAAAGGTAAATAGTTCAGTGTGCACACCTAGCAACACCAAGTGCTGGTTTCTTCTTACTCTCCCCTAAACAGCTACTAACCAAAGCACATCTCAGGCCCTCTTAAATGGAGAAAAAAGCACTTTGAACTAGGCCATCTGTACTTTTAAGAGTTCCCTAACAAGCTGCTTAGAGAGCCCTTCTTGCTGCTGTTGAGTGGCTCCAAGCCTGTTTGAGAACAGCCTGTAACAAGAAGGGGGCCAGAGAGCATGGTCTCTCATGTGGTTAAGGCTGCTGTAAAATGCGAAACCCCTGAAGAGCAACAAGTTGTGTCTAGAATGTGCTTCCTAATTACTAACTATTAGGCAAACCAAAATATTGCCATCTTGTTACAACTATCTTCCTTTAGTGTTGTATCAAAACTGTTAAAAAATAAAGGTCTCTGTGCTCAGTACTCTTTTGTCAAAGCTTGTTCTGGCAAAACTATTTAGGTGTATTCACAAATAATTTTACCACTTAAAATTGCATCTTCCGGTGGATATGTGGTTCACCACGACTTTTGTTTCCCCAGTTGCATCAGTTACAGTTGTTCCTCAACTTTAGCTCTTCAGAACACAAGACAAGAAATAGCTTGATGCTGAAGGCAGAATGTGTTTTTAAAACTATGTAGTTCTGCTCTCTGGCTCAGTGTCCCTCAGTTAATGTTTTTATTTTCCATTTTTTAACTGTCAATATGCATTTCACATTTTGCACCTAAACAAAATTTTCTTACCTAGTCACTGGAGTTTGAGGGCTACTTTTGTACTCCTCCCACTTTTCTTTCCTCCCCTCCTCTTTAGTTTCACAACCTAGCCTTTTCCTTATGCCTTCTCCTCTTTTCCCACCAGTACCCGTGAAGGAACCTGTGTTTAAATATTCAGAAGTACTGTTCACAGCAGAATGCTGTATTATATAGCTCTGAAAATGTGCAAGACGCGTTTATCCTCTCTTTAAATATTAAGTTATTGCTACATTCAGAATTTTTGCTAGTTGTCATTAGTGATTGACGTGCTTTACAGACCTTTGAAGTTAGAAATTAATGACTGCCTTTCTGGAATTAAACATCATGCTTTAGACAGAAATCTTTCACATAATCAGTGATGTGAACCATTGAGATAGCAGCTGCTTATGAAGTGTAGCATCTAAAACGCACAAAGAATCTCACTGTATATCTAATGTCTTTTTTTTCTCATTCATATTTTTCACACTTTTCTGGTATGTTTTTCGAATTTGGCTTTCTAATATTAAAAAACAGGTGAACTTTCAGTCAAACTATGTGCCCCTTTTCTTTCTTCTATTAGAGAGATTTAGTAGTTTGAAATTACTAAATTGGTCAGCTTATTTCTTACGTATAACTATATATAACAGGAGATGAGTACCATTAGCTTAACAAACTACCAGGAGAGCCAATAAATAGTTTCAAGACAAGATCAAGGATGGGGCTAATGAGCAGAACACTTGACTTGTTACCTGAGAATTGAGAGAAGATACATAACCACACTAGAAAGAGGTAATTAAGGTGTACCGTCATGGTGAACTTGTACTCCATGTGTGGTTGCATTGGCCCAGCAGCAGCCTTTCGGAGTGTCAGATGAATGTTAAGGAAAGCAAGTAAAGTCATTTTCCATTTTAGCACTTGTTTCTCCTGGTAGCGTTATCTGTTATAGGTCAAGCAGCTACAGATGACAGCTTAATAGGTCATCTTAAATGCAAGTTATACATCCAGAGCTGTTGCCGCCAATTAAAGATCGCATAACTAAATGTAGATGACACACTTGGCTTTTAAGTGGCTACAGTGGATCGAGAATTCCAGTGTGAATACCAAATCATGTAACCATATCATATGTACAGAGCTCCAACTGTTTTTCACCAGAGACCCGTGCAACTGCTTCACCAAAAAGCAAGTAATTTTCTAGAAAACTGTCGGCATTTGGAAAGCTCCCATTCTTTGCTGTTACTTGGGGATCTGGATAGCCCACCACTTACAGGTACTTGCTGCCAGTACAGACAGTGGTGAGCAGGCTCCACACTTAAGCCCTCTTTACTTGTCTTTCTTTAGCAGCTGTATCCAAAGATAGGTCTTTTCTAGGTCACACTTGTCTTTGCAGATAGTTCAAAGCACCACCGACTGTTGTGCCAAAAACTAATGGAGGCATCCTAGGCTGCTCGTCTTGCTGCTTCACTTTGTCATCTGTCTGGTGGTAACTGGCTTGCCCCGGACTGAAGAGAGCCTTGTCTGCTTTCCCCAAGGAGAAAACTTAGTGTCACTAAGCTATTGTCAAAAACTGAAATGCAAACAAAAAACTTAAGCCTGAACCAAGTATATCTTAAACAAATAGAAAAGATGCTTGTATTGCTAAGAGATCTCTGCTCCCTAGACCAAGTTTGGCTGGTGCCCACAATATTCACATTAACTCCACTGCTGTGCCCCCACTGCATGGTACCTAACACAGGTCCCTGTGGCTGAAAGACATTATTACTATTTTTTCAGAGGTTTTATGGTTCAAAATATCTAAATTGATGTGAGGGGTGACCTAGTGGAATGGTAGCTTGATAGCATAATACCAAGAGGGAGATAGATTGTATGTCCTTGGACAGGACATGAGGGCTTGTAAGCCCTTAAGGGCAGAAGGTCTGCTGGAAAATACAATGTAGGACAGAAAGATGCCAATCTGTGTATATTCTAAGCTACTGTGCTTATTTGAAATCGCCTCCTCAGCAAATCGCCTCCAAATCCATGCATGAGTTTTAGCTTGGAGGAAACTGGTTGGTTTGCTCTATAACAGAGTCCAAACAAACTAACACTGATGTAGTTTGGATGATTAGGAGACAGGGACTTAATAGCAGAAATGACAGTGTACTCATACCCACAGATCCTCGTTATTAATAGAAAATAGTTGTTTATTCTAGATACAAACAGCCATAAATATTAATTAAAAACAAACCGACAAGCAAAAAAACCTCCAGACCTCACAACCACTCAAGACCTGACAAGCAAAAAAACCTCCAGACTTCACAACCACTCAAGACTTTTGGTCTAGATGAAAAGAAATACACATTTTGTCTTTTCCAAAACAGCAAGGGCCTTTCTTGCCACTGGCAACTGTTAGTCTTCAGGTAATTTCATAGTAAGACCTGCAGTAAAGTCCTTGAGGAGACTGAGGGTTGGCTGGAAGAAAAAAATTAAAAGCCTTCAATAAAAGGCAGAGTGAAAGTGAGCTTAATTTATAACCCTAATGTAAAAATTCTTTGTGCAGAAGAGATGGTAACGATGCCATTATGTTGGGCAAGCCCAATATAGAAGATTGTTTATGTAGATACAAGCGTTAGAGAGGACAGAATGGAATTAATTTCCCTAGGAAATACAGCCTCAAATGCATCTTTCACAGAGACCAAAATGCTTTTAGACTTTTGAAGTTTGACTTACCTGTTTTCTTGGGTGGATAATTATATTATTTGCTTATTTTATCCGGTATATTTGGATTTTTTTCTATGTCATTAAATAACGTCAATGTCACTTTTTGCTCCTGGCTGCTCCCTCAGGTGGCCCCTGGCCCTGGTTTGTCCCCTGGCTGTGCTGGGGCCATCCATGGGTCCCATTACCAGCACTTGGCTCTGCCTGCCTGCACTTGGCTGTGGCCCCTCGGTGAGGCAGTGCCTGTGCTGGGGTCACCTCTGCTCCCAGCACATCCTCCCTTGCAGAACAGCCCTGCTCTCCCTGTTCCCTGCATGCCCAGCTTCAGGATGTGGATATCCAGGTAGCAGTTTTTCAAAAAGGATGCGCCGGTTACATCATCTGAACATGAATCAGCTCTGTGACATTGCTGACATATATTAGGATGTATATCTCTGCCCGGCCAGTCATTTCCGCTGTTACATTTGCTCTCCTGGTTGTTCCTGCCCAAGAATACCCTTGATACTTGTTCTATTGAGCTACATTTCTTGAAACACCTTTAAGTCCTCACTCAATTGTTCAACTGGTTTGCATTCCTCCTCAACCTTGTATCACCAAGTGCACAAGGTATTCCCTCAGCTAAGCTGTTAATGAATAATTAAATACTAATTATTATTAAACTTTTAGTTAAAATATTAAATGATACCCAGGAGAGTCTCCGGGACAATGACAAGTGGTGCAACCCTTTCAACTTGACAGTAACGGAGTAAAGTTTTTCAGGCAGTGGTGCACACTCCTCCTAGTATTTTCACCCAAACCACAGTTATGGCTTTGTGTCTGTGGCAATGTTAGAAGCTTGCCCCGTAGTTACTAGGATTTATCATAACACCAGTTTGAGGGAAATACTATAATAACTGACTGGGCTGCATCTGTAAACAATACACGTGTGGTCCAAACTTGCCTACATCCTCTAGTGGTTGAGATACCAATAAACCACAGCCTGAAATCTCTCCCAAAGATCATCTTTTGGTAATAGATGTCTCTGTTTGAATTGTCTCTCGGTTTCAGAACACGCCCTTCTCATCAGTGACTCAGTGAACCACAGTCATCGCAGTGAGTTAGGAAACTTGTACTCCGTGGGCTCCATCGCCGCCTACTACAGTGGTTTGTCCAAGCCATGCTGATCTCTTATAATCCAGCACAAAGCTAAGGATAAGAGAATGAGTACTGATAGCTACTCTTTTTTCCGTACTGAACTTCATAGGTAATCTTAGGTTTAGCACAAATAAACTGAATGGCTTTAATGCTATCAAATCAACAGTGTTTATGCTAAGTAAAAAGACAGGAATATGTTCCTTTTCTCCTTGAGGAAGGATCACTTTACTTCAGCTAAAGATCCACTTATGGCCCAAATCTATGCATCTAGAGGCTAACTAATGTGGTTATGATACAAAGAAATCATCTGCACTTACAACTGGAAAATGCTTGGTTTTCATATATTGCAGCAGCCCTACAGTAAGGGCTATGCACGCTGGCTTCCGAGCTTGGGTTAAAACAAAACACACGATGCTTATTGCTACCCACACAGAAAGTTTTTCAGTCAGGGTGGTGGCAGTGCTTTCATGCAAGTGCAATCAGCAATAATCCAGGAATCCAAAAGACAGGGAAACACAGACAGTCGAGGATGAGGAGGTCGTGGTCTGACTAAAGCCTAGCTGCTGTGAGGTAAGAAAGATGGTGAGACTGGGAGAAAGAGGGAGAGGAGAAGATGCACTGTGATGCTGAAGTCATGCTGTGCTGCTGACCTTAGGAGTGATTCACCGAGCACCGTGTCCTCTGTCAGAGGTAGGAAGCAATAAGCAGAGAACATTTGGCATTCCTGTCCGTGAAAAGACCCAAGCCAACTGTTCTGCTCTCCTCATTCAGCTGCTGTAGGAACCAACTACGGAAAGCTCTAGGAAAGAAGCGTTACTATGGGGAAAAGGAATGAAACTTGATCAAAATAAACTTTTATTCCCACTACCATGAAAAAGGGGGAAGAAGAATCAGACTGTTATCTCCTTGCCCATAATTGTTATTGCAGACATGACTACATAGTTACAGGTATAGTAATTAAATGCTCATAAATTCTATTTTGAAGGTCAAAAGTTTCTAAAATTGCCATCTTTTTGATTGCAACTTATAGCAGCAGAGTTCAGAAGTTCCCAAGTCAGAAGAAGCTGCCAAATGCAACCTCACTTCAATAGGTACCAAGTGCCCTTTGGAGGAATTCCTGGTTTTACGTTATCATAAAACATCCATCAAATTCTAATCACCTCTCATTACTGCAGACGCAGTAGTTTTTCTGGGTTAGGTAAGCCCATTCCAGTCCTTCCCACCCACTCTGTCCAAAATTTACATAATGGATCTGACCTTTCTGTGACTCTCTTAGTTTTCGTTTCTGCTTTCTTTTCCTCTTTCTCCAGCAGATCACATTCCAAATGTTCCTTCCAAATTCATTGCAACTTTTTTTGTTCATTCACATGGGTTTTATATTTGGCCTCCATGAAATTGGTGTGTGTGTTTGTGAACATACACATATAAGCACACACACATATTTATATACAAGTAGGTACCTAGATCACCTTAGCTTTTCTTTGCACCTCAGAGTGATGGTCCTGCTAATGAGGTATCTATGCAAACCAATATTCCCTGTGGCAGAGAATGACCTTTTAACTGTTTAGCACCTAAATTACTGCACGTGGGCTATCTAACTTTCCGATTCTTTTTTTGTTTTGGATGTTTTTGCCTTCAAAGCCATATATTTTCCAACATGAACAAAAACTCAGTTTAGTCAAAAAAAAAGTAACACTGTAATTTAACATAGTGGGGAAATTCTTTCTTAGAAAATGCAATGAATAAGGCCTAAGATGGTGACAGACAATCTCTATGGAAAAATAATAAAATTGAATTTAGGTGGCCATTTTTTCACTTTGATAAGCCCTATCTTCAATTTTGGGCTGCTTGCCCACTCAACCCAAAACTTTCAAAATTCAGCTTTAATTTTTACCAGAAGAAACAATGCTTAAACACATCCAATAAGGCTAATTGCACGTATGCTGATGTAGTTTTTCAAAAGACAATATCACAACTAGCACTTTATAGAAATCCTCTAATTTTTTGATGAAGCCAGTGATGTGGGAGCTCTTAGACTGGGCTGTGGTTCTGAGCTGCTGATGCTTCATGGCAGAACAAGCCATGTTTGCTATTTAACACTAGCTGCCCAAGCTTTAATTTCAGGCTCTTGGACTCTCTCCTGCAGAAAACCTACAAATGCATGCACAGAGATGCACAGCTCTAAGAGTTGAACCCAGTTTCATAATTCTTCCATTTCCAAGTAAGCTACCCAAATTACGATGTTATACACTCCTACTGTAGGAAAGGGGAACTCAAAAGTGTGAAGTCAATTCTTAGGATGTCTAGGTCTGCATAGTTTACTGTACTCTGACGTGCTTTTCTTCGTCCGGGAACTGCAGGGGAACTAAAGATATGGAGAGGGTGTGAAGGAAATGATCACCAGCTCCCTTCTTTTACTCCATCACTGATTTGTAAGATGAACAGTCCTGAAAGTGAAGCTTGAAATTAAATATATGTAATACACATCCCCAACACTTTCTGAAGTGTGCCTTGATCTCGATTAGAATATGAAGGGTGTATACTGAGGGACTTCTTGTCCACCAGGAGCTGCTGCCTTGTGCACCTCTCCCGCTATGGACACCAAACATCAACTGAAAAACTACTTTGTTTTGTTCTTGCATTGAAACTTCTCCAACTTTATTACAATTGGAAACACAATGTAGTAGTAGAGGGCAACATTATGTCCGATATATATAATTAGTTTGCAACAAATATAGCCAGGGGACACATTTTTGACAGAATCACTTCTTCACACAATAGTTGCAGAATAATGGATCACATTGACTGATCCTTCTTGCTAAATGCTATGACAAAGTAAATGAGCATTTGTATAAAAATGCCATAACAGTTGAAGCTTGAATTAGAGTCTGTAGCCTTTGTTTGTGATCATAAATTGCAGAGAAACCTTGCAGGCAAAAATGTAACATTAAAAAAGCCAAGAGGTACAACCCACTAAATACCGAAAATGCATTATATTTTGTACCTACTATTAATCACTTAAGATCCTATAGTACAAATTGCCTCCATCAGTTTCTAAAGTTATCTTACAGGTTAAATGGACACCCACAGGTAGAGATTAGTCATTTAAAAGACAAAGGTATAAGAACTGATTTCAAATACTAAAGCTGTCTTGAAGTAAATTTCTTTTTCATTTTGAAGCTATGCGTATTTTTTGCCTTGCTTATGGATGAAGGGCTAATACTGGGGGCAATCCACTGAATCTGGCAGCATGTAAGGCTTTTTCCAATTAATAAAGAATACTGTGGCAAATAGATGTTACTCTTTCAGATCCAATACTCACAGTTGTAACTTCTAACAGATGGACAACAGTAAGTTATAAAAGAAACCTGAATTTTAATCACTTATGTCCTCTTGAACACTAAAGTAGTGGTATGTCATCCTCAGGTGCGGAATTGGCACAAAATGCCATGACCACCTGAGAGATGCCATGTGCAGCATGAACCCTTTTTTGTCTGTAACCCCATCTCAGGAGGAATTTTAGTATTGAGAAGACAGATTCTACGAGCAGTGAGTGCTTCCTGCCTGGGTGTATTCTGTTAGCCCTTTCATTTGCTGCCTGGATGAAAAAAATTGGGTAATTTGGAGCTCGCAGGGGGGAAGGAAGGAAAGAAGGAGGAGGAATTATGCAAGGAAATATGCAAGGAAACTTGCTTATTTGTAGGTTTCACTGAAGGAAGTGAGAGCTGGAGAGTCCAAAACTTCTGGGACAAATAAAAAACAGCAGAGGCTTAATTCTTAAGAAAGCACAATTTCTGACTTGCCTAAAACTCTATTTCAATTACTATATGAAAATTTCACAATGGCTTGGAGCTGATAATCTTTTTTTCCTCCTTTGACACTCCGAGCACTTCAGTCAGTCTCCCCAGTCAAAATGAAGAAACTTTCAGAGATTTACCATAGGCTTGGAAGAAATCACAAGCAAAGGAAGAAGGTACTATCATCACGCCTGTGAGTGGTAACTGCGAAGAGGCAGAGGTACCAAGCGTGGTGTGCTGACTGCGCCTTACAACAACCTGATGCAAAGGTCACGGCTGCGCCTTTTGCAGGGTTCAGGCTCTTCCCTGCAATTACTAATGGTTTGAGCAGCGCTGCTGACCCGTCACTTAACCACTCACGTCCTATCTGCAGGAGAAACAAGGCCCCCTTACTTCCATATTCCCCTTTAATGCAACACTGTTAGTGTTAAAGCAACAAGTTAGTGTGCAGTGTCAGCACACAGCAGTTTGTATGTTTGTGAACAAAGATTTTTTTTAGTCCCTAAGCAAATTATATGCCTCCTGGGTCAACATATCTTAATATTTAGCAGACTAGAAATAACTAATGAATGCATATTCTATCCCATTTTCAACACTAACAAGATAAATGGTGGATGAAAGTCAGATTTTGGAAGGTGAATTCAAATAAAGATGTAAGCACAGCAAGCAGCAGTTTACAGCAGAAGGTGCTTTGAAGGGCACGTGGGGTCCCATCTCTCTTCTTTGACTACTGAGACCCATCTCTAAGCTAAGGTCTCTAAAATATGTGCCCTAAAGTAAATGTTGTCTATCTTTTCTCCTTTTTCCTTTCCCTAGCATTGTTTGTAGTCCTCTGCGGCTCAAAACCTGGAATCACAAGTCCTGTGCTTGGCCACTCTCAGGCTGGTTTTGTGTGCCTGTGCAGGTGTACATGCACATGGATGTACAGGTAGGTAAGATCAACACAGGAATGACTTCTCAGAAAAGAGAGAAACAAAATCAGTTAAGAGCTGCAGACTCTACACTAAGTTTTTCCTGAGTTAAACTTGGAAATTTAGCTCACATTTTACAGCAGAGTTCAGGTCAGTAATTTTTACCAACTTTGCAATTGATGCTCCTATCTTCTGTTATTTTATGAGAATAAGGCAGTCTTTTCTCCATGTATACACTGATTTTATTTTTTTTTTTTAACTGACCTCTCATTTTTATTTTCCTCAGGTAAATGTCTGCTGGGTTAATACTCCAAGAAGAAGAACAGCTAGCAGTAGAGCACATAAACGTCTACGAAATTACAACAACAAAGCAAAGACATATAATCTCCTAAGTCAGTTTTCACAGCATGCAGAAAGCCTGGGGTTGCCCAGTCACATAAAGCATCCAGCTAGTACAGCGACAGTATAAAATTAATAACCTCTCAGCCTACTGGATTAAGAAGCTATATAAATTGCACAAACTGTAAACACTATACCATGTTTCATCACTTAAATAAAAACTAAGTAATTACAAGGCTGAGAAATACTGCTTCATTTGGTTTGGTTGACCTTGTATTAGAAGGATCCACAAGTTGAATTAGGATGAAAACAGAAGACAGTTCACTTGTTAACATCATAAACTAAAGAGATTCAAAGCCCACCTGGATTTTCCGGTGTGAATACCAGCATACAGAAATCAGTCAGCATACAGGATTGCATGTATGTAGCATACACAAATCTATGCTGAATCAAATAGCATCGGCACAAATTAAACTGAGGAAGAGCAAACTCAAAGAGATGCTGCCACATGAAATCTCATCTACATTCAGGTTAATAAAACACGTAAACATCTCTGCAAGGCTGGTATGAACTAGGAAGGTTTTCATTCCTCAGTCCAACTTTAGGATAAAGCAGAAAGAGAGTCCTGCTCTGTTCGAAACCCCAGCGTTTCAAGTTCTCCGGCAGCACAAGAGAAGCTAATTAACAAAAACCAAAGGATGACAAAATGAAGCCAGATAAGCCATAAATATCTACACATAGAAGCACACAGCAAGCAAGATAATGAAAAGTTAGCAGATTTACCGTTTTAATTATCCAAGTGGGTGGTTTGTTTGGGTTTGGTTTTTGGTGTTGGGATTTTTTTGGTTATTTTTNTTTTTGTTTTTTTTTTTTGGTTTTTTTTTTTTTTTTTTTTTTTTTTTTTTTGGAAACGTCGGGAGCTGTTTTCAGGAGGGTTCGTCCACACGCATCCGCACCGCGGGCAGGCGCCGGCTCCGGAGCGCGGAGAGCAAAGCGCTTTCCCTCCGCGGACGCCGCTTCCCCCCGCCAGAAAGGAGAGAGAAGCGAAACGCGGCGAGGGGAGGGAAGAAGAAGGAGGCGGCGGGCGGGCGAACTCCGCCGCCCCGACACCTCCTCGGCCCGCAGGGCTGCGGTGGGGGCGGCTCCGCGTCCCACCGCCGCCTCGCAAC